>CM071927.1:40953101-41311553 GCA_016081115.2 Rehmannia glutinosa
CCATTTTCTCAAAGCAAACCTTTCCAATATTTACCCAACATTTTAAATAAGCTTAGCCAAACACTCTCTTAGTTGTTGCCATTGTGCGAGGTTTTATAGTCATAAGTTTATATTTTTGGTTCAATATATTAAACTTGGTTCAATATTGCCACCTCTTTTTGTTTTTTTTTTTTTCTTTTCTAATGCTTTATTTTTTTATTAATTTATTTAAATTCTTTAATGGCTGTTTTTTACTCTTTTTCACAGTTTTGTTTTTCTGATTTAATGGTTTTATTGTGATTAATATCTTTTACCGCTTAATATTTTTTAACTTGTATATTTCATCTATAATTTTTTTCATTCTTCTAAAAAAGTTGTTTTTGTGATTTTTATCATGATGGATGAAATTAAATGAGTCATGTATAATTGTTTTTGTGATATTATTGAAGACAATACACAAATATAACAAGAAATGCATATTATAAACACAATTTGATTTGAGGGGCATTTTGAACCATGAACTTTAATTTACCATTGTAGATAGTCAGTTCAAGTTCATAATTTGTTGGTGTGGCACTGCGGCCTGCGGGACCCACAAAAAATTTGATCTTGCAAGCACCTTTGTTGATGCCCTTAGTTTATATAACTAGTGCATTCTAACAAATCGATATATCACATATATTGTTTTTCTTATTAAACAGGATGAATTATAATTTACTCTCAGTAATTGTTTTTACCACTTCAACTATGAAACAAAACATTTTGCATTCCTTTGATGCCTAATGAGTCAGTTCTTGATTTCAATATAAAGGACGATGGAGCAATTGCGCACTCAATTTCCATAACTCTATTATACTTCAAAACACTTTGATAATCATGTTTAGGTAATGTATATATAATCACTTTCCAGTATATCAATCATTGCTTCATTGTAGAGGCCTGTGTTATTACGGTAATTGACTTGAATTCGATTTAATTATGTGAATCAAAGGCGGAGCCAAGACGCTTTACTGGGGTGGACCGTCTAAAATGGGGTGGGCGGATAAAAATCCAAGAAAAATTAATACAAATTATAAATATTTTTTTTTAAATTCTCACTAAATTTTTTTAAAAAAAAACAAAGGGCTGGGCCAGGGCCCAACCGACCCAACCCTATCTCCGCCCCGAGTCTCTTGTGAGACCGTCTCACGAGAGTCTCACGGATCTAAATCCGTGAGACGGAGTTCCAACCCGAATTTGTATCCTACCCAACTCCAACTTCCAGACCCACTCCAACCCCAGTCGTCGCCCGCTTTTGATTCTTTGCCACAAAGACAATAATAATACTCATTTGGTGTTGTCAGACTATTTTGAATATGCAATCCTCTGCCTTTTTGTTTTTTTTTTTTTTTGTAGCTAGCAAATCTTAATTTCATTAACATCAAACCATCACTTTTCCACAACCCATGTTACATTTTCACCCCCTTCCAGTTTTCTTGACAGCAAGACTTCTCTTTACCCCCAAAACAAAAGAAAAAAATAACACGAAAACCCAAATCTAAGAAAAACCCAAACTAACCACCAAACCCATACAGGGTCCTTCTGAATCTGGAACTTTTTCCGTCTCTTCAAACTTTGGTTTTGCCATGAAAATGAAGGAAAAATAGAAAAAAAAAGGAAAAAGTGGAGAAGACGAGGAAAAAGAGAAAAAAATAGAAAGAAAAAAATCGTTGCAAATCCTTGCTGAAAAAGTATTAAATGTTGAGATGAAAAGTATTACATATTGAATGGAAAAGTATTAGACGTTGAACCAAAAGTATTACGAGTTTTAAATGAAAATGTATATACGTTTAAGTAAAAAAGTATTACACGTTTAATTGAAAAAGTATTACATGTTGAATTGAAAAGTATTACAATTTTAAGTGAAGGTATTAAATATTTATGTGAAATAGTTGAAATTTGAAAAGTATTACGAGTTGAACTAAAAAGTATTACTTATTCGTAAAAATCATATCAATTTTGTTACTTTGAAAATTTATACTTTTCAGATTAAAGTGACATTTTCAAGAAAAAAATAATACCTTTTAATTATTATCACGCTCAATTGTTAGCCTAATATTTACGAAAATGTTACCGCCTTTTTAAAATAAAACAATGTCGGCACCCTTTAATATTACGAACATGCAACCGATCTATAGGAGTTGGGTCATGGGTCATGGAGTATATGAGTTTTTGTCTAGTTTTAAAGAAAATGATATATAATTTAAAAAGATTTAGTAAGTAATATTTTTATAATAAAAAGTAATACCTTTTGAGTAATAAATGATACTTTTCGAGTAAACATTAATACTTCAAGGAATTAGTAAGTAATAACTTTTCAATAAAAAATATTACCTTTTAAGTAAAAAGTAATAGCTTTAAAGGAAATGATATATAATTTTAAAAGATGTAGTAAGTAATACTTTTATAATAAAAAATAATACCTATTGAGTAATAAATAATGCTTTCCAAGCAAACAACAATACTTTTGAAGGAATTAGTAAGTAATAACTTTTCAATAAAAAGTATCACCTTTCAAGTAAAAAGTAATAGTTTTAAAGGAAATGATATATAATTTTAAAAGAGGTAGTAAGTAATACATTTATAATAAAAAGTAATATCTTTTGAGTAATAAATGATACTTTTCAAGTAAACATTAATACTTCGAATGAATTAGTACGTAATAACTTTTCAAAAAAAGTATTACATTTCAAGTAAAAAGTAATAGTTTTAAAGGAAATAATATATAATTTTAAAATATATAGTAAATAATACTTTTATAAAAAAAAGTAATACTTTTCGAGTAAAAAGTGATACTTTTCAAGTAAACATTAATATTTCTAAAGAGATTAGTAAATAATAATTTTTAAGTAAAGAATATTACTTTTCAAATAAACAAGTAATAGGTTTAAAGGAAATAGTATATAATTTTAAAAGATGTAATAAGTAGTACCTTTACAATAAAAAATAATATTTTTTTGATTAAAAAATGATATTTTTAAGTAATTAATACTTTTAAAGAGATTAGTGAGAATAATTTTAGAATAAAAAAGTAATGTTAAAGGAAATAATATATTTAAAGGATACAATAAGTAATACATATCCAAAGACAAAGTAATATTTTTTGAATGCAAAGTAATATGCATTACTTTTCAAGTAAAAATGTACTTCAAAAAGAAAAAGTAAGTAAAAATTTGAAGTAAAAATTAATATTTTTTAAAGAAATAGTCAATAATTTTTAATATTTTTAAATTGGATATAGGTGGTATTGATAAATATCTTGTTTATATATTTAATTTAATATTTGTAGTTAGCTTGTTATTGAAAATATACCTATTTTGAATATCATTGAGAAATTATAAATAAAAAAGACATTGTTTTCAAGAGTAAAATTATTTTTATATTAAAAATATAAAGAGCTTACCAGCCTATTGGTTGCATGGCAATTTTATTGTTTAAAAAATTAAAAGAAATAAAAACAATCAAAATCTTATAATAAGCATGTAAAGAAGACACGTGCCTAGACCTGGAGCACATTTCTTTCCTTATTCATTAATGGTTGTTATCTACTTTTTTGAGTAATGTATCCAACAAAGTCTTTGTAAACCACATCTCACACGTCACCAACTTGAGATTCTCATATCCTTCTTTTTATAAAATTGCCGCCGATTAAACTTCTAAAAACTGCAAAGCGGGTTTGGGTTTTGGCCCGTCTCACGAAATTAAATCGCGAAATCTTTGTCTCAATGCGTGTGTTCTCTCAATTATTTTCCCGCAATTGTACTCCAAAAAAATGTGCAAAACATGTCCTGACAAACCTGATATAGAAAAAACAAGAACGACTATTCTTCATACTTTCTGTTTCCATATGACTTATATATGATGATTAAACCAATAAAAAGAGAATCACAACTTACAATCGTGTGAATATCTCACCATAATATTATGTAATTATTGCTTAGTAATTTTTATTTTAAACTTATATATCATTTTTTTATTTCATGCTATAGATAAATATCAAGTATATAAAATATTTTAAAATAAATATATGATTAGAAAATCATATATATATATATATATATATATCAATTCAAATACGAAAATACAAATTAAATAGGTGATCCATTATGTTAATTATGACCAGAGCGTTTCCTAGGAGTGTGGTGGGGGGGGCTAAAACTTATCAAAAACCTCATTACTATATATAAATATATTATTTTGAATTATTAACTTTTTATATTTAAATATTTATTTTTTATTGGTTTAGCTCCCAAAACTAATTAGTCCAAAACTAAATATCTAGCTCTGCTCGCTTATTTTCTCAACTTTCCTCAAAATATCATCAATGATTCAATGTAGTCACGTATTTTTCGTTTGTGTCATCATTGTGTTGCAAATTTTGTCAAATTCTCATGCTGCACAACTCAAAAGTTGTATTCCTTTTATCTCAGTTTGCTGTGAAGATGCCTTTTTGCAAGATTAAATGACATGTTTGTCTTTATGATGATTGCATCTTAGGTTTTGGTCTTATTGATAGGCCATAACCCCATGCATAATTTATAAATTATATATTTCTTGATGAAGATGATGATATTAGAATAAAAGTATGAAGCTGCGGTAAATATTAAAAGAGCAAAGTATGAAAATTCAGGAACTGATGATAAAATCGAGATTTGAATATTGGAATTTCGGATATTTTAAATAAGACATAAAGAACTTTGACCCCTGATAAATTATTAAATTCTTTATATTATTCGTGAGATATATGTGTTTTTTTTTGTTGGGGTACTGAAATTATGGCGAATTGTTTTGTTAGAATTTGGTTTTGTAAATATAGGTTTTGACACATATTTGGTCAAATAATTAAGTGGGTTCCATTAATGCAAAATAGAAATAAATTAGATAATCTTAATTTACGTTAAATGTGTAGATTATATTAGGATTTGATTTTTTCAAAATTAATTTCGGGTGAATGAAAAATAAATACACAAAGTAGGCCACTTAAATGTAAATGAGCTTGGAAAATGTGGTAGATCGAGTAGTCACTATCCCACATGGGTTTGTGAGCTACAAGTAGCTCACTTTATTTAGCTCAAGCTGGGATATTTGGTTTGGGCACTTGGGGCACCAGAAGTTTTGGAATGTGGAGGACCTACTTGGTTGTAGGTTCGACCCACGTGTGTGCGCCACTATTGCCCGCATGCCGCTCCTGGCTCTCGGCTTCCTAAAAAGTTATGTATTAGAAAATGAATGTAGCACAATAATACTTTGGAGTTGGTTGATCTTCTTATGGGAAGCAAATCTTTAGGATGCAAGTGATCGTTAAAATGAATATAAAAATGATGGATCTATCGATAAGTATAAAATCCGGTTGATTGCTAAATTGGTTTAAACAAAAGGAGGGATATGACTTCTTTGATTTATATTCTCCTTTACATGGTTTAAACAAAAGAAGGGATATGACTTCTTCGATATATACTCTCTTGTTACAAAGATCACATCCATTCGTATTTCCATTGCTATTACAAACTTTTGCATAACTCTTGAGTTACATCAAATGGATGTCACATAACCTTGACATACATCAAATAGATGTGCACACCAAACGGATGTCACATAACCTTAAGATATATCAAATAGATGTGAAGACTATTTTCTTGAATGGTGAGCTTGAAGAGGAGATTTATATGGAACAACCTATGGGTTCGTTGCACATGGATATGAGAAAAATATGTATAGACTTGTTAAGTCACTTTGTGGACTAAATCAAACACCTAAGCAATAGCATGAAATATTTGACACAATTATGTTGTCAAATGATTTTAAAATCAACGAATGTTACAAGTGTGTCTACATTATAGGTACAAACGACGCTAAGTGATATGTTGATTATCCGAATTAATCATGATCTAATCGTGAATACTAAAAAATATTAAAGAAACACTTTGACGTGAAAGATAGGAGAGCATCTGATGTTATATTAAGGATTAAAATTTCTAGAACTTCAGATGAAATTGTCTTGTCACAATCCCATTATATCGAAAGTATACTTAGAAAGTTTAATATTTTTTATAGCCCTCTGGCTAAGACTCGTATAGATTAAGCCTACACTTAGTCAAAAATATAGGAGAACCAATTTTTCGGCTAGAATGTGCAAGGTCCGATATACTTAGTAGGATCACAAGTAACTCTTACAAAGATCACTGGAAAGCCTTGATAAGGATGCTTAGATTGGATATCAGACATAAAAGATTCCAAGTCCACAAGTGGTTATGTGTTCACAATAGGTGGAAGAGTAGTGTCGTGGAAATTTTCTAAGCAAACGTGTATAGTTTGATCCATTATGGAATCCGATTTTATTGTTTTAGATAAAAGTGGAGAATAAGTTGAATAGCTAAGAATTTGTTAGAAGATATTCTTTATTGTAATAAACCAAAGGCTAAGTGTGTATTAATATATTGTGATAGTCAATCGGCAATTGGAATGGCGCAAAGTCAGTATGTATAATGATTAGTCAAGATATATTCGTCAAGACATAATACCATTAGACAATTAATCTCAAATGGGGCTATTTCAATTGACTACGTAAAGTCAAAGAAAAATTTAGCGGATCCGCTAACAAAAGGCATAAACCGAGACAAATATATAAATTGCTAAATGGAATAGGTCTAAAATCCACAAAATAAGAATGTTCATAGTGGTAATCCAAACTTTTTGAATTGGAGATCCCAAGACCTTGGTTCAATGAGACAACTATGTTATGAATGTTCATCCGAATACTTGGAAATTTGGAAATTGTTTGACTCATTCCTAGAATATCCTAGTGGAAAACCTTGAAAGTGATGAGGTTAAGATTAACTTTTAATGATTCTTTTATCTATAAGATGGAATATGGGAGGATACTCTTCATAGGAGATGATCACTTATATAAATGAGAAGTATTAGGCTTGCTTCAACCTATGACATTATGAATTTTAAAATATGGTCCATGGTCAAAATAGACACAACGTGAGAACAAAAAGTGTTAGAATCATTATTGAGTAAGTGTTATTATCTTGGTCTACACAAACGGTGATTAGTTCAATACATTGCGTCATTAAATATCTATTTCACTAAGAAGGTTAAATGCCACAAGCTACCTATTCGATGCAATAATGATACATCAAAAATTTGAATGAATTTGCATACATGCATGCATTTATTTCATTTACATGGTGGATTATTGGAATTTGGTCAAAATATGGGTTTTGATACATATTTGACCAAATATTTAAGTGGGTTCTATTAATACAAAATAGAAATAAATTAGATAGTCTTAATCTATGTTCCGTGTAGATGAGATTAGCATTTGATTTTTCTCAAAATTTGGGTGAATGAGAAATAAATACACAAAGTAAAACATTTAAAATGCAAATTGAGCATAGAAATTGGAAAATGTGGTAAATAGAATAGACACCATCTCACATGGATTTGTGAACTAAAAGTAGTTCACTTTATTAGCTCACGTTGGGATATAGGATTTGGGCCCTTGGGGCACGAGAGAAGTTTTTGGAAGGGGAGGATATACGTGGTTTGATCCACATGCGCGCCATTCATTGCCGCCGGCCCACCTACTCCTCGGCTTCCTAAAAACTATCTTTTTGGGAAAAAAGTATTTAAAATTAATTTTATTTTTCGTTCCAAAAATCCATGAAACTCAAAATCCAAAAATCATTGTATTTTAAACACGTCTCTCTTGTCTGCTATATTTTTAAAAATTACAGACACAACAATGTTCGACATAAGCGATCCGAATTGATTTTTGGTCGAGCGAATGTGTTTTTTGGGCCAAAATCACACCTCATAGATTTTCACTTGCTTTGGTTTAACTTGAGGTGCATGTTCAAGCAACTTGTTTCCAAAAGGTTGTGTTTGTTCAACACAACCTTTCAATGTCTATAAAAGGATAGCCCATGCGAACGAAAGTTACATCATAGAAATATTTTTGCATCTTGTTATCTACTCCCTTCTCGTATCTCGAAATATAAAAATACTTAGTAGTTTGTTGTGATTATTTATTTGCAAGTCTTTGCTAAAAAGCGGTGTATCTTAAAGGCGGTTGCGAGCAATTAAGAACTTGTGTACAGGGCGATTTCGTCTTACGAGATAGTATCTAATGCTAGCTTCGACATTACAATTTTGTACCATTATTCTGTCTATTTTTCTAGCAAATGGTCCCCTCTGTCCTAACATGTTTCATGTGGAAATCATCCAAATAGAATGAAATTAAAAATTTAAACAATGAAACTTGTATAAGACTAACGAACATTAACACAAGAAAAACATATAAATGCATGAAACGAAGGAATATTTGATGATGAAATCTATATATATATATATATATATATATAATAGCGAAGAAATCCGGAAAAAAATTTCCGCTCTTTTTGCTTATTATATTAGGAAAGAATTCTAAACATTATAAATGGTAATTATTATAAATTATAAATGGTAATTATTATATATTCTTATATTAGGAATGTATTATATGAAGATCATTGTAATATAATTAAAGATCATGGTATTATAAACGGTAATCTTTTTCCACCATAATTATATGAACTAAAGCTAAACGTCGATTCTTCTATTCTTTTACATATCTTCATCACTTTTATTTGTTTCAATACATATCTTCATCACTTTTATTGTTCTTCTTCATATCTTCATCACTTTTCTCATATTGTTGATCCTAAATTTGAGTGATGGTTGTGCTTCGCCTATTGTTGTTGCTCTGCTGATTTTGTCGAGTTAAAGAATATAAAGGTATTTTACTATGAATAAGTTTCTTATTGCGTGTATTTTAATGTATTGTGTATTCTAATGCTTTATCAACGAGAAGAGGTACATGTTACAATATTTATAATGTGACTAAGATAATTGTAAATGGAGATGATCGTCGATTAAGCGATTTGTAACAAGGTGCCTACTTTATTATTTTTTAGTATTTATATTATGTTTTATTATTCTTTATAATGATAAATTTTCTTTATTGTGGATTAAGATTTTCTAAACTATGCATTGGAACAAACACTATAAGCACGGTATCCGATGTTTCTCTATGTTCAATTACAACTATTTCTCGAGTGGAAAGGTTGTGGTTAGGACTATCACACAACTTCTTGAAAATAATGAAGTAAGTACTAATATATACAAAATAAATAGTTTAATTTATAAGTTTTTTAATTATTAAATTTTTAGTACACCAAATAAATTTTTTATCGGGATGGTTCTTTCTGGACATATTGCACAATAGTAGAAGTTGAGAATGAGAGGAATTAATCTTTGCTGTACAACTCATGCTCTCGATCTTTATAGAAAGTTATATAATGATGGTGAAAAGCTTAAGTGTTCAAAGTGTGGTGTACGAGATGGAAGTGGAAGCTATAGGTATTTTTCTACATTATTCAATTATCCTTATTTGGTTTACACTTAAATATATTACATAGATAAAGCAATAAGAGAACAAATACCCGCATAAGCAATTTCATTGATACTCAATCATTTGTTACGTGTTTTTTATTGAATTTTCCTGATATTTTAATATTATTAGAAAAAATGAATTGACTATTTAAATCTTTTAGGTAAAACTTGAATTGTGTGTGATGGATTGTCTTTGAAATGTTCTTTTTCTTTGTTGGGACAAGAATAATGTTGATTTGATTGGTAAGAAAGCATCCGAGACTTATTGTGAGTTTTGTTATTGGTTGCCAAATTTTAATTATAATTTTTGACTTATAATTATTTTGTAATTTGTATCTTAAAAATAACTAAGTTCTTATCAATCAATCTTAATCGGACACCGATCCTCAATATGTTCCAACCGAGATTAAGGATTTGGTAGACAAGAAGGTCCTATTCAAAGTGCGAGTAAAAAGAGATCCAATTAACGATTTTTTAGAAACGCTTTTACGATCGTAAAAGTTGACTATGGATTGAGTTCACATCAAGATTTGAGTCAACTTTTATTGAAAGTCAAGTATGAATAAAAGTTGATTAATTTGCGATTGGTTGTAATGAAAGCGGGAAAATTATATTCAAATAGGTATATGTTATTTTATTTTTATTATTTTGTCACGGGACTAGGAACTTAACTCTAGATCCATACATTACTCAATCGAGTTGGTGATAAGGTATTAATTTTATATTGTGATAAGATTTTATTACATTTCTTTTCTTTTATTTGAAATTTTTATAGATAGCAAATTAATGACATATTACCTTAACAGGATCATCTTAATTTATCCGGGAGAAGTTTCTTCTCCGATAAAAAGCCAAACTAAAGAATCCGGACTCTTTTCGATCTTGATGATGTCAATAATGTTAAGAGAAAGCTTGAGGCGTAATTCTCGATCTGGCTCTTTGAAGAAAACTAAAGCGTTTATCAAGAAGGCAAATGATTAGAATTATATATGATTGATGTTTTTGAACTACTTCTAGATTTATTTTTATATTTGAATATTTTTGATGTCACTTTTTTATGGAGTGTTTCTATGAACAATATATTATTATTAATGAAATTTTTGTTTCTTATATCATGCTCTAGAATAAATATCGAATATTTGTTTTGTATTGGTTCACTTGCAATTAGTATAATTTTGTTAAATTAGTATTCTTGATTACATTTGTATGTGAATTATACTTTTACTATATGTCGATTAATGCTAATTAACGATAAGTTTATGCATAGATGTCGAAATTCTCTGAATTATTGCATTGTTACATTCTCTGTTACTACTAATTTGATCATGTCCCTCATTTTTTCGGCAAAAAAAAAAAAAAGAAAAAAAGAAAAATCAAAAAATATAAAACTTTTGTCCCCCATTATAATTAAACCAAAAGTTACCAAATAATAGGATTTTGCAACAACTAATTATTATTATAAATGGTATTTTTACTTATTATTATACTAAAAGTTACCAAATGTTAGGACTTTGTAATAATTGTTTAGAAAGAAAGATATGTTATCGATTTTGCATTTATTATTGCAAATCAAGAATCTAGAATTCAAAGTTAAACAAAAGATATGTTACTCATAATAATATATATGCATCATTATCAATATTCCTATCATTTTAGACAACTATAAGTTAGGATTTTAAAGAAGTCATCATCATTCCTATGAAGCATCATCGTCATTAGATTTTAAAAAATGATAGCGGTGATATCAAAGACTATATATATATATAGATATATCTATAGTAGTTAACGTGTATCTATATATATAGATATATCTATAGTATTAACGTATATCATTTTTTAAAATTATATATAATCTTCCATTTTTATGTTTTAAAAGAAACATAATAGTGAACGTATATAATTTTCAAAAACTATATATAGCTTTGATTTTTATTCACTAATTGGATGTTTACTTTCATTGTATTCCTAAATTATGTATGTAAATAAATTAGAAAAATATTTTAAATAATATTAAACTAGGAAAATATTATATAAAAATTTGGATTCGAAACAAAAAAATATCCGCTCTTTTTAATTCTTATATTCGGTGATATTTTAGATTAGGAAAATGTTTTAAATTGTATGTAAATTAGGGTCAATTCAAACTTTCCTTATTACTCAATACGGAAAGTTAAAATGGACGAATTATATTCAACGCAATATTTATGATAATAGTTTATGTATCTTTTACCATTGAAGTACGGAGCTCACTTGAATGTTGAATGGTGCAACCAATCCGATCTATTAAGTATTTGTTCAAATATATCAACAAAGGTAATGATAAAGTCACCGCGTCTTTTTATAAGAGTACAAATGTTGATGGTTTAAATACACATGTCTATGAGGTGAATATGTATTATGATTGTCGTTACATTTCACCATGTGAAGCGACTTGGAGAATTTTTGGATATGAAATTCAAGACAAAGATCCTCTTGTCGAGCGATTGAGCTTTCATCTTCCGGATGAGCGAGAGAATCATTTTTGATTGATCTATTGGATGAAGTCATTGAGCGTCAATCGTTGAATCAAAGTATGTTTTTAGGTTGGTTTAAGGCTAATAAAAAATTCTCGAGAGGCAAACAATCGACTTACGTGGAATTTCCTCAAAAATTTGTTTAGAAGAAAGACACTAGAGAATGGGTTCCTATGAAAAGAGGATTGTCTTTGGCTCGACTTTACTACGTCCTCCGGTCCGGAGATAATTATTATGCTAGGTGTCCGCTTAACATAATCCGAGGAGCGAAATATCATGATGATTTAAAAAGGTTAACAACACCCAAGACGGTTCATATCGCGATGCTGTTATGCTTTGGGATTGTTGGAAGATGATAGAGAATATATTGATGGTATTATCGAGGCAAGCTATTGGGGATCCGCATCCATAAGAGATTTGTTCACTTCTTTGCTTTATTGGACTCTTTGAGCCGTCGAATATATTTGGGAAAAATGTTAGAATATTTATCGGATGATGTTTTATACAAAAATGCCATTTCGAAAAATATAAAGGTATCAAGTATAGATAAATTGTTATGAATAATGTTATTATATTAAATTATTAAATTTTATTATATTTAAATTGATCCAACTAATTGATTCATTTGATATTTTTCTTGAATCAACTGAGTGATGATGAAATAAAAAATCTAACATTAGTAGAAGTTGAGAAGTTATTGCGAAAGCTCGAGAAAAGTTTAAAGGATTATCCGTAGATGCCATGCCAAATGTCGTGAGATGTGATATCTTTCACAATAAGTTTATTAATGCGATGAAATACAATACGATCGTCAAGCATTGAGCGAAGAACACGAAATCGATTGAAAGTTTGAACAGTGAGCATCAACATGTTTATGATAAAGTTATGGACTCGGTTGATTCGAAGAAGGGTGATATATTCTTCGTATATGGATATGGAGGCATTGGAAAAACTTTTGTATGGCGAACACTTTCTGACCATAAGGTCTAGGAGTGGAATTGTTCGAATGTAGCATCTAACGGCATAGCTTCACTTCTTCGCGCCAAACGGAAGAAGCTGGTCATTCGAGGTTTAAACTTCCATTCATTCTTCTTGAAGAATCAACGTGCAAAATATCTCAAGGTAGTCCGCTTGCGAGAACTAATAGTACATGCACAAATCGATAATTTGGGATGAAGCCGTTATGATGTAGAAACATTGTTTTGAAGCTTTGGATACATCACTGAAAGATATTATGAGATGCAACAATCCAAATAGCTCATATCAACCCTTTGGAGGTAAAACAATGGTCTCGGTGGGGATTTTAGCCAAATCTTACTTGTGGTTCCAAAAGGCACCGGACAAGACATAATTTGTGCGACGATCAATTCTTCACGTTTATGGAGGTATTGCACGGTTTTGAGGTTAACCAAGAACATGAGGCTACAAAATCTAAATTGATTAAAGTATCTCGAATTGAAGAAGTTTTCGTATGGATCGTCGATGTAGGAGATGGATCGAGTTGGAGGTCCGAATGATGGTATTGTTGATATTGAAATTCTTAATGATATATTATTGAAATGTGATGGGGACCCTATTGAGACAATTGTAGAAAGCACATATCCACGGTTTGGTAAGACTAATGAATGCTCGATTTATTTGGAGGGTCGCACCATCCTTGCACCAACACTTGATGTGGTCGATTTTGTAAATGAATATATGACTTCATTGAATGAAGGGGAATGTAAGATATATTTGAGCTCACAGAGCTTGCAAATCAGATTCAAATGTTGAAATATTGCGGGATATGCATGCACAAAGTTTTTGAACACAATTAGGTGTTACGGAGTGCCGAATCATGAGTTAAAGTTGAAGGTTGGAACTCGGTGATGTTGTTGAGGAATATAGACCATTCACTTGGTTTATGCAACGTCACTAGGTTGGTTGTTACAAAGCTTGGTGATCATGTTTTGGAGGCAAAGATTCGATAGGAAACAATGAGGTCAAAAGGTATTAATTTCTCGAATGACGGTGACTCCATCCGATCCGAGGTTGCCTTTCAAGTTCCAACGAAGACAATTTCCTTTGATTGTTTCATATGCAATAACTATCAACAAAAGTCAAGGACAATCCCTCTCTCATGTTGGACTTCTTTTGAAAAAAACAATATTGACCATGGTCAATTGTACGTTGTTGTATCCAGGGTGACTTATCATAAGGGTTTAAAAATCCTAATTTGTGATGATGAGAATAAATGTAGAAATAAAACTACAAATGTTGTATATAAGAAAGTTTTTAAGTAATTTGTAAACTACATTTCATCATTGACATTATTTATGGAGAGTTGATAGATTTATTAATACAATGTTGTGAAGATTTTTATTTGTTAATAATGTCAAGTATTATTTTTTTCACCCGTGCGTTGTTCAATATGAAAATATATGTCTCATATGGATTTTTTTGTGTAGAGGTAAAGTGCGTGTGAGAAAGAGAGTAAAAATATAATACCAATATAGAAATATTCATATATTGAGAGATAAATATAAACGAGTTGAATTTGACATTTAAGTTTATAATTAAAAATACAAATTCGATATACAAATATTTATTTTTATTTACTTTATATGAATATTATTATTAAAATAAAGTAATAAATACCAACTCATTGTTAATAAATAGTTTTTTTACAAATTGATAATGTTAAAATATCGTCTGGCGTGCAACGCACGTGTGGAATTACTAGTTTTTAAACTATAACACACTAACACTTGATTCCTCTCTCTCTCTCTCTCTCTCTCTCTCATGTTTTTAGTTTTTATCAAGTAGTATTCAATATTAACAGATAACAATCTTTCTTTTCATTTTGTCTTATCTACATATATGAAAAAGAGAAATCGTTGAGAATAATATGTTGAATTTTTCCCGCTCATTTGCGATTTTTTACTATAAAAAAATAATAAAAATATGTGTAAAATAATTAAAAAGTGATAAATATTTGGTACTTCATTGTTTTGGTAGTCAATTATTTTTAAATAATTACTTTTTAAAAATGATATAAAAAATAGAATTATGTAAAACTACCTTTCCAAATTTGTATGTAATGCATTAATTATTATATTTTTCTTTTTCTTTTTAAAAAATTAAAAACATAATGAATCAAATTTGTCGTTCTTTTTACGATCTTGATTTGACACTCATATTGAATATATACAATTAAAAACCATAATAAATGAAAATACAAGAAATATTTACTTATTATTTTGTAATTTGTAATGAGCTTTTATAATTATACATTCGGGCTATTGGACATCAAATTGTATATTCATGTATTTTGGCTATTTTATGGTATATGTATAGTTGTTATTTGTGTTTAACCCATTTATTGAAATTAAATAGAATTAAATTTAAATTGATTAAATTCAATAAAAAATATTTATTTTATTTGAAGAGTAATATCTCATAATACATATCCAAATTTTATATATCTCATATATCCATACATACCATTATACATTTTATGTAAGAAGTGTCACGCCCCAAACGGGACGCGACGAACGATCCACAACTTAAATACAATAACCAAACAAATCCGGACAAATATCAACGAGAACCCAATGAGACAAGTCTAAATAGCGGCGGAATAAATAACAAGTACAAGTACAACTTAAAGTCTACAATCCATCATCCAAATTACAACCCGAAAATCAACAAAATAGTAACTTAAAGTCAAAGGGTCCTACGCCCTTTAGTTACAAACCGAATAGAAAGAAATACAAAAGTCCAACAACAACATAAGATAAGAGTCCAATCAACGGAAGAAAAAGTAACGAATCCAACAAGCGTAGTACAAGGTCTCAATCCGAGCGGTTCGCATCCTCAACGAAATCCTCATCTAAGGTTAGAATTTAGGTGGGGATGAGACAAAATCTCGATGGATGGGGTGATCGTGTGCAAGTGTGGCGCAATATAGTTAATGTGAGAAAACATTATATGAAAACGCGCGTGAGTATGATGCATGGATTCACACACACATTCGCGCGAGCGTCGTGATAAAATATTTAAATAATATACTTATACGATTCAAAAATTCATGGTCACACATGCACTATGTGATTCAATCGAAGCGGTAGGATTGCGTGCGGAGTGTAACGCCAATCCCAATGCAAGGCAAATAATGGTTGCGTCACGAATTTGTAGCGCCAACCAATGCAAAACAGGTAGCGGTTGCGTGCGGAAATGTAACGCCAACCAAAATGGGTCCGATAACTCCCGAGAATCGTGTGGATCGAGACAGCGATTCCTTCGTTCTTCCTTGTAACTCCCGGTCGGTATGGTCCAAGACCGGCACCTTATCGCTCCGTAGGCAAAGACAAAATCCACGGTGGAGCTTGCAAGGCTCGGATCCGACATAATCATGATTATACCTCGTACTACGACCCGCTTCCTTGGACAAACTCCGTCCCTCGAGTTGCGGGATTAGGACAATGGGGCGGAAGAGTGGAATAGTAGCCGAGCTGCCCGTTCCATCCCCGATGTATCCATTCCGATTGTGTGAGCTCGACACACCAAGTTGACTCGAGCGAAAGTAATTACATGTACACAGCGATCAACCAGCGATCAGTATTATTGATTCAGGGAAGCAGTTTTAGAAAAAATTTTGAAAAACGCGAGTGGCAATTATGGCGTTGGTAGAGTATTTGGATGAAGATGATCATCGGAAGGATAAGCAATCTTCGATATCTTGAAAGATTAGGTGGAACATAAGTCCCGTTATAGATTCAAAATCGCAAAGAGCGAGGAAGTCGCTCTACGATCGGGTATTAATCGGTCAAATTGATCCGATAAGTCAAGGGTTTTGAGAAAATAAAATACTTTAATTAAATCTCCAAGTCAGAGGGTCTAGGGCTATTTTAGTAAAAGAGGAAATAATTTGAGTTAGGTCCTTTATAAAAGAAAAATTGTAATTTAGCCCGTTTTGTAAAAACCAACACTTTTGGGGTTAAAAATTGAATAAATAAATATCCCGACTTTGAAAAATTAAGAGGTCAGTTCATAAATTCTCCAAATTGTCCAGAGATTCAGGTTTTAAAATTTTGAGGTCGAGATATTGTAAAATTCTCACATTGGCCCCAAATTTGTAAAAATTGCCAATTCGGACCTTAAGTTTAAAATAATCGGAACTCACAAACCGGAAGGGCTTTTAATGTGATTCTAGTTAGAAAATGTCACTAAGGTTAGTAGGATATTGGGACAAAAGCAGTTTTTAAAGAAATATGTGTAGGTCCTTTAACTTTTGAAAATATCATTTTTGTCCCATTTTGAAATAATTGCCTTTAAGGCTTTTAGGGTCCAATTGTTATGAAATTTGAACCTTGGGTCCAAAATATAATTAATTTATAGTTAAGTTAGTATTTCCAGGTGCATGGGCTGCATAAGTCCTGGAAATTTCATTTGGGTCCTCAAGTTTAGTATTTTACACATTAGTCCCTCAATTTTAGAAAAATTGTTTTCCAAGCCCTAACTACTTGGATTTTTGGAATACTTTTAAAATATGTAATTCCCAGTACCTTAAGAGTAAAAATTTCAAATTTTAAAGTTAAGGTCTGGTACAGTTTTAAAAATTGCAAAGTAGCCCTTAAACTTACAAAATTTTATAATCTAGTCCTTGGGCTTTTAAAGGTTGATTTTATATATCTTAAAACTCTTAAAACTTTATTAAAATGTCCAAAAGTCATTTTTGAACCTGAGTACAGTCCCAAATTTCGAAATTTGCAGAGAGGTCCTTTAACTTTTATTTTCTTGCAATTTAGTCCACCAACTTTCCATTTTTATATTTTTAAGTCCAAAATTGAAATTTAATCAATTATGCTCGACTTTTCCAGGTTATAAGGCATCCAAAACATAGATTTAAAAGATCATACACATGCATGTCCAATACATACAAGAATTCATCAATTAAAACATTAAATTGCACATGCATGCACCTAAAATTCAATAAATAGTAATTTTGAGCAACTCTTGAGAATTTTCATGACTTGATACATAAATTTGACATGCAATACATAGATTATATATATCTCAAGACTCATGATCAAATTTTCTACATGTATTTAATCAAAACACCTAAAAGTTGGAAAATATTTTTCCACCCACCTTAAAATTGGAAATTGTGAAATAAAAGGATAGTTTCACAATTTTTGGATGAGGCTTAGGTCAGCCCCTAATTCAAAAAATATCAAAATTTTGAAGTTAGAAAAATGAGAGAAAAATTAAGGATAAAAAGAAGGAAATAAGGAAAGGAGAAGGACTACACTTTACCTTGTGTAGTAGGTGTTTGGAGAATAGTTGAAGCTTAAAAATTGGTAATTTTGGTTCAACTCCAAAATCACCTAAGGTCAGCCCCTATTTCTCAAAAATGAAAAATGGGTGTTAAAAAGAAGAAAAAAATAGAAAGAAGAAGAAAGAAGGGTCTAGTACTCAATTCTTACCTTGTAGTCAAATTGCTCTACTAGTTTCCTTCAAGCTTGAGGTCCTTCTTCAAAAATGTTATCAAGCTCTAATCTTCAAGGTCTTCTAAATGTACCTCCAAACCAAATTCAAGCTTAAGTTAAGAAGGTGGAAGAGATGAACAATGTGATATCCAAAAATGGATTGAAGATAAAATTTCTTACCTTGGTATAGTGATGGTTCGAATTTTCTAGTTGATGTAAGGAAGTTCTTGAATTTTTTGGTTGTCTTTAAGAAAGAAGAAGAATAATTAAGTGAGAGGAGGAGAATTTGCAAGACTTGGTGTAATTTGTGTTGGTGAAATGTTTCAATTTCTTGCAAAAATCAGCCATATGGCCGTGTGATAGGGAGTGAGAGGAAGAAAAAAATTTCAAGCTTGTAACTTGCTCCTTGAATGGGAGGCAAAATGCTAGTCAAAGGCATGGGCACAAGATGGGAGGTTTGAATGGAATATTTGAATGGAATAGTTAAATGTGAGTGGGAATATGTTGGGGAATTAATGATAAAAAATTGTGGTATAAGATGATGTGTATAATATTTGAATTAATGGTATAATTATACACAAGATGACTAATATAAGGTGTAGGTGTACAAGAGTTGGATGATATTTTTACTCCAAAATACCACCATGGCAGTCCACTATAAGGGCATTATGGTAATTCCATATATTTTTTTCTTTTTTTTTGTCCCAAATTTGATGATAATAGATGAAATATATCAATCTCCAAAATAATTAGTGATTTCCTTGATCACTTGTAAGTCTCATGATCACTTAATCTAAATCAAATTCTTAATTCTATAAGGTAAAAGTCTCTAAAATAAATAGTCTCTTAAAATTCTAAGGTGACTAATAAATACAAAAATAGTAATAATGATCAATCAAGTGATCATAAATGAGGAATAGAATTAATAAAGATCATGATCACAAGTAATTAAATAAAATGAAATAAAATACAAAATGTATATATATTATTAATAATTACCCGTCAAAATGACGCGGTAAAATAGTCGATCAAAAGTATAAACGATAATAAGGATCAATTAATAGCTCGGAAAAATCGGGGCTTCACATCCTCCCTCCTTAAAAGAATTTTGTCCCCAAATTCTCTTGAAATAGTTCGGATATTGATTCCTCATGTCTTCTTCCATTTCCCATATTGCGTCTTCGTCTCGGTTGTGGTTACGCACACCACTTTAACCATCGGGATTTCTCTCTTATGCAACTGTCTGTTGTCTCGATCAATGATCCAGTTGGCCTCTCGGTGTAGGATAGATTTTCCATTAGAGGAGGAGTATCTCGGTGATGATATGCTCGGGATCCGGTTGATACTTCTTCAATCTCGATACGTGGAATACATCGTGCATTCCCGCATATGGTCTTTGTGGTAACTTTCAGAGTCCAGAGGCTAACTTCCCGATCCTCTCAGTAAAATCTTGTAAGGTCCAACATATCTCGGACTCAACTTGCCTCCTTTCTTCGGATTAATCAATCCTTTCCGTGGTGAGAGTCCGAGAAATACTTCATCACCGACTTCAAATTCCAAATTCTTTCTTCCTTAGTCTGCGTAACTCTTTTGGCGGCTGCGTGCGCGAATCCGCTCCTTGATCGCTTGACCTTCTCCATGGCCTCTGAACTAAGTCGACCTTTGGAATCGAGAGCGACTTTCGTTTCTCTTTTCGAGTCCATTGGTCATCAATCTCCCGTGTAGTGGGGATCTACATTTTCGCCCATACAATGCCTCGTAGGTGCCATCCCAATCGTGGCCTCGATAAGCTGTTATTGTAGGCGAACTCGGCTAATGGTAAGGCGAATCCCAACTTCCTTGAAAATCCATGGTGCGGGCTCGCAACATATCTTCAAGGGTTTGAATTGTTCGCTCGGTATCCATCGGTTTGTGGATGTCTTCTTTGTCTTTGAAACTTAGTGAGGTACCCAATTCCTCGTGCAAGCACTTTCAAAATCGGAGACAAACCTCGGGTCTCTGTCGGATACTATATCGACTCGTACTCCATGCGGTCGAATGATTTCTGGATATAAGTCGTGCAAGTTTTACGCAAGCTATCGCTTTTCTTGATGGGTAAAAAGTGTGCGATTTCGTGAGTCGGTCTACAACTACCCAAATAGCATCATGGCCTCCTCTCGTCCTTGGTAGATCCGTCACGAAGTCCATCGTTATATGTTCCCATTTCCACTCGGAATTCTCAACGGTTGTAGTAAACCGGATGGTCGTTGGTGTTCTGCTTTTACTCGTTGACAAGTCAAACATCTCGCAACGAATTACGCTGCCTGGTTTTCATGTTTACCCACCAATAACTCCTTTTCAAATCCTTATACATCTTGTTTCCTCCCAGGATGTATAGTGCATTTTGAACGGTGTGCCTCTACTAGGATTCTATTCCCGATCCGCTCGTCATTCGGTACACACACTCGATTCGAATCGATAACTCCATCTTCGGTATCGAGAATTCGATCTCTCTCCTTTAAGTATCTTCTCCTTTTTTGAAGATGTGCATCTTTCCCTTGCGCTTCTTATCTCATTCAATTCGGGTTTAACCGAAATGTTAGCACATGAAATTTGAGTATTGGTTCTTGTTAGATTCCAATTGCTCGGCTCTTCTAATGATTCCCACTCTCGAATCATAAGTCAGCTAAGCTCGCTTTACGCTTAGAGCGTCCGCTACGACGTTAGCTTTCCGGGATGGTATTGAATATCAAAGTGATAGTCCTCAATCAACTCCATCCATCTCTGTTGCCTCAGTTGAGGTCTTTCGAGAGAATAGGTACTTCAAGCTCTTATGGTCCGTGAAAACCGTGAATGTTGCTCCGTAGAGATAGTGTCTCCATTTCTTCAACGTGAACACTATTCTTTTGCCAATTCCAAGTCATGCGTTGGATAATTGGCCTCATACGGCTTGAGCTTTCGTGATGCATAAGCGATAACTTTTCCTTCATGCATGAGCACTACTCCTAGTCCTTCTTTTGATGCATCACTCTGTAGACGACAAAGTTCTCTGTTTCCTTTGGGAGGGCTAAGACTGAGCCGTAGTAAGTCGTTTCTTGACTCTTGAAACTTGCCTCGCACTTGTCATTCCACTCAAATTTGACTTGCTTCAGGTTAGTCGAGTGAGTGGTTCGGCTATCTTGGAGAAGTCCTGGATAAATCTTTGATAATATCCACTAGTCTGAGAAACTCTGATTTACTTATAGACTCGGGTTGTTTCCATTCAACCACCGTCTGTACCTTGAAGGATTCACCGCAATCCCAGTCGGATACTATATGTCCCAAGAACGCGACTTCACTAAGCCAAAATTCGCACTTGCTGAATTTGGCATACAACTTATGCTCGTAGTGTCTCTAAAACAATTTTCGGATGACGTTCATGCTCTTCTCTAGACTTAGAGTATACGAGTATGTCATCAATGAATATCACTACGAATTGATCCAAATAAGGTTGAAAGACTCGATGCATCGTGTCCATAAATGCTGCTGGTGCATTAAATCGGACGAAAGGCATTACTACAAACTCGTAGTGCCCATATCGGGTTTGAAATACGATTTTGGAAATGTCTCTTTCGCGGATCTTGATTGGTAAAATCCTTTTGTAAATCAAACTTTGAGTACACCGTTGCTCCTTGAAGTTGATCAAATAGTTTGTCTATCCTCGGGAGGGGATATTTGTTCTTGATGGTCACACTATTAAGACCACGATAATCTATACATAGTCTTAATGTGCCATCCTTCTTTTTGACGAACAGACAGTGCTCCCCACGGAGATGTACTCTCGGTCGAATAAATCCCACATCCATCGCTTTTGTAATTGCGTTTTCAACTCCTGTAACTCAAGAGGAGCCATTCTATACGGTGTTCTAGCAATCGGGCGGTCCCGGCAACACCTCGATGGTGAACTCGACTTCCCTATCGGAGGGGGGCAAAGTGGTGAGTTCTTGTGGAAATACATCCGTATATCTTGATACTATAGGTACTTGGTTGATTTGTGACTCAACCTTGGGTTTGTTAATTACAAACGCCAAGTACCCCCGAGCCCCTCTAGTGATCGCCCTCCTCGCTTTCATTCTTTGAAATGATTGGGGCAATCTTAACTCGTGTCCTTCCGAAATTTCCACTTGGGTTTTCCGGTTCACATAGCTTAATGGACTTGTTATGGCAGTCCATTTGTGCATGGTGTGCGAGATAACGATTCATTCCCAATATCACGTCGTATTCGGATATAGGTAATAAGATCAAATCGGAAGGAAAGTTTATCTCAAAAATCTTAACCGCATGCATTATAGATAATATATGTTATCGACTTGCACCCATAGGAGTTGACACTTCTAAACATATAGGCATATGTTCCATGCATGCATGCGGTTTGTGTACAAAATACGGTGCAACAAATGAATGCGTTGATCCAGGGTCGAACAATATTTTAGCGTAGTGGTTAGATACTAGAAGCGTACCTTCCACCACATCTGTTGCCTCCGGAGCCTCTGTCCGGCTAGTGCAAATGCTCGGCGAGCATCCTTGCCCGATTACCCTGGCCATTTCAAGCCTGCGGTTGCGTCATTTAGTTCGGTCATCGTACTTGGGCAATCTTGCACCGTGTTGATTACTACCACAAAATAAAACACCTTCCTTGTTTACGCCAACGATTGTTGGCGGTATGTCCCGATTTACGGCAATGTGCACACTCTTGACCCGGCTTTCCTTGCCTTTGGTCTCTTTCTTTGTTTGTTTTATTAATCGGTCCCTTCAAACTTAGCGGTTTAGATGGCTATCCCCAGTCATTGTCCTTTTAAGATCGCTCGATGGCCTATTCTGTTGAATCATCATCCAATACGGTTGATCCCGACTCAATGCGGAGAGTCGCTTTTCTATCATGGTGAGTAGGTTGCGATTCAACCGTCAACAACAATTTGTTTAAGTTCGTTTCAATCCTCGAGTGAACTTGTAAAGCTTATCCTCTTGAATCTTGATTGTCCCCGAGCATACTTGGACAATCGGTGAAATCGGACTTATCGAGCTTACAATCGATTCCCTTGCCTCAACTGTGAAATGCATCTCGGCGTGCTTCTTTCACAACCTTTGTGGAATATCTTGTTCATTGAACTCGGCCAAGAAATTTCCCCATGTTCGATTACTCGGTCTGTTCCCATCTCCTTTCAATGCCCTCCACCGATCTCTAGCGGCCGATTCCGGATTTAAATACGGCGAGTGTGACTCTCTGCTCGTCGGAGTATTGAAGAGCATTGAAGATATTCTCCGAGCTTCTTTATCCATTCTTACGCTTTCACATCGTCCGACTCTCCCAAGAAGGTTGGTGGGTCGAACCGCGAGAATCGCTCCAACGTGCGATCGTTCGCCTCTGGCGGGTTCGGGAGCACGGGGTTGAGGCTCTGCACTGTTGCCTCATAAAAACCAATATTTCTTTGTAAGGCTTGTGCGGTGAGATTGTCTCTGCGCAAAGGTGGAGGAGGTGGTGGTAATTCCGGAGAGGTACCGATCCTGGGTACATCATCGTCTCCTCGTGGAATGCGACGAGGTCTCCCACGTCCTCGATGTTACGCCATTCGTATCTTGAAGCGTTAGTTGCGATTCGCGAGTAAATGAATACAATAATTATTCGCGTAAAGCGAGGAATATCGCGAGGAAAGTAACATCAAACACAAGACACTGAATAAATAGCAAAAGGCATATCCATAATGTAAAACTTGAATACACCCAAAGTACAACAAATGAAATACTAAGTCGGATACATCGAACCAAAATACATCCGAATCTAGTACAAAAGAAAGTAAGGTACAACACTGAATACACGACTACAACAACAAAAGTACAAACTGACAATCTGCTAACAAATCGGTGAGATCGCCATCATCGTCGCTCGCAACTATGTCTATAATCGGGCTGGGTCGGGCCGGGTGGCGCCTCAACCTCGGGCCAATCCACGAAATCCAACCACTTGCTCGAATCCCGAGCCTCATCGAGTGGAGCGGCCTCGAGTGCCTCGGCTCTCCAATGTCGACCGATCCTCCTCGGGATCCTCCTTAGCGTCAGTACGGCTCCGCCTCGGGCGGTGGCAATGGGCCGAGCATTAGGCGCTAAAGCGACCTCTAGTGCTGCGTCTCTCTCGAGCTACGGCTGTGTAAGGTCCTCTATGATGTCATCTCGCTTGATAAGGGTCTCCTCAAGCGCTCGACGGTGCCGGGATAAAGGCGGGCATCAATCTCCCATTTACGTGGCCGTCACTTGTCCTCTTCATCTTCTCCCGCATGTTATCCGGGCGTTCTGGATACTCAGTATTTGGTCCTCCCGCGCTCTTATGGTGTTATCGCGGTCCTTGATGACGAGTCGCTCGTTCTTTTCATCTTGGCTCATCGCCAAGCGGCCGAGTCAGTCCCTATTGCGTTGGCGCTCTAGGATAGTTACGTGGTCGCGCGTTCACTTTCCGGTGTCAATGAATCATCGGTGCCCGGTAATATTCCCGCTCAACACGGGCATGGAATACATCCCACCATGTAGGCGGCGTCGGCTCCATCCCGATCAAACAAAACTAAAAAACTAAGGATCGACCAAAGGTAGAGGAAAGATAAGAAGAGAATAAGGAAAGAATGAATAAGGAAATCGATCGAGAATCAACTAAGTCAAGACAAGTATGACTATGAAATCTCAAAATATGCATTCTAACTTAGTTCAAATATCAATAAGACAGTTCTATACCAATTTGAAATCGATTTCACACTTAATTGGTCAAGTCGCGGTAATACCCAAAACACGGACCGAGGGTCCTATCTGGTCGGCTCGGTGTAAGTTTCCATCTTACTAGCCGAGCTCGATACCACTCTAATCTGTCACGCCCCAAACGGGACGCGGCGAACGATCCACAACTTAAATACAATAACCAAACAGTCCCGGACAAATATCAACGAGAACCCAATGAGACAGAGTCTAAATAGCGTGAATAAATAACAAGTACAAGTACAACTTAAAGTCTACAATCCATCATCCAAATTACAACCCGAAAATCAACAAAATAGTAACTTAAAGTCAAAGGGTCCTACGTCCTTTAGTTACAAACCCGAATAGAAAGAAATACAAAAGTCCGACAACAACATAAGATAAGAGTCCAATCAACAAGAAAAAGTAACGAATCCAACAAGCGTAGTACAAGGTCTCAATCCAGAGCTTCTGGTTCCGCATCCTCAATGAAATCCTCATCTAAGGTTAGAATTTAGGTGGGGATGAGATAGAAATCTCGGTGGATGGGGTGATCGTGTGCAAGTGTGGCGCAATATAGTTAATGTGAGAAAACATTATATGAAAAACGCGTGAGTATGATGCATGGATTCACACACGATTCGCGGCGTCGTGATAAAATATTTAAATAATATACTTATACGATTCAAGAAACGATTCATGGTCACACAGCACTATTTGATTGATCAAGACGGTAGGATTGCATACGGAAGTGTAACGCCAATCCCAATGCAAGGCAAATAATGGTTGCGTCACGGTTTGTAGCGCCAACCAATGCAAAATGCAATAGCGGTTGCGTGCGGAAATGTAACGCCAACCAAAATGGGTCCGATAACTCCGGAATCGTGTGGATCGGGAGCGATTTCTTCGTTCTTCCTTGTAACTCCCGGTCGGTATGGTCGAAGACCGGCACCTTATCGCTCCGTAGGCAAAGACAAAATCCACGGTGGATCTTGGAAGGCTCGGATCCGTCATAATCATGATTATACCTCGGTACTACGACCCGCTTCCCTTGGACAAACTCCGTCCCTCGGTTGCGGGATTAGAACGATAGGGCCGAAAGAGTGGAATAGCGAGCGCCTTCCATCCCCGGCGTATCCATTCCGATTGTGAGCTCGACACACCAAGTTGACTCGGGCGGAAAGTAATTACATGTACAAAAGTCAACCAGCAATCAGTATTATTGATTCAGGGAATCGGTTTTAGAAAAAATTTGAAAAATGCGAGTGGCAATTATGGCGTTGGTGGAGTATTTGGATGAAGATGATCATCGGAAGGATAAGCAATCTTCGATATCTTGAAAGATTAGGTGGAACATAAGTCCCGTTATAGATTCAAAATCGCAAGGCGAGGAAGTCGCTCCGCGATAAGGGTATTAATCGGTCAAATTGATCCGATAAGTCAAGGGTTTTGAGAAAATAAAATACTTTAATTAAATCTCCAAGTCGAGGGTCCAGGGCTATTTTAGTAAAAGAAAAATAATTTGAGTTAGGTCCTTTGTAAAAGAAAAATTGTAATTTAGCCCGTTTTGTAAAAACCAACACTTTTGGGGTTAAAAATTGAATTAATAAATATCCCGACTTTGAAAAATTAAGAGGTCAGATCCTAAATTCTCCAAATTGTCCAGAGATTCAGGTTTTTAAAATTTTGAGGTCGAGATTTTGTAAAATCCTCACACTAGCCCCAAATTTGTAAAAATTGCCAATTCGGACCTTAAGTTTAAAATAATCGGAACTCACAAACCGGAAGGTATTTTAATGTGATTCCAGTTGGAAAATGTCACTAAAGTTAGTAGGATATTGGGACAAAAGCAGTTTTTAAAAGAAATATGTGTGGGTCCTTTAACTTTTGAAAATATCATTTGTGTCCCATTTTGAAATAATTGCCTTTAAGGCTTTTAGGGGTCCAATTGTTATGAAATTTGAACCTTGGGTCCAAAATATAATTAAGTTATTGTTAAGTTAGTATTTCCAGGTGCATGGGCTGCATAAGCCCCAGAAATTTCATTTGGGTCCTCAAGTTTAGTATTTTACATATTAGTCCCTCAATTTTAGAAAAATTATTTTTCAAGCCCTAACCACTTGGATTTTTGGAATACTTTTAAAATATGTAATTCCCAGTACCTTAAGAGTAAAAATTTCAAATTTTAAAGTTAAGGTCTGGTACATTTTTAAAAATTACAAAGTAGCCCTTAAACTTACAAAATTTTACAATCTAGTCCTTGGGCTTTTAAAGGTTGATTTTATTTATCTTAAAACTCTTAAAACTTTATTAAAATGTCCAAAAGTCATTTTTGAACCTGAGTACAGTCCCAAATTTCGAAATTTGCAGAGGGGTCCTTTAACTTTTATTTTCTTGCAATTTAGTCCACCAACTTTCCATTTTTATATTTTTAAGTCCAAAATTGAAATTTAATCAATTATGCTCGACTTTTCCAGGTTATAA
This sequence comes from Rehmannia glutinosa, assembly GCA_016081115.2. Classification (NCBI taxonomy): domain Eukaryota; kingdom Viridiplantae; phylum Streptophyta; class Magnoliopsida; order Lamiales; family Orobanchaceae; genus Rehmannia; species Rehmannia glutinosa. The sequence goes on from CM071927.1 coordinate 40,980,760, forward strand.
GGCATCCAAAACATAGATTTAAAAGATCATACACATGCATGTCCAATACATACAAGAATTCATCAATTAAAATATTAAATTGCACATGCATGCACCTAAAATTCAATAAATAGTAATTTTGAGCAACTCTTGAGAAGTTTCATGACTTGTTACATAAAATTGACATGCAATACATAGATTATATATATATCAAGGCTCATGATCAAATTTTCTACATGCATTTAATCAAAACACCTAAAAGTTGGAAAATATTTTTCCACCCACCTTAAAATTGGAAATTGTGAAATAAAAGGATAATTTCACAATTTTTGGGATGAGGCTTCTTAGGTCAGCCCCTAATTCAAAAAAATATCAAAAAATTGAAGTTAGAAAATGAGAGAAAAATTAAGGATAAAAAGAAGGAAATAAGGAAAGGAGAAGGACTACACTTTACCTTGTGTAGTAGGTGTTTGGAGACTAGTTGAAGCTTAAAAATTGGTAATTTTGGTTCAACTCCAAAATCACCTAAGGTCAGCCCCTATTTCTCAAAAATGAAAAATGGGTGTTAAAAAGAAGAAAAAATAGAAAGAAGAAGAAAGAAGGGTCTAGTACTCAATTCTTACCTTGTAGTCCAAATTGCTCTACTAGTTTCCCTTCAAGCTTGAGGTCCTTCTTCAAAAATGTTATCAAGCTCTAGTCTTCAAGGTCTTCTAAATGTACCTCCAAACCAAATTCAAACTTAAGTTAAGAAGGTGGAAGAGATGAACAATGTGATAACCAAAAATGGATTGAAGATAAAATTTCTTACCTTGGTATAGTGATGGTTCGAATTTTCTAGTTGATGTAAGGAAGTTCTTGAATTTTTTGGTTAAGTCTTTAAGAAAGAAGAAGAAGAATTAAGTGAGAGGGAGGAGAATTTGCAAGACTTGGTGTAATTTGTGTTGGTGAAATGTTTCAATTTCTTGCAAAAATCAGCCATATGGCCGTGTGATAGGGAGTGAGAGGAAGAAAAAAATTTCAAGCTTGTAACTTGCTCCTTGCATGGGAGGCAAAATGCTAGTCAAAGGCATGGGCACAAGATGGGAGGTTTGAATGGAATATTTGAATGGAATAGTTAAATGTGAGTGGGAATATGTTGGGGAATTAATGATAAAAAATTGTGGTATAAGATGATGTGTATAATATTTGAATTAATGGTATAATTATACACAAGATGACTAATATAAGGTGTAGGTGTACAAGAGTTGGATGATATTTTTACTCCAAAATACCACCATGGCCGTCCACTATAAAGGGCATTATGGTAATTTCATATATTTTTTTCTTTTTTTTTGGTCCCAAATTTGATGATAATAGATGAAATATATCAATCTCCAAAATAATTAGTGATTTCCTTGATCACTTGTAAGTCTCATGATCACTTAATCTAAATCAAATTCTTAATTCTATAAGGTAAAAGTCTCTAAAATAAATAGTCTCTTAAAATTCTAATGTGACTAATAAATACAAAAATAGTAATAATGATCAATCAAGTGATCATAAATGAGGAATAGAATTAATAAAGATCATGATCACAAGTAATTAAATAAAATGAAATAAAATACAAAATGTATATATATTATTAATAATTACCCGTCAAAATGACGCGGTAAAATAGTCGATCAAAAGTATAAACGACAATAAGGATCAATTAATAGCTCGGAAAAATCGGGGCTTCACAAGAAGAAATTAAAATTTATTTAATATAAATTTATATTCATAATAGTATTTTATATATAGAAATTTATTTTTATGTATTAAGGTATGGAAATTATTTTTATCAATATATTTTGATATTCAAGTTTCAAAGTTGACATTTGGAATTGGATATGAATTCGTTTGCTTGATAATTTTGAGATATATGTGTATATATAAAAATAAAATAATTTTTATATTTTTGAAATGTTTTATTTTCCCTTAAAAATGTGTTGCTAAATATAAAGCATAGTTTTTGTTTAATTTCTATAATAAATTTGACAATTGTTCAGCTTTCTAAACCTAAAAATATTGGAATTTGAAATGACTTTATTATTGATTATACGAAAAATACAATTTATTAAATATTCAATGGGGTAGCAAAAAAATCAACATTGGGCGATTAAAACTTTTTTCGGACTTTTACTTTCCTATAGATAAGCATATTGTGTAAATAGATCATATTCACACAACCAAATATTCATATTTAAAGAGATTTTTATATTTTAATTGTTTAATCGTATGATTTATAATCAAATTAATTATCTTTATAATTTAATTATTTTTTGAATTTTAAACTTTTTGCATTTACTATTTTCTTTAAAACATAGATCACATAAATCCATAATTTGTAAAATACGAGAATGAGAACAAGTAAAATTGTAAGAAGATTTTGGGTTTAATTTTAAAATTAAGAAAATAAAAAAATTAAATAGAATTAATATTAATAATGGATAAATGCAATATACATATTCGGTGAATGGGAATGGGAACGGAGAATCTCTGTTTTATCTAATCGCAATGGGAAGGGGACCAGGATATAAATATCGTCCATGTCATATCACCGTTCTAGAGAAGAGAAAAATCTTCATCCCCGCTCTCATCCCTGAATTAACCGGGAATTCCCCGTCTCATTCTATTCGGTTACCAAAGGGGATGATTCCCAGTGGGAATGTTGTCATCCCTAAATGCAGGAGATACAATTAATAGAACTATTAGAAAATTATACATGTAATAGTACAAAAAGCAGTCTCACAAATCACTCTTGATATTTATATAATGTTAATATATATATATATATATGTAGATGGTTATATGAGACCATGTCATAGGGTGAGTCCATGAGGACCAATTCTAGTCATAGTTCTAATTTTTCAAGGGCCAAGATTTACTAAGCTAAATTGCAATTTATTCATTAATTAACTTAACATAGGGGGCTTGAAGCTTTTGAAAAATCTGAAAATTTGAGATAAACTCCCCAAACTTAAAGAAGAATAAGAGAAAGTTGAGAAATTAGAAGAAATTTATAATGGGTTTCTTGAAGAGAGACGTATTTGTGCCTTACTTGAAGATTTGGAGTTGAATTTGAAGAATTTTGAAGATGGAATGGGGTATTTGTAAGGGAATTTCCGACACTTAGGGTTCGAGAAGGGAAGAAGTGGGATAAATTTGGAGTGTTTGAGTTTAAAATGGAAGAAAATTTTGGTTGATCAATTCACACGGTCCGTGTGAAAATACACGATCCGACCGTGTGTGTTTGTTCTTTGTCTCTGTTTTCTGCATCGTCCGAATACACAGCCGTGTGAAAATCACACGGTCGGGGCCGTGTATTCGGTCTTTGTTTATGCATTTCACACGGTCGCGTGTTACATTTTCGATTTTTCATTTTTTTAGATAAAACTCGGAGTTTGTCGTGACACCTCCTATACAACAACTCACAAAAACAAACACAACTAAAAATTAAGGTAATCAAATTGAACAAAGGCGATTAAAAAAATTGGGTTGCCTCCCAAAAAAATTAAGTTTTATGTCTTGACCCCAGGCGTCGATTCTATTACTACGGTTCTTTGAACTATATCGTTCTTGTCTTTGGGACCTCGTATTTTGTACCACTCATCGACGAAATTGTTCTCTCGGATTAAGTTTTGCATTGCTTGGGAATTTGCCTTTTTGGTGTTGGCCCCCCACTGCTGTAGCGATTTGGATTATTTGTGTCTCCAAAGACTTCAGCCTTGCGTTTACGTTCGTGTTCAGCTGAGTAACCTGCTACTCTATCATGTTTATCTTCGCTTCATCTTTGTTCAATCGAGCTCTTGTTTCTCCGATAAACGAGGATAACATCTCTTCTAAAGATGCTTTCTTTTCACTGGACTCCGCTCTGCCTTGATTTCCCACATTAAAACCCAGAGGTGGCTGCAAAACATTTTTGTTATTAGCATCGTGGTTTCGTAGCCTCGGATGGTAATGTGTGGGTGTCGGATTGTTTCGATAATTGTTGTTGAAGTTCCTTTGTCCCACAAAGTTCGTGATCTTCTTCAACAACGCATGATCTCTAGGAGTCGTTTGTTGCATCACATCCGATTTCATATTAAGCACGGACACTTGCTTTGTGAGCATGGAAACCTTATCCTCATTCGGACCTCCACCACACGTCGACATTATATCTCTCGGATGGTCAATGGTAACTTTTATTTGCCATCTCTTCAAGTAATTCTAGTGCCACATCCAGATATTTCCCTAGTAGTGCACCTCCGGATCAAAGATCTATAATAATTCTCGTATTACCACTTAAACCATTATAAAAATAATGTACCCTATTGGTAGTCGGAAATCCGTGTTGAGGCACTTCCTCAACAATTCTCTAAAACTGTCTCATGCTTCATATAACGGCTTTGCATCTTATTGCCTAAACCGAGCGATTTCACTTTTTAGTTGTAATGATTTACTTGGGGAAAATACTTAGCCAAAAAACTGTTGACTTAATTCACCAATTTGTTGCGGGTGATGTCAAAGAATATAACCATCTCTTAGCCTTATCGCGTAGAGAATGCAAAAAGGCAAGATCGAATGATATCCTCATAAATAATATTCATTTTTACAATATCACAAATTTCTAATAATTGCACGGATGCACGTTTGGATCCTCGACGCACTCCCCAAAACTGGTCTTGTGACACCATTTGGATCAACGCAGTTTTAGTTCAAAATTATTTGTGTTAATCGGTGACGGTACCCCCATACCTTTGATTAATTTATGGCCGGAAGTAATCCCTAATCGCCTTCTCACGGGCCTCTCCTCAATCTGGTTCCGTCCATTCTCCGCGGTGGGTGCTCCTCGTTATTTTATGTTGTTCACACTTGTCCCTATTATTCCCATCCGCCATCGCTTTGAATCTTTTTCTTAGTTGTTTTGTTGTCTTTTTGATCTCTAGGTCAATGGTTATCGGTCGGATAGATGCGGAACGTGTGATCATGCCCTACCCGCACTCAACAAAAACAACGTTAGAACCAAAGCAAATAAAAATAAAAAATTGAAAAAATTAAAAAAATAAAAGAATAAAATAATATTGCTTCAATTTAGATTGAACTACTATTACTATATCTATGTAGAATCTTTAATCCCGGCAATGGCGCCAAAAACTTGATCGTAAAAATCTTGTCACTAAACCGGAAGTGTACGGTGTAGCTAGCGAGATAGCGATGAGCAAGGTCGTATTCCTCGAGGATTGAATACGAAACATACTTGACTATAATAAATATCGTATTTCAATTCTATCGCAGAGTCAAAAATCACAAAAAATTTATTTAAACTAAACTAATCCTAAATTAACAAATAAAAATATTTAAGTATTTATAAATCCGTACTACACAATTTTTCAACAAATACAAAAGTAACCATAGGCACATAATCTCAACATGCTTCTTCAATATTAACTCCAATTAATGTTTCATCAAAACAAGTGTATGTATATTTATGAGTTTAATTCCTAAATTAGTTTATTGTCCTCTCAAAGAAATAAACAGTTGATTAATACCAATTGCTAGCATCCTTACTCAACAACTAATATCAACTACCAAAAGATCTTTGAATTGAAGTACTCCCCACAAACATTTATAAGCCTCCCGACTCTATACCCATTTATGTTGTGAACTCATTTTTTGTAAGTTAGAACTTATTTTCCGAATTATGAAATAACAAATATGATATGCAAATTATTGATCGAGATAATCTACACGAAACAAGCACTCGACTTCATAATATGAACACATAAACCAATTAAGAAAAACAATCAATATAGATTTAACATGAATCCATAGTTTTGATTATGCTCTAGGATCGAAAATATTTAGTCTAACATATTTGATAACAAATTCATAGATAAACTTGAAATCAAATAGTTTTACACCGTTTAAAGTACAAACAAGATCTAAACTAAGAGAATAGAGCCCTTCTTTTCAAGATGGATCCTTCTTCAAGTCTTGAACTCATGTGCTTCCGTAGATGCAAAAAGTCTTGTGGTGTTCTTTGTTTATTAGCGTTTCTTCCTCGGAAGTATGTAGATTTGTGTAACCCTAGTGTATTTTTGTGTATGAAGATGTATCGAATTCTATATTTTCGTTCGAGCTTAGTCCTCCTTTTATAGATGTTTTGAGAGATCACTTGTAGAGTCCCGACGAAATTAGGAAACAAAATCCACCGCCGGACAAATCACACGGCCATGTGAAATCACACGGCCCAATCATGTAACTTGTTTTCTTCTCTGTTTTTGCTCGAAACAAAACACATGACCATATATTTTCACACGGTATGGTTGTGTATTTCGTCTCTCAAATTCTTCCTCGAACAAGTCGCACGGGCGTATAAAATCACATGGAATCAATTCACACAGTGACCATGTGCCTTGTTTTTCTTTGTTTTCTTTGCGTATTGATCGTCTCTTTGCATTCGTCATTCTTATTCGGACCATATATGCGTATCTTTCCATTTTAGCTTTATTTCTGTAAAAATTACAAGAATACGCAGCATCACACCCAATAAAGGAAACCAAGTAAAATACACTAAATATACATGCAAATGCATCAAATATATATATCAAAATAAAGCACATAAGTGCACATATATTTTACATATAATATGTAGCTATGAGGAGTCTTCATGCAAGCTACTACGACAAGGTGCCTTGGGCGGTTAGGTCTTCATGCGGTATGCATTTGCCTGCTCGCGCTGCTACGGCAAGGTGCCCGATATGGATACAACTTGTTTTGTTGTGACTACGGCGGGGTGTGCCTTAGGCGCTTCTTTCATTAGAGCATGAAGGGCTTCTTGAGCAAGGGAGACTTCTTTAATCTGGCACATTTGCGGCATGCTACTGACAAGGTGGCATGCTACTGACAAGGTGCCGTATTCATGCAAACTGTTGTTGTGACCTACTACGACGGTGCTTTAGGTGGCTTCTTTCAATAGAGCATGAAGGGCTTGAGCCGGGGAGACTTCTTTAGCTTATAGAGCTCCTGCTGGGGAGGAGATTAAGGAAAGATGTCCCCTTGAGCGGGTGAATGGCACCCCATTGCGTCGATGATGGGCGTCTCTCTAGAAGAAGGGGACTGTCCTCGCGTCTTCTCGGTGGTGGCTCTGTAGTTGGTGTCTTGAGAGTTAACTCTGCATGCCTGTGACCTTATCTATATTCTCGTGTCTTGGTTGTTCCCATAGACAACGTCAAAATGATCTTTGCTTTTTCCGCAGATTAGTCAAAGTCAAGGATGGTCCAACTTCTTCTCCGAGGTCGGTAGAATATTCGGATAAGAACTAGCCAGTAACACATAGAACAAGGTTAGGGGTTGTAGGTCCCAAGGGTGTGAGTGTAAGGTTTAGAAGGGGGGTTGAATAAACCTTACCAACTTTTCGATTTAGTCCTTTTTAAAGTTCGAGTTGATACTACACAATTGAGTCCTTGGTGGATAGCCAATTTAGTTAATCAAGAGAGTTAGTAACTCAACAAAAATTTCGATTGAGTTGATAGAATAACTCACCGTTAAGATCAATTAGCTCAACTGCATTTGTTTTTATTGGAAGACTTTACACCCTTAAAATTGATTTAGTAAAGATTTAATACTTGGTTTTAGTACTTAGAAATTATCAAGTGAATAGCAAATTTATCGTGAATTAAACAGATTAAAGTGCAAGAATTAAAATGTTGAAATGTAAATGACACGATAAGATTTTATAGAGGTTCGAAGATGGGGTAATTCTTCTACTCCTCTCTTCTCCAACTCCTGGAGGAATCCACTAAGTATTGATCAAGATACAAAGTGGTAACGATCCGGATACAAGTCTTGATCACACAAACACTTGATCCTTTGGGACTCGATCTGAGATGCCTTGTCACACAATACCGCTTCTCGTACGACTCGGCTTCTTCACAGGGGCGCTTGCCTTGCTACTACAGCTCACTTGCTCAAGCTCTTTGGATTTGATTACGAAGCCCTCCAAAAACTCGAGACCGGTTCGACCTTGAACCTTTCTACAATCCTCCGCGGAATGTAGACCCCTTTTCTTCAAAAGTTTCCTCTTCAACCGATTGAAGTTATCTTTCCTTCACAGTGAGTGTTGGATTGATTTCCTTCGTAGTGTAGGCTTGAGAATTAATCTTGAATGATCTTTGAGAATATTTCGATTCTGATTCAAATGTTAGCTTGAATGTTCGTGGTTCGGTGTAATCAAGGTCCTCGTTTCTCGAGTCATTCCTCGCCTTTTATAGTGATCTTTCAAAAATCTGCCCGTTGAAGAGATAGGCTTATTTTTGAAAGTCACTTGTGGTTGTTGGCTTGTCTTATTGCGATCCTTGGAATTGCTACTTCCTCGTATGAATTGTTCTTGACTTTTGAGTTCGACACGGTGTAGTGCTTCCCATTGGTTCATTCCCTTGCACGCTTAAGGGGTCGAGCACTTCGAGAAAGGTAGCATGGAGGTATTACTTGTTTAAGTAATTCTCTTGATTTACGTACAACGGATCTCTTTCGATTATCTCGACTTGATTTGCATTTCCTTGCTTTCCCAGGTGACTTAGAGTCGGCTTTCAATCATGGATGACTCTTTTGTCACTTCGACTTGAGACTTGGCTATCTTGAGTTGATTTGACTGATACTTTTCTCACCGCACCTTGATCGAGTTCCGTCTTCTCTTCTTTGCCATACTCACTTGTCTTGCAATGAGTCTTCCTTCTAGTCTCGATTGTCTTCTTGCATGTTTAGGCATAGTGACTTAATCCTCGACTTGACCAGCCCTATTTGTTACAATGCGATTTACAACAAAAAATGGGGTGCCAACTTCCTAGTTTAAGTTTTACATGGCATTCATCAAAATCTAAACAATAAATTTCCCAACAATTTCCCCCTTTTTGATGATGCCAAAACTTAAAACATTCAAAATGTAAATAGCATAGATACATACGGATAGTGTATTTACTGAGAGAATGTATGCGTAGAATCAATCTTTTTATTGATCATAGCATTCTTGTCCTTTACACAATTTTTTACAAGGTGTATCGGAGCCAACATCTATATCTACGCAAAATAGAGAATTTACTGATTTATTACGAGAAGACTTACATAGTATGTATTTACATAGTAAAATACATGAAGGGGTGGACAACAACACTTCATCTCCTTCGTTGCCTCATTCTTTCATCTTCTTGATTCTGTCATTTTCTGGTCTTCTTCTCTTTTTCTCATCTTGACCGCTTTATTCTTCTTTTCATATGCCTTCCGGCGACTTCATCTCTTCTTAGTCTCTCTTGTCTCTCCTCCCAAAGCCGAGTTTGTCTTTTATTTTCTTCTTCGATTCTTTTCACGTACTCGGCATTGTTTTTAGCCACTTGCGATTGGCTACTTGGTCAAGAATGTGATAGATCCCTCATTTCTTGCCTGGATCTATGTACTCAATGTTTTTGGGCGGAGGCTGGTCTCGAAACCTCTTCCTCCACCACTCGCTTCTTTCTCTACCTCTTCCTGCCTCGGCGTGTATTGTCTTTGGGGTTCTTCTTCCCAAATTGAGTGACTAGCGGAGTGACCAGAGCGACCGGTAGTCTCTGCTCACTGTCGGCTCTTCACATAACGTGAGACCCTTTTCCCGAAGATAAGTCCTGTGGCTTGAGCCATGGACATGTTTGCAAAATATCCTTCGGATGCGGCGTTTTAAATTCATCAACTGATCTTGGCTCGATTCCCAGCATCCGAGATGGCATAAGTGTCTATGTCTCTTTGGAATGCCTCCATGTTGTATCAAGATATTCATAACTCGGGCATTCATCCTTCCCTCCACTTCCTCCATCCCCGCTTGACTATCTTTCTCTTTTCGGCCATAGACAGAGTGTTGAGGTGGCGAGTCACTGGGAGTTTCTTTGCGATAATATCACCGTGACAAGACCTTGTTGGGGGTTTGTGCAATCATTAGGGTGACATCTCCCGATCCTTCCCCCTCAAGCGGACTTTCTTTTCTTTGCTCTTGAGACCTCCTCACTGTCTTTCCCTTTACAAATACCGCTTCCTCTTTCTCGGGCCGATTTCTTGGTGCTTTTAGGTATTCCTCTTCCCCTTTTTGGCATCATCAAAGGAGAGAGGAACCCCGGACACATACTAGCAAGCGGAAGTCGAGTCTGGCGATAGACGAGTTACGCCGAGTCTGGCTGCGGAGTATCTTTGCCGCGAAACTCGAACGAGTAGCGTTGGATTGACTTTAAGCAACTTCATCTCAGCCATGAGAAGGCTGAATTTTTTATCCCTGTTTTCTTCCAAACGCATGAGCTCATTCTTATTTTGCTCACCGCGCAGCCTTTATCTCAACAAAGGTGAGATTCATGCATGTGCTCTATGTGTTCTCTCACTTTGTCTTTGCATCGGCATTCTCATTTCCGCTGCAACAATTTGTTGAACAATGTTAAAATATCTAGCTTGTTCCACACGCATTGTTTCTTTGTTGTTGCCACCACTCCCCGATTCGACTATTATGCCTCTTAAGTCGTGGTGAAGTGGCCGCATCTCTTATCCGATCTCATGTCCATCGAGGCCTGGTGCCTCTCCATCCGTTCAATTTCGAAAATAATGCTTTGAACACCTCCCGAACTTCGGATGTTCCTCTGTGGCGGTGATGGCCAAGCAAATCAAAATCATAGTCACCGGGAACAATGGTATCGATGGAATGACAGATCAGTGCGTGGAAGCGCGCGAGATCTCTTTTCTCGACTCTTCGAGGGAGGTCGGGTACCTCCGGAGAGAATGGAAATGATTCTACGAAGGAATCATCACGGGCCACCGGGATTTGTTTAATGATGAGTGGTGCGCGTGAAGTTCCTTGTGGAGTCGAACTGCTGCGGCTTGGGAGCTGCGCGGTGGACTCTTTTTGGTGGGGTCGATTGTGAAGTTGACCCGACTCAGCCCTCGGTTGTCTCAACCTCGGTCTCACCGGTTTTTCCAATTGAGTTAGTAGTCCTCGGCCTTATTAGAAGCGTCATCGGACGATGATGAGATTTCCATGGGTGGCTCATCATCAAAATTGAAAGTTTGATGAGTAGTCTTGAGGTCGGACTTGCTCGTGGTTGGAACATCCTTAGCCGAGTCTTTTGGATCGATCCAGGGGGATGACTCGGCTTCATCGTCTTTTTCCGATCCCGAAAAGGTTACATCGAGTTGTCACTGGGAATCGTGAAGCGCGCTTATCTCCTTTTCGAGATGGATCAATGATAGCGGGAGGATGTTACAGTACTTGACTTTTTTACCCCGGGAAGTCTCAACCTCCCGTTGGCCTTCATTACCTCCTGCGAGTCTCAACCGCGAGGCATTGGACATCCCTTTCGACGATGTCACTGTCTTAGGGTCTTCTGCGGTGGCATCCATTGGAGTCTCAACCCCATGGATTGCACTTTCATCGCCCAGTGTTAACTCCCGAGGATGTTCCTACATGTGCCTCGACCGCATCGGCGGCGTCATTAGCCTTCGAGCGATTGGCACCTCGGTGAGGCGATCTCAATCGCCTCGAGCTTCGTTGATGACAACTTCGTTGTGTACTTTGTGGAGTCATCTGCGGCCGACCTCCGACCTTGCCGCAGTGGAGGGAGTTCCCCCTCACCGGGCGCACCAGCCGTGAGTGACTTGAATGGGGTCACTCGTCTTCAAACTCCCTTGTTTCTCCGAGTTTTCACCGTTGGGGCGGTGTGGTAAGACACCTTCATTCGGGGTTGGCTTGACGGGTCCCCATTAACCCGGGGCCATCGCCATTTCCTCGAGTTCTTTCTTCCGAGTGAGGAAGTGGTGGCGGCAACAACAATGGCAATATCTTCGCACTTCTTCCATTGGGTCTATCTCCATTGTGTTTTGGAGGAATCTCCTGGTCCCTCCATCATTCTTTGTTCATGAAGGACTGACGGATGCGTGCATTGCTTGCTGCATTTGCAACTCTTCTCGTGGCGAACAGGTCCAGATCCTCATCGCTCTCTCGGTAGGACGTCAAGGAGAGGATGTGTATGTTCTCAGGGTGCGGTGATAGAGGCGGATGTTGGCCTTCTCACGTGCCTCCGCCTTTCCTCTACATGTCTCTCTCCTTCTCCTTGTCCTTGAAGATCTGCAAGATATCTCGTGCGATTTCTTCATCCATCTTGGACCACAATGGTCACTCCAAGAAAATTCATCGCCTCCTCTTCTTCTTCGATAAACTCGGGCCATTGGAACTGTTCCTGGATCTACTTAACTTCCACTTCCTCCACTCTCGCAGACGATTTTGGATGTCCGGATAAGGTGGGGATAGGATCATCACATCATCATCTCTATCGACTTCTTCTTGTTTGTCCCTCATTCTCGGGATAAAAGGTAGCAAGCTTTGGTGCTCCATTCGTCACGTGCATTGCGGGGAGGGGATACGATCCTCACAACAAAGTAGTTAGATTTCTCGATTCTTCTTGTGTCTCAAATTGCTCGAACTACAAATGGGTCTTGATTTGCCTCTGTGATCGTCTTTAGCAGACTTGGTTGTTTTATCAATAATTTATGGAGACTCTACTTCTCCAGCCTCTCCGTGTGTTTTTTGAGTGGTGACTCCGGTAGGTTTCTCAAGTTCGGGCGCTTGAAGATTCTTCTTAATTCTCCTAGTTTGTACCGAGGGGGATTTACGGTTCGGAGAGAGTTTCTTCTAAGTCTTGGGCGGCGGGGCCGGTTTTGTTGTTTTCTTACGAGGAGCCGGCCGTCTTGGCTTATCGATTCTCCTCTTTGTGGCCGGAGAAGGTATTTGAGATTCTTTCTCACCATTGTTGTTGGGAGAGACACGGTACGCAGGCGGTGACTCAAATTTCAGTGCGGGCGGGAGCGATTTGGTTTTCTTTCTCATAGGGCAACAGATTTCTTAGCAAAATGCAGGGCGACTTTCTTCTTTGGTGGAGAGAAGCAGTTGTATCTTGGGTCACCGATTCCCCTCACTTGTATCGCTCTCTTGGCGTAGGCTCTCTTCTCGTGCGCCGGAGAGGTTTGATCTCGAACATCCTCTTGTTTACATGGAACGCCTTTCCATGTCGAAGAGGGACTCCTTTCACCTCCATCGATCGTCCAATCACCGGCCGTATCCCGGATCCTCCAAATGCTCCATTCTCCTTGAAGGATTTGTTCCCTACATTCTCGCGAGTCATTGTAGACAAGCTCACCATTTACTTTGCTTTTCTTCAATGATCGCAGCCATGACGATCAATTTTGCTTGATAGTTGGTCAAAGCCGCCAAATTTGATGTCTATGCATTTGGCAACTATGTCCAACAGTTTGTGGTAGTCCTCCTTCAAAGAACCTCTTGTTGGTGTGTAGACTATCTTATCAAGATAGTCGATCTTGGCTACTTCCTTCCAAGCAAGTACCGCCAAGTCTACATCGGCTTCATTGATTTCTCGGTGCTCCTTCCGCCGGTAATGAGCGTGTGTTACGCAAATCTTTGGGTGAGATGATGAACTCCTTCCCGTGAACAGGAGGATTTGATCCCTCATCGTGAATTTTAGCGTTCACGTGGAATGAGCGACCTCTTCCACATAGGTCATCGGGAGCTCCATCGTTAGAAATGGTTTTAGCCCGGACTTTTCGAGCTTTTTAGCAATCTTCTTTATGAGGCGTCATCGAACCCCTGTTTGACCATTCCCTTGAAATCCACAAGTAGACCCAGTGTGGATTTGCTTCCTAGCTTGACGAAATCATAAGTTGATGCCATTTTTCAAAGATTTCACGAAAAGAAACTTAGAAGTTGATTTGAAGATTGATAGGATTTTGAGAGAGTTTTGCCTTTGCTTCGAGAGAGAAATGAACAGTTTTGGTAATATGTGAGAGAAACGGGACGAAAATGGTTTAAGTATGGTTTTACGAAAGGGCGTGCGGGTGGTTTTTTGAAATGTGATCGAAATCAACGGCTTAGATTTTGCACGCCGATTAGCATTTAATATCTCGAATTTAATGCGGCAAAGATTTATATCCAATCATAAGCTTGGTGTGCGGCTTTTGCTGTACACATCATCATTATCTTGACGTCATTCTTAAAAACATTCCCGCTTAGTAAAACGATTGCGTTTTTGTCACTTTGTTCATAAATGACTCGGCTTATCCCTTAGCCGATTTAACTCTTCTTGTCACAGTTCTCATAGTGACTCAAAATTCCACCTAATTCGGTATAGTCATTTTTTCCAATATGACTGATTCATTTAGGCGATTTTGAGAATTCAACTCTTTTTCCTTTTTGTGTTTCATTTCCTTTCTTTGAGTCTTCGAGTGTTAGCTCACTCAATTAGCCCTAACTCATGCTTGAGTTCTTCAAATCTTGACTCACATAATGGTTTTGTGAATATGTCATTAATTTGTTTATCGGTTGAAATATATTCCAAGGTGATGTCTTTCTTTTCAACATGATCTCTTATGAAGTGATATCTCGACATCGATATGCTTTGTTCTTGAGTACAACACAGGATTTTGAGTGATTGCAATTGCACTTGTGTTATCACACATGATTGGAATTTCCTTTTCTTCAATTTCATAGTCTCTCAGCTCTTTGTCTCATCCATAGGATTTGGGCACAACAAATTGCCAGCATGTATGTATTCTTCACCGTAGAGGTGGCTATTGAGTTTTGTTTTTTGCTAAACCAAGAAATTAGCCTGTTTCCAAGCATTTGACATGTACCGAGGTGCTCTTCCTATCAACTCTACATCCAAAGATAGTGAGTCGAATAGCCAATTAACTCAATCCACCTTCCTTTGGATACCATAAGCCAACTTCTTGGCTTCCTTTCAAATATCTCAAGATCCTCTTAGTTTGATCATATGGCTCTCTTTTGGAGCGATTGAAATCTTGCACATACACCTATAGCAAATGTGATGTACGGCCCGCTTGCCGTGAGATAAAGCAATGATCCAATAAGTGCTTTGTATCTTGTTTGATCTACAAAGCTTGCCATCCATCCATGTCCATTTTGGTGATGTATTCATTGGTATTTTCACGAAGACTTCTCTTCCATACCAAATTTCTTCATTAAATCTCTCGTGTATTTTATTTGACTTATGAAGGTTCCATCCTTCACTGTTTCACTGGAGTCCAAGGAAGAATGTCGGCTCTCCCATCATGCTCATTTCGAATTTGCTTTGCATGAGGTTTGAAAATTTTTACACATTCTTTGTTTGTGGATCCAAAAATGATGTCATCCACATATATTTGAACAAGCAAGAGTATGCTCTTCTTGTCTTGAATTACGAGCAGTGTTCTATCTACTTTTCCTTTTGTGAATCCATTCTCGATTTAGGAATTGTGACAAGGTATCATACCATGCTCTGGGTGCCTGTTTCAATCCATACGAGTTTTCTTGAGTTTGTATACCTTATCTCCAAGAGTCTTCTCGCTTTCGAATCCTCGGAGGTTGTTCAACATACACTTCTTCTTCCAATAAACCATTTAGGAATGCACTTTTTACATCCATCGATATACAATAAAATTCTTGTGAGTTGCATAGGCAAGAAACATCCTAATAGCTTCCAATCTTGCTATAGGGGCAAATGTTTCATCAAAATCTATCCCTTCTTCTTGGCAATATCCTTTGGCTACTAATCTTGCTTTGTTTCTTACCCACAGAACCTTCCTCGTTCATCTTGTTCCCCAACACCCATTTAGTGCCAATAACATTTTGATGGGTGGTCTTTGAACTAACTCCCATACTTTATTTCTTTCAAACTGATTCACTCTTCTTGCATAGCTTGAATCAATGTGTGTCATCCAATGCTTGTGACACATCTTTAGGCTCTATTTGTGAGATAAAGCATGTGAACATGGCTTCTTGTTGAGTTCGGATCTTGTTTTGACACCTTCTCTTATATCTCCAATGACAAGTTCGTGGATGGTTTCTCAGCCATCTTACATCAAAGGTTGGAGTAAGTTAGGCTGGATTCATCGTCTAGCAAATGTGTTTGCTTTGATCGGCTCTCTCATGAATCACTTAGCTGCATTTTCCAAATTTGTTTTTGAGACTCAGGCTATCTCATCTTCATCTGAGTTTATAATTCCAAACTTAAGCTCCGGATAGGGACTTTTCTACGCATGGTTGGATGATTCGACTTATTAGGCGACTCTTCAACGCGTCTTCTCCATTTACATTTGGTTCATCGAATACCACATGAATGGATTCCTCTCGCAACCATAGTCCTCTTGTTGAGTACTCTGTAGGCTTTGCTTTCAGTGAGTATCCCAAGAAGATACCTTCATCGCTTTAGCATCGAAAGCCTTTAGATTGTTTTTGCCATTGTTATGGATGAAGCATTTACATCCAAATATTCTAAAATATGCAACATTTGGTTTTCTCCCGTGTCAAATATCATAGGAGTCTTTGTCACCGCTGTTTATCATACATCTATTTTGAGTGTAGCAAGTTTGTGTTGATTGCTTTCAGACCAAAATCTTTTGGTAACCCCCGCTTGACTAACATGGTCCTTGCTTTGCTTCTTTGAGAGTTCTATTCCTTCTTTCGCAACTCCATTCTCAACGTGGAGTCCTTGCTGCAGATAATTCATGACCAATGCCATTTTCAATACAATATTGAGTTATTATACCATTGACAAACTCGTTCCTGCCGATCTTATTTTGATAATGGTTTGCTCTTCTCATTTTGAATCCTCTTCATCACCGTGTGGTAATTTCTGTAGAGTTTCTTTCTTCTTACACATGAATATTGTCCATGTATATCTTGAGTAGTCATCTACTACCACTAAGGTGTATTTCTTCCCACTTATGCTAGCTGGTTCAATCGGACCAAATAGATCCATATGTAGCGATGCAATATCCTTGTTGAAGATAGACATGCCTTTTCTTTGAATGATGATTTGATTTGTTTTCCTTCGACATCGTCACATATACTCTCCTTTTTGTATCTCGAGTCGAAGTCCTTTGAGAAGATTGCTTATACGCAAGCTTGTTAATTGTTTTGAAATTCGGTGACTTTCGACTTCTTGTGCCCACGGCCAACTTGATTAATTTGTGCTTTTTGCTAACAGACAGTGTTTGGTGTTCTTTGACCAATCCACGATATACATGTTCTTTTGTCCGCATCCTTGCAACACAACTTCACTTGATTCTCGTATCCTTGATTTGGCATATACCCATGTTAAATCCAACATTATAGCCCTTGTCACGCAGTTGGGTGATACTTAGCAGATTGAAATTGAGTCCTTCAACATATGCAACATCCGTGATTTCTAATCCATTTTCTTGATGGATCCAATGCCTCTTATTTCTCCCCGGAGCTTCATTTCCTCCAAATATGACTTTTGCTCCTTTAACTTCCTTGAATTTTGACAGAATTTTCTTGTTTCTGTCATATGTCCGGGAATGACCACTATCCATGTACCAGGTTCCTTGGCACTCACTGTTCCTTGAACCCGCAAACAAGGAAATTAAGTTTTAGGTACCCATACTTGTGCGGTCTGAGGGTTAGTATTGTAAGATGATCCAACCAACCTATAGCCAAATGATTTGGCTTTAAGGGGTTGCCATCTATCGATGCCATAATCATAATTAATTTTGGCAAATTGCTTGGGGATTCTAGGTTCATACAAATTGTCTCTTTTGTCTATATGCATGTATATGTGTTTTAGCAATGGCCTTCTTTGGGTAGTTATGATGTCTCCGAGTGTAGTGCCTAGTGCATATGTGTGTCTTGATGAAAGCTCTTATACCTTTGGAATGGCCTTTCTTTGAGTTCTGGCCTTTGCCATTTGGGCTTATATTCCATGGGTCTTTGCTTTGATAGTTTACATCATTCCAATCACTTGGCTTGGATATTTTCTACCATTCCCATCATATGTGTTTCTTTTATAGATCTTAAGGATTTTTGGTAGCTCTGTTTCTTCTTTCTGAGTATTTCTGTTTGGAGTTTTTGAGGAACTCGGTGAATTTCTTCTCACTGTCCTCTCAATACTCAATCAGTATTTTTTCCTTTTCCTTTATAACCAATGCCAGTTTGCTTGTAATTGTGCTTTGAAATAAATGTGTGTGCACCATTTGGATTTTTGGATTTTGAGATACTTCATTGCTTGAAGATCCTTTTTCCAAAATCACTTTTGGAGCTTGACATAGCAGAGGAATTAAATCCTAAGCCTTTGTCTTGTCTCCACATTCTCTTTGGCTCATGATAAGATCATCCAATGACTTAGATGCCTTAGTGAATGAGGCAATCACATTTTTGAGGTCATTCTCCCTCTTTTCTATGGCGATTATTTACTCGCTTATTAGCTTGCATTTTCAAACCTTTAAACTTTTATTCTCATCGGCTATTTGACTTAGAGTACTCGGCTCCTTAGTCAAATTTGTGAGTTTTACGCTATTGAGTAGGTTTGTTTTCCTCATTTAGTAGTGTGTGTGAGGATTTAATGTGTTCAAAATCTTTCATCATTTTGCCTAATGAATCATAAAGATCGAGTGGGTGATGAAGTGTGTGTGTCACGATCACTATCACTAGAATCGAGTGTGATGAGTCGAATGTACCTCATCTTCTTGGTCGGGTTGGTCTTGTTCCTTGGTCATCGATAGATCAAGGCTTCTTCTTCGTCACTTGAGTAGTCGGCTTCACTACTCTCGAGTCGGCCTATGTCTCTTGACTTGCATTGTCTCGGCGATCTCTAACAACATTGCCTTTTTCTTTTCTTGTCTTCTTTCTCTCAAGACTTTTCTTTCTTCTTCATTCCTGTATTTGTTGACTACGGAGGATACGAGCAATCAATTGCATAGTGACCGGTTGCCCTACGATTCCAAAGATAGATATTCAACCTTTTGATCGCTCTTTCCATTCTTGGATTGTCACCCCTCGATATTCACTTTTTGATGATCTGTTCTCTTGGTTGGCCTATCTTCCCTTGACTTGGAGAGCCGAGTGCCTTTCGGAGGATTCGCCCTTGCCTCTCTTGTAGTTCTTATTGAAGAACTTGTTGAACCTTTTAACCATCGGGGCTATTTCCTGCGGGTCAATGACTTCTTTGACCTCGGCTTTCTTGACATCCTTAACAATTAGAGCCGCTTTTGCTTTGGGTGCAAATTGTCTCTTCCTGTCTTTTCTTCTCGGCTCAAATTCGTAGGCTTTGAGATCCGAGAATAGTTCATGGTTGGATGTCTTTGATAGGTCCATGGAATGTCTTAGTGCCATGACCTTCATTTCCCATTCAAATTTTGGGAGACTTTTTAGGATCTTCATACACATTTCATCTGTATATTCTTTTCCAAGAAGCGAGATAGCTCGTTGGTAATTTCTACGTGAACCGAGCATCCAGTTGATCCAGGTTCTCTCCTGCGATCATTTTGAAATTCTCAAATTTCTCGTACATGTACCCACGATAATTTATTTTCCTTGATTTGCTCCGAGCCTTCACAAATCGGTGTTAGCTTGTCCCATTTTTTAGCCATTTTGCATGATTTGACTTTATTGAACATGGCTTTGTCCAAGGTTTTGTAAAGAATATCCTTGGCCACATTGTCCAGGTTGTATCTTTTTATGTCATCATTTGTCCATTCACTCTTGGTTTTCAACCATAGCTGGTCTAGAGCGACATCCTCTTCACCTTCAGCTGCACTCTTCTTACAGATGTGTTCACTTTTAAAATTTGTAGTGGCCCATCCTCTATCACTACCCACATCTCATCATGTAATGCTTGATAGATGAGCCTCGCATACGAATTTTCCAATCATCAAATTCTTCAATTTTGAACATAGGGATACGTGTCAAATTTGCTTCCATGATAATAACTTTTGATAATAAAAAGAGTTTTGAAAACTTAAGTACTAAAACAAACTTTGAAAATTTGGAGTTCTAGTTCAAGAACTAATCTGGAAGGCTCAATGAACCAACCGATCCGATACCACTTGTAGGTCCCAAGGGGTGTGAGTGTAAGGTTTAGAAGGGGGTTGAATAAACCTTACCAACTTTTCGATTTAGTCCTTTTTAAAGTTCGAGTTGATACTACACAAATTTGAGTCCTTGGTGGATAGCCAATTTAGTTAATCAAGAGAGTTAGTCACTCAATGACTGACCGAGCTATTGATAGAATAACTCAAATTTGTTAAGATGAATTAGCTCAACTGGAGTTTGTTTTTAGGAAGACTTTACACCCTTAAAATTGATTTAGTAAAGATTTAATACTTGGTTTTAGTACTTAGAAATTATCAAGTGAATAGCAAATTTATCAGCAATTTAAACATTAAAGTGCAAGAATTAAAATGTTGAAATGTAAATGACACGATAAGATTTTATAGAGGTTCAAGATGGGGTAATTCTTCTACTTCTCTCTTCTCCAACTCCTGGAGGAATCCACTAAGTATTGATCGATATACAAAGTGGTAGCATCCCGGATACAAGTCTTGATCACACAAACACTTGATCCTTTGGGACTCGATCTGAGATGCCTTGGTCACACAAATGGCTTCTCGTGCGACTCGGCTTCTTCACACAGGCGTGCCTTGCTACTCATGACTCACTTGCTCAAGCTCTTTGGATTTGATCACGAAGCCCTCCAAAAACTCGAGACCGGTTCGACCTTGAACCTTTCTACAATCCTCCGCGGAATGTAGACCCCTTTTCTTCAAAAGGTTCCTCTTCAACCGATTGAAGTTATCTTTCCTTCACAGTGAGTGTTGGATTGATTTCCTTCGTAGTGTAGCTTGAGAATTAATCTTGAATGATCTTTGAGAATATTTCGATTCATGATTCAAATGTTAGCTTGAATGTTCGTGGTTCGGTAATCAAGGTCCTCGTTTCTCGAGTCATTCCTCATCCTTTTATAGTGATCTTTCAAAAATCTGCCCGTTGAAGAGATAGGCTTATTTTTTAAAGTCACTTGTGGTCGTTGGCTTGTCTTGTTGCGATCCTTGGAATTGCCACTTCCTCGTATGAATTGTTCTTGACTTTTTCGTAGTTTCGACACGGTGTAGTGCTTCCCATTGGTTCATTCCCCTTGCACGCTTCCGACTAAGCACTTGAGAAAGGTAGCATGGAGGTATTACTTGTTTAAGTAATTCTCTTGATTTACGTACAACGGATCTCTTTCGATTATCTCGACTTGACCGCATTTCCTTGCTTTCCCCAGGTGACTTAGAGTCGACTTTCAATCATGGATGACTCTTCTCCGTCACTTCGACTTGAGACTTGGCTATCTTGAGTTGATTTGATCGATACTTTACTCAAATTGCATCTCGATTTGCACCTTGATCGAGTTCCGTCTTCTCTTTTTGCCATACTCGATTGTCTTGCAATGAGTCTTCCTTCTAGTCTCCATTGTCTTCTTGCATGTTTAGGCATATAATTTAACTCGTTTGACCCTATTTGTTATAATGCGATTTACAACAAAAAATGGGGTGCCAACATCCTAGTTTAAGTTTTACATGGCATTTATCAAAATCTAAATAATAAATTTCCCAACAGGGGGTCTTGGGTTAGTCCCAAAGAGCCTCTCCGACGCTCAAGTCAGTCGGTGGTCAGGGAGAAAAATCCAGAGCCCGAGAATGTAATTCTCGTAATTAATTGAACTTACTTACAAATGAGATGGATGGATCTTTTTATATCACAGGTTAGTAGGTCGTGTAGGAGAAAATGGCGCGTGGCGGATCCGGCCTCATAGGCCTAATAATTTTATCTCGCAACCGAATAATTAATAGACAACATTGGGTAATTAATGAGATTAAATAAATATCTTAACTAAATAATAATAATAATAATAATAATAATAATCATAATAATAATAATAATAATAATAATAAAATGATTTTTTTGCCCACAACAATGTTCCGATATAATTGTCGTTTCAGCAAGTGAATTCGGATTGTTTGAATACTTTTTTGATCGGTCGAATTGTTTAAATACTTGCATGATCACATGATTAACTTGGAACACCATCGAGAATATTTTGTAATATTATTTTTCTATTAATTTTGTTTTGACCCTCTAATCATTGTGTTATTTTTCTCTAGGAAATCTTCTAAGAGCATTCCCAAAAGACTCTTTAAATTTATAGAACATCTCTTGCAAAATAAAGAGTATCTTTAAATTTAAAGAGTGAATTTTTGACATCTCCCAACACTCTATTTGTATTTGATCTTTTCCCAACATTAATTTATTACGCATGAAATATTAGAAGTTATTAATGAAATTTTGCCAAATCTCTGTTGTTTTTAGAAAGTGTCAATCAAAAAGATAATTCAAAGTGCAAGAAACATAATGCAATTACTTATAGAGAGTTGTTTTTGCTCTTCAAATTTGGAGAGTGAAAACTCATTCTCTAAATTTAAATGTTAAAATAAAGAGTTTGTTGGAGATAATTTTTGTAGATGGCTCTTTCAAAATGAAGAGGTTTTTCATTTGAAGAGTCTTTTGGCCCTTTGGTAGGGGTGAAAATAGGCCAGGTTGGGCTAGGCTTTGCGTTGGACAGCTTGGGCCTATTTTACGTGTATTCGGCCTAAGCTTGACCTGTTATACACAGTAGGCCTTTTTTCCAGCTCAAGCATGACCTACTTAATAAATAGGTCTAGCTTGAGCCTATTAAAAGTCCATTACCTACAAACCATATATATATATATATATTATTTTAATATATATATTTTATCAATTAAAATAATTAAATTACTATATAAAAATATTAATAAAATATATAATATATATTGTGGTATTTAAATTTATAGACCTTAAATAGGGGCCTTGAAAAGATATTTTAAAATCCCAAGCCTAGCCTATTTATCTAAGTAGGCTTGTTAAAAGGCTTGAGTCTGGCCTATTTAATAAATAGGCTAGGCAGTAGCCAAATGACCCAAAGTGCCCTTGTCGGGTAGCCTGACCTATTTCCACCCCTACCCTTTGGGGATGCTGTAATGCTTTAAGGAATGTTTGTAAAAATATATGCTTTTAGAAGAAATAATTTATTATAGTAGAAGTGAAAATTAATTGAAAATAGAAATCGGTATTGTTTGTAAATAAAAGCCGGAAATTGATAAATAAAAAAATAGCAATTGGTATTGTTTGAAAATAAAAGGTGAAAATTGATTAAGTTAATAGAGAGTGTTTGGTGAATATGTATATAGTAAAAGTGCTTTTACATATTTCAAAATGAAATTAGAAGTAAAATCAGAAATCTAAAGTAGATCTCTATATTGTTAGATTATGACAAAAGTATACAGAAACAGAACCAAAAATTAGCATTTGAAAGCACATATTTTTACCGAAAGCTAACATTCAATTTTTTTATAGATTTGCTTACACTCCTTACTTTTCTACCTAAAGAATTATTAGCGTGTAAAATAACTACCGAACACTTTTAAACCCAGAACTATATATATGCTGAAAGAATTATAACACGTAGATATTCCAAAAATTTCGCAGAGTATAAATGTGATTGCAAATGTGGTCACATTTACAATCACATGCGTGAAATTAAATAAACAAACAAGACACAAGATGTAAAACTTTATCTATAACCAAACTAGCTTATAAATGTGTCAATATGGCGAAACTTTCCATTAGTAAAATCAGTTTGATTTCGAGTACAAGGAATACTAAAATCAACTAGTAGAAAATCAATGAAAACTCCCATCTAGAGTAGATATGGTCTATGTAATACAACTCATCCAACAATAGACATGTGTGGACTTTGTTTATCACAATACAAAAAGCTATGGATGAAAAAGCTAACAAACACAGCTGCAGGACTGAATGATATATTTGATGTAGTCACATTCGAGATTGTATTCAGTACAGTGAGGTTCCTTGTGCTTGAATGACTCTAAACTCTCTCAAGACTCTTGTATCTCTGGTGTATTTCTTGTCAGTCAACTATGCACGTCCTCTTCTCTTTATATAGGCGTCCAAATCCATCGATGAGTCCTAATAAACATGGAAAGAAGATATATACAAATATATGACAAATATATCACTTATGTTAGGAAACAAGATAAGAATCAAAAGTCCTAGTATATCTACATCATATCAATATAATATCTTTCATAATCTATTATCAACTCAATCTTACCATAAGTTTAGGAGAAAGTCTTATGTGAGACCGTCTCATGGATCTAAGTTCATGAGACGGATCCTAAACACATACAAAAATATGGATCATTTTCATGGGTATAGGTTTGGGTCGAAATTCTATTTAAATATAAAATCCGTCTCATGGATTATATCCGTGAGACCGTCTCACACAAGTTTTTGTGTAAGTTTAGAAATGTAAAACAATTAAAACACTATCTTTTATTTTTGGAATTTATTTAGGTGAAATAATTCGCCCTAACATATGCTTCATTTAAGCAGGACTCATGTGGTTAGGGTTCACGTGCATCATTCAAAATATTCTCCATTTTGAACTAAAGTACTAAGCCAGCTAATAACCATTTATTTATATTCTTTTATCCAGGGAAAGAACCTAGAATTCAAATTCGATCTCTTCCATTCTACAATATTGTTAGATAAATGTTTTTATCAAGATTTTGATGATTATGTTTAAATGAGTTTTTATACCAAAACAATGATAATAAATGTTGTCCAAATACTCCTAAATGATTTAAAATGTTTTTGCTAATTTTTGGAGTATTTCTTAGAATTTATTTTTTGATAAAAATGGACAACACTTTTGTTGGTTTTGTTTAAATTGGTTTTTACACCAAAACTATGTTTATAAATGTTGTCAAAATACTCCCAAGTGATTTAAAATGTTTTTACTAATTTGTTGGAGTATTTCTTGAAGTTTATTTTTGATAAAAATCGGACAATATTTAATATTGGAGGTCGACCCACCATGCCCTATACGTCGACTGCACGAAGAGTTGAAAAATGAAAACAACAAAACAAAACAAATTCTCGTGAAAAAAATGAGGGGGACCGGTCAAGGGTGAGGTCGGTCGGCCGCACTTCCCCGTCGGCCGACCCCCCCCCGACGACCTATACCGGATCGCACTAATTTTTTCAAACGGTCGAAATCTTCAACAGGCAACCGTCGCCTATGCTATTTTGTGACAAAGAAAATTATGCTTTTTTGAAATTTTTGACAAACAAGATTTACTTTTGATTTTTGTACAATATTTCTACATCTTGTGATCTTCTTTTTGTAGACAAAAGTGAAGATAGAGGAGCCTATGTTGGTGAAGACTTCCCTATAAATAGAGGATGAATTGAAGACACAAGACACAACACATACAAGCAAAACACACAACAAGAAATCGCAAATTGTTCAAGCTTTCATTTTTACATTCTTGTTGTAATAGCCTAAGTACTTTCACTTGCACATCTTTGAGGTCTAGGCTTTTTGATTCTTGATTACACTTGCACTCAAATTGTAATATTCATTATTGAGTTGTAATCTTGATTTTTGTCATCATTCAACACAAGACATCCTTGTGAGTATTCTTGTGGAAAGAATACACTTGGGTGATCTAGGTGATAGGTGTTTCAAGAGTGGTGCTCTTGAGCTATTGAAGAATTTGGTATTCTTCAAGGTTGAAGATTGTGGTAATCTTCACAAGGTGCCGTTGGAGATTGTGGTAATCTTCAAGAGAGATTGTGGTAATCTCAAAGGTGGTGTTGTAGAAGAGTGTGGTGCTCTTCAAGGTGATGTTGTAATGTGTTGTATTAATTTTGGGAATTAATAAAAAAAAAATTTCTTTTTGAAATCCATCCCTGAGATCTTTGGGGTGGTAGAGGATTAAAGGCTAGGTGGGTTGAACCTCTATAAATCGACGCGTGTTGTTTACATTCCGCACCTTTATTATATTGTCTTGGCGTAATTGATTCGAAAAAGAGGGCGAAATCGAAAAGATGGAGATAATCTATTCACCCCTCTAGATTATCGTAGCCGCTTGGACTTACAAATATATCCTTCAAGAAAATTGTGGAATCGATATAGGTAATAGGATTCTCGAATCGGTTGGATTCCTTTCCTCAGTAAATCACATTGTCTACGGCCAATTCGAATTTGGTAGTCAATTCGATACTCTATTTTAATTTATTATTTTATTTTGTATTTTTAATTATCAATACATGCTACTATGCTAGGTACAGGAAAATTGCAATTTTGGTCCCGTAACTATAGAGAGGTAGCAAATTGGTCTCGTTCAGATTTTATTTGGCAAAAATACCATGTAACTCTTTTACCTTCTCAATTTGAGGACCATTTTTGGAAAATTAAATTATTTGGGGATTTTGGGTTTTCTCCTAGCCAATTTGTAAATGCTTGGATATATTTAATTTACATGGCACCGCGTGACCACGCCAATTCAAGTGGCACTTGCCAAAGTGGAAAAATAAATTATTTTTAATTATTAATATTTTATTTAATTCAAAATACTTAACTTAAATTAAAAAATATATGTATTTCACGATTAAATAAAAAATTCTTTTTCTGTTTCTTTTTTTTTTCCTTTTCTCCATTTTTTTCTTCGTTATTCTTTCTTTATACGTTTCTCCGTAATTAGTGAAACAAACAACCGCCACGCCACCTCATGCTAGCTTAATTCGCTCCATAACCAAGAAACGTTGAGGTGGTCCTTCATCATCGCGATCCTGTTGCTTTGTTCTCAACTTGTGGTGGTGATTTCTAAGGATCTCGAAATGGAGATTTAACACAATACTTTTGTTAAAGAAGAACAATTTGACTTTAATTTGTTGATTGAATTAGATAGAAATTGAGCAACACTAATGAGTTAGGTTTTGATGGCGACGACTATGACCGTGGTGGTTCGGAACAAGGAGGAGGAATGAACAGTTCTAAGGAAAACGCAACGGAGAAGAAAAGAAAAAACAAAAGAAAAAAAGAAATATATTTTTCTATTTGGTTAAATATTTTTGATTAGTTAATGTTACGATTTTACTCTTGTAAAAAAATATTACGCTTTTACTCTCTAATTTGCAATTGATTAGTTGATTAATTAAGAATTGAGTTATGATACTTTAATAATATTAACAAAATTTATTCGTTTTCAAAAATCAATTTAAATTTGTTAAGTATTAAACTTTTTTTAATATTATTGCCTGTTTTTTTTTTTTTTTTTTTTTTGACACAAAGGAACTTGGAACTTTTATTAATCATGATAAGCGATCATTAGTTACAAGATCCTTAAGCCACACAGGATAACATCTCTTTCCCGGACAAAAGAAAATTGAGACAAAACATGAAGCGAGCAATGGAATGCGCCACTTGATTATCCATCCACGATATGAACGAGGACCTCCGCATCCATTAAATTCTTGATACGTTTCACCCAATCGGCTATATAATTAAAAACCCCCCAATCGACAAGCGCAGATCGCGAGTAGGGAATCCGATGAAACTTGGCGGGACAAAGCCCCGCACTACGGACGCACTCGATCCTTCATAAATCTCTTGCAATTCGCACTCCGGATCTGACGGGAATGCTTGACACTTTTTCCAAACGCCAAAATTGGCTTATTTGTAGAATCTCGAACAATGCCACCCACAAAAATTGATCCTCCTATTCAAAAAAACTAGCGTCCACGTCCAACCTCGGCTTCCCTTGGGGTGGGGATTCCACTTCTCCTGGGGCCTTTGATCATCCATCTTATACCCAACATTCATCTTATCATTTGCTTTTAGGAAATCGAAGCAAGAAATGCTTCAACCCCATCCACAGCCTTACCCTCCTTCCCCCTCAGTTCTCCATGACACAACCGAAGTCGTTCTTTCCAGAGAAACCACGCAAACGTCGCAAAAAACTCAAAATCATTCTTAGATAAATTCTGGAACATCCAGCAACACATATCTAAAGTAGAGCCATTTTTTGCTTTATTCAACAGTGGTGCAAAAGGTTGTCCTTTCCAAAGATTTTTCATAATTGGACAGAAAAACAGAGAGTGCATTGTGGTATCCAAGTGAAAGTTACAAAAACACAATTACCGTATTCTACGGACGTGGTGTGTTCTTAAATTGAAGCGGCATGAATAAAGTCCCGGGACACCCTCCACCAAAAGTGCTTAATTTTTGGGGAATTTTCAAACTCCAAATACCTTTCCACTATTGCGAATTTTTTTCCTCGGATTGGTTCGATTTTGATCAAAGAGGTCGATTGCAAGCTTATACCCCTCACGGACCGAATAAATACCTTTTCCATCAAACTTCCAATACCTCGTATCCTGCTCGTTATTTTGGGGTAGTGGGATAGCACAAATTTCCTTGGCCAAAACTGGGGGAAATAGGGCTGAGATCATGGGCTCGTTCCACATTTGGTTCAACAATAGGTCCTTCACTCTCAACCTTTGTGCATCCCCTCACGTGGAATTTTCCAAGGTAGGCTCTGGATGGTATCCAACTATCCCTCTCAACATCAATACTTTCGCCGTTACCCACCTTCCACCCCAAACCGGCTGAGCACCTCACGGCTCCATATGAGAGACCTCCAAAAGAATGATGGGTTGTTGCCTACTAGTGCCCTCATAATATCACGAGTGTTTGAAGTATCTTGCTTTAAGGACCGAGCCACTAAGGTCTCCTGGATTCTTGATAACTCTCCAAATTTGCTTGGCTAGGAGGGCTTTATTGAACACCGAGAGTTTTGAAAGCCCAATCCTCCCTCGACATTTGGGTTTGCACAATACCTCCCATCTACACCAATGAATTTTCCGGCTTCCCTCTTTCGCGCCCACCGAAATTTAGCACATTCACGTTCAATTTCGTCACAAATTGAAGAAGGGATTCTAAAAAAGCCATTGTATATGTAGGAATCGCTTGCAAAATTGATTTAATTAAAATTTCCCTTCCACCTTCGGAGAAAAATTTCCTATCCCACCCGTGGATTTTCTTCAAGATCTGTCTCTAAGGTATCGGAATTGTAGGCGTTTGCTACGTAGAAACTGTAGGAAGTCCCAAATATACCTCGTGGTGTGCATCTCCGGGATCGTCAATATAGCCTTAATTCTGTCACCAACCTCTGTTTCGTATTCGGGCTGAATGAGAGAGACGATTTCTCAAAATTAATAAGTTGCCCTAAGCTTTCTCGTGCAGTTTTAGTGTTTCGAGGAATGCCATAGCCTCTTTCTCCTCTCGCTCTAAAAGAGACAAGACTATCGTCGCGAAAAAAAGGTGTGAAATTTGCGGGCTGCCCGGCGCATTTTGACTCCGTGAATCATATTTTGGTTTTCAAGCTCTTGTAAAAGCGATGACAATCCTTGAGCACAAATGACAAACAGATACGGGGATAAAGGGTCCCTTTGTCGAATTCCACGCCGAGGTTGGAGCCTACCAAATGTTTCCTGGTTAACACAAAACGAGAAAGAGACGGTTTGGATGCACCCCAAAATCATTTGATTCCAAGAAGATCGAAAACCCATTTTAGTCATGATCGCCTCGAGAAAACCCCACTCCACCCGATCGTATGCCTTACTCATGTCAAGTTTTAGCGCCGCATACCCCCGCTTGCTTGCTCTTGATTGAATCAATGCATACATTCGAATGCGAGAATAATGTTATGCTCAAATCGCCTCCCGGAACAAAAGCGCTTTGAAACTCGTCAATGATTCTAGGAAGGACCTTTCGCATTCTATTAGCAATAGCACGCGCAACAATTTTGTAGCTAAAATTACAAAGGCCGATCGGCCTAAACTCCTTCATTGTCATGGGATTTTGAGTTTCGGAATGAGAGTGATAACCGACCTATTCCAATCCTCCCGAGGCTTGCCCCTTCATTAAGTATTTGGAGCACGACTTTAGTAACTTCCGGTCCCACAATCTTCCAAAATTTTTGGTAGAACAATCCGGCATTCCATCGGGCCGCCAGGGGCCCTTTCCTGGGTCCCAAATCAAACACCGCGCGCCTAACTTCTTCTACTGTGAAAGGAGAGAGCAAAGAAATGAATTAATATTTTCATCAATTCTTGGTTTTATCTTCTCCACCACTCTTAAATCGCTTCTATCGGATTGTCGATCTAAAAAGATTTTCAAAGTAATTAATAATAATTTCAGCCATGCCATCCCCGTCCGTACAAAGGTCCCCGTGACTTGAAATGAGCCCTTTGATGAAATTTCTTGACCTCCGCACATTGGCTTGGGCATGAAAATATTTAGAGTTTACCCCCCGAGGCAAGCCATAAATTCCTACTCCTTTGTCTCCAATATGTTTCTTCTTGTGTTTGAAGTTTTTCAATGTCGATTCTAACTCCGCAATTTCTTTGTATCGAGTCTTCCCACAAACGATGATTTAAATATATATTATTGCCTGTTTTATATTTAAATATATATTTTTTATTTAATTTAAGTATTTTCAATTACATATGATATTATTAATTGAAAACAATTCATTTTTCCATCTTGGGCGTGACCACTTAGGCGTCATGTCATTTCATTAGATCCATCTAGTGTGTTCAAATTTGGCGGAGAAACCCAAAATCCTCAATTAATTTGATTTTCCGGCAAAAAGTTCATTCAATTTAAAAAAAAACAGTCCTGAAATTTTGAATGTCAAAAGTTACGGGATGTTTTTGCCAAAACAATATTGAACGGGACCAAATTGCTACTTTTTTATAGTTACTAGCCAAAATTGCAATTTTCCGCTAGGTACATATATGTTTAATTAAATAAATAAATCTTTCCTGCATTTGAAAATAATAAATAACCAACTCTTGGAGAAAATTATTTTCACTTCTTAAAATTTACATAACTGTTAGAAGATGGAAAAATAGGAATTATATAGTGGTTAAAGATTCTCATGCTCATGCAAGAAGTCTAGGGAGTGATTGCTTGACCTTTCATTCTGCTCATTTTTACTTTTAGAAAGAATAGTGTGAAAAAATTATTTTAAAAAATGAGAATGAATTTTGAGAGTGTGATTGGATATAAGATGAAAATGTGACGATGATTGTTGATGTGATAGTTTTTTAGTATAATAGTGATTAGATTTGATTGGTGATTTGAAAAATAAGAGATAGTGAATAATGTATTTGTGATATGATTGTATAAAAATGATAGTAGATGTGATATTTTTTGTTTAAATTATAATTGGATGTGATTGATGATTTGAAATATAATAAAAGTGAATAGTGTATTTTTGAAAATTTTCACAAAGAATCACATGTCAAAGAAAAATTTGTCAAAAAGTGGAATGGGTGAGAAATATTCGACAATGAAGCACTCCCTAGGTTTCGATTCCCACCGGCCTCTTTCCTCCCAGGATTTATAGTAAAAAAGATGGAAAAACTTTATATATAAGAAAGGAAATCTGAAATTTACTATGGATTTAAAACAATGTCATGATATGATAGATGATAGAACTAAAATATCAATTTTGTAAGGGCCCAACGATGGATCAAAAGAAGAAAGATGGCGCCTCCGTGTGTAGAGAATCAGTAGACGTTAGCATCCATGATCTTCTTCATGAGCAAACCGGCCTTCTCCCGAGCCCGGCCCGAACCCCTGACAGATACATCAGCCAGCGCCGACGAAAACTCCGGCAGTCCCAAAGCATCCCTTAAACACTCTTGGCTCTCATCAAACAACCTCAGAAGAATCTCACACGCCCCTTCTTTACTCAACATACACCCTCTTTTCAAAATCCCCACAATTCGGGCCACGATCCCATCAATTCTCTTCAGCTCATTCAGCCCTTGTTCAAACCGGGCCAGAAGTCCAAGAGCCGCCAGCGAAGTTCCGGAAAGATCCTCCCCGTTGGCACTCTCCGCCACCGCGATGAGCACAGGCACCGCCCCCGCACGGACAGCCAGCGTGCAGTTGCCATGGAACTGTACTAGCTCCGCCAGGGAGCTCAGGAGGTGGTGGGCGGCGGGAGTTCGGGGGCCTGAGATTATCTTCACCAGAACCTGAATCGGTGGGGAATTAAAGCAGGCTTAAATTATTAATAGTAGTCATCATGTATTGTTC
Organism: Rehmannia glutinosa; assembly: GCA_016081115.2. Classification (NCBI taxonomy): domain Eukaryota; kingdom Viridiplantae; phylum Streptophyta; class Magnoliopsida; order Lamiales; family Orobanchaceae; genus Rehmannia; species Rehmannia glutinosa. Next base: position 41,012,652 of record CM071927.1, read on the forward strand.
CATCAAGATTAATTTTTATGAGCTTTAACTACTTATAAAATGAAAATGACAAACCTCTCAAGAAATAATATAATTAATCTTAAGGGATGATTACAAAAATGATTCTGATGTCTAGTCTAGTTACAAAAACTTATTATCTGTCAAAATTTAAAATACCCATTGACATTTGTTTATATATTGCAAATTGCACCTCAATCGTGAAGAGGGTATTTGTAATTTGGAAAGATTATATTTTTTTGTAATTAGGCTAAATGTGAGGGGTAATACTATTTGTAATTATCCCTTAATCGATCTTCGACCAATAGCTACAGAAACAATATACTGTACCCTAATAAATCTTGACCTGAATGGTGCCGGCGACCCCAAATTTGGCTTTATTTTTGTCGAGCATGGCCAAACTGCAAAGCAAGGAGGCGGTAAGTTTGCCAGATTCAATGGAGTTTGGGGACAGGATGAGAGTATTGAGGTGGAAAATGGTGTCCATTTGGGCTAGAGAATGCTTCAAGTTGGGGTTGAGGGAGAGATTGAAGAGTACAGAAAGCGCCAGAATTTGGATTTGTGGTGGGGAGTGTGATTTGGAAAGGAGAGCAGCGAAGAAATGGCGCCATTTATTTGTGCTACAAGGTTGCGGTTTTGAGGGCTGATTTTGGTGATGGTGACTAAGGTTTGCAGGGCCTGGTGTTGATCTTCATTGGAGCCCGGGAATTGAGCTTCTTTTATGCATTCAATGATGGTTTCACCAACTCTAGTTGCCATGATCAGATGGATGTTCCGCTAATTCACGGATTTTTTTATTTTTTTTTTGACATTTTGGTGGCGTTGTTTTATTGTGATGAGATGAGGTCAGTTCGATTACCTCAATGTTTTATAAGACAGATTTTTCACATTGGATTGTCAGCTGCCAACTAAAAAATTATTTAGTCTGCTGAAGCTCTTTGTTTTCTCAGCCCGTCATAGACAACAAAATGCGCCTCTATTACCTCCTTTCTTGCCTGCAACGGTATTTTATTATTCACGTTGGCCAATCCGATTTACGACCCAAAATTCTAGATAAGGGATTTACTAAGGAGTTCAAATCTCGTGTTACGCCTATTCATTGTTTACACCATTACTACTATAAAGACTGCATATGTTCAATATATATTCTAATATATGAAAATTTTAAAAACCCTTTTTAAAAAATAAAAACAGACACTAAACACCAATTAAAAATGAACCTATAAAATCGACCACCTACAGGAAAAATAAATGGGCGATTATTAGCAGTAATGGCTTTTACTCTAGCCAGTTTCATTGAAGTTGCTTAATCATCCCCTCTTTCAAAATAAAATGATAGTTATGCAGGAGTGTAGCTAATTTCTCAGCTGAAAAAGAGAGAATAATAGAAAACATAGTAAGATTCGCATACCAAAACCCTATGATCCGAGTTTCTACCGAGCACACAAATAAAAAATATAACATGGTTTACATGGCACGACTCCACGAGTTACACGCCAAGATAAGTTCCCATGGATAGGCATCACTGAAACACCTCAATCATACGTGCAATCTTATGTCAAACTCAAGAACATTCACAACTGCTAAATGGCTAACACATTAATAGAGACGAACCTAACAAGAGAGAAATATCACAAGAAAACTCAAAGACAGCACAAGCTACAAAGCTGGCTTACAGAACACTACCGGCCTCACAAACATCAGTCACGTTACTAATCGCGAACAGAATCGGGTGAACCATCTCCATATGAAACCAAACCTGTCTTCCGTGGGGAACTTCCAGAAGATGACCTTGAGTTGCCTTTATCTGCACGCCTCGGAGGAGATTGTGAATTGCGTGATGACCGTGATTCAGATCTGCTCCTGCTCCTGCTACTTGAAGGTGACTTTCGCCTTTCACCACGTACTGAACCTCGATACCTCCCCACTGGAGAGTTACTACGAACGGGGCTACGGCTGTGGCTATAGCGACGGTTACGATAGCGTATTGGACTGCGAGAGACACTAGGACTGCGAGTCCTACTTCTCCTGCCGCCTCTGTATCTGCATTAAATTTAACCAGGCAAATTAACAAGGTTAGCGTGTAGAATTGCAAGACATGCAGAAAGTTAGCCAGCCTACTGTTTTGATGTTACCTAGTTATGGAGACCAATTGTACTGAATTAGCTTGAAGCAATCACATTAAATTAGCTCCATCTAGAAACTGCTAACTGGGCAGGAAGAAAACATGCCATCCATTTGGGTACCAACTCGTCCTACTTATTGCACACTTAAACAGGCGTCTAAGGTAAATACATGTAATGATGTAAACCAGCACAACCTAGCCACTTCATTTATATTTCAAAGTTAATGGTGATACATGAAATCTAAGTTATGGAAATCTATAGTTTCTTCCCAGTATGCAAGATCATACAAGACAGATGATGCTAACACAAAGTCAAAAAACTCATCCAAATGATCCAATATAAAAATTTCATGAAAAAGCCTGTAGGCTGCTGGCAGCCCACAATGTGAAGTGTGATTAAAGAGTATCGAAATAAAGTCAATGAATGCATAACTATCACTGACCTGGGAGGAGTCCTTCCTCGAGGTGGGCTCCTGTAACGCCTAGGGGATCTTCTATAACTTGAATATCTACACATTAAAAACAAAGACATTAACAAGAAGAAATTAACATCCAGGAAAATCTGAAAACACAAGTTGCGAGTACAAGGATCCGAATGTGATGCGGGGCTGACAGATACGATAGATGTTTTACCGGTCGCGGTCATTTCTACCACCATAACGATATGGCCTTATAGGTGAACGATCAGGGGAGCGACTTCTGTAGCGCCGTACATAAGAGTATCGGTCACTAAAGCCCCTTCCTCTTCGAATGCGTTTGGGTGAACCATCGAGAGAAGCACTTCTTGATGAGCTCCTACCACGGTCCGAAATAGGGGACCTCGCCCTCGACCAGCACCAACAGGACTCCTTGAGTAGCTGCGGCGAACAATCCTGCCAGGTGCCCTGACTGGACTTAGGCTAGGGCTTCTCCTAGGAGGGGCCCTACCAGAGCTTCTACTAACGCTTCTATGCAACGATCTCTTAGGGCTTCTGCTCAAGCTTCTACGTGAAGGCTTGCCTGAGCTCCTGCTTAAACTACGTCGAGAAGATCTCACCGGACTGCGACTAGCCGACCTCAATGACCTCCTGGACGAGGTTCTTGCTGGACTCTGTGTAACTCTTCTTCTGGGAGGAGAAATCGTGGCACTTCTACTACGGCTTTGTTGAGGAGACCTAACTGGAGGGCTCATACTGCTGCTTCTTCCTGTCTTGCTCCTTGGTGGACTTCGAATTGGACTCCTGCTGCTCCCACTCCTAACTGGACTATTACTCCTGCTTTTATCAGAGATCCGCTGTGGGCTTCTGCTAACACTCCGACTCCTGCTCCTGCTATGTGTTACACCAAGTCCAGGACTTCTATGAGCACTTCTTCTAGGACTAATGCTCATACTCCTACTCATGGTTTTTCTAGGACTTAAGTTTCGACTCCTGCCATCAGAATTTTGGTAAATGACAAAATCTTGGGGATAAACATAAAAGAAGAGGAACTTGAAGGAAAGCAAAACAAACCTAGATTTGCTTGGATGATCATCTACCAGATCAGGGTGTCTATCAGCACTTTGGTCAGATTCCATTTCCAGTCCAATACCATTACTTTGATGATCTCCATTTTCCCTCGAACTCGCCTTCTTCCCTTTCAGACATGTCAGTTGCCTCCCCTTTCCTGTGATTGACGGTTGAAGTTTCGCGCTCCTGAACTAAAGGAGATTGATTTCCTACACAGAGATTGGACAAGAATGAGGATAACAACAAAAGAAATCAAAACGATCAAATAAAGGATAATATCTAACCAGAGCTTTTATGCTTCCCATCCAATGCTCCAGCCACAGCATTGTCTTCAGAACTACTCCCACTTTTGCTAACGCTCTCACTATCTGAGGCATTATTCCTGCAATATTTTCCGCAATATCAAAGTTACAATAACATAGAAAAGCCAACAAATTTTCACCTGCCTATGATTGCTGCTATTTACAAATATACTTCCAGAAACCTGAACCTGTAAATAGAAACTGCAATTTCCTCTACCTCACTAACAATCTCACATGTACAATACAGTGAGAGATTATAATCATTGAAATGGTGTACTCAAATTTGAATTACCAGAAGGTCATTGCAGCACGTAGACTAAAGATTCAAAGCACGGCCATATACATCCTCATCAGCCAAGAGCATGTTTATGCTTTTGTTTTGGACTTAAAAAACACATCATTCTAGGGTCAAATTTCACAATCAATGACAAATAAGTGCTATCTTTAATTTGAAAAATAAGCCTCAATATTTAAAAGGCATAACAGAAAATTAGTATCAACTATATCAATGAGAAGGTCCGAACAAATATACAGCTGCTACCTTTTAGATTTGCGTTTTGTTTTTCTATCCCGCCTCTTCCTTCGTTTTTCACGTCTTCTGTCCTTCCTTTTCCCACGCCTATTTCTATCCCTCTTAGATCTCTTCCTTTTCTTGCGCCTGTCATCACTTGAAGAGCTAGTGTCACTTAATGAGGTAGCATATGAGTCAGAATCACTATCAGATTCAGAAGATTCCGTATCAGTATCCGTTGAACTGTCTGATTCAGATGTGTAATATCTTCTTCTTTTCCGCTTCTTCTTAGAAGACTTCTTGTGCTTCCCCTTGCGTCTTACTTCATTATTATTTTCTTCAATGGAATCCTTCCCCATTTTCAACCTATTCCCCTTCTTTTTATCTGCAGACAAGGAACTAAGCTAATATTAATGCAGAATGAGGAACCACAATAATAATAAGACTATGGCAAGACATTCACAAAAAACAAATCCATTGTTCACCAATTCTAAGGAAAAAATAATATAGTGATAACTAACATATGAACATAAAACACTACAAGAGCCCAATATGGCCCTCAGCCATTACTCCCAAAAGAGAGAGATTTCATCTGATGAACATGTAACAGCTGTGTCTCTTACCATCGAGTAGTTCTCCAGAATTTATTATTTTCACAGTCACAGTAGGTCTCCCCTCTTCATCCCCAGCATTTTCAATCTTTTTCAACACTTCCAGCCCATTGACAAGTTTACCAAAGACAACAGATTTCCTGTACATCAGATAACCAAAATTAAATAAAGGTAGCTAAAAAACATTATGTATGTCAACCAGGATCTGTTAGCTGAATAACAAGTTGATTAGGCACAACAGAGTTGGTGTTCCTGCTAATAATTCTTTTATTTTGGAGTCATTCTCAAATTTCAACTGTACAATGCAAAGAGGATGCATTCATCCAATATGCAACGTCAAAATGATATTTGGAAATCCTGCTTTGAATTGGACACTAAAAAGCCCAAGGTTCTCAAACACAATACTTTGTAACTGACAAGTTTAGAACAAGCAACTCAGCAGCAAGATTCACCAAAGTCCTATGTGTTATAAAGTACCGTACTCAAAAGGAAGATTTTGTGAAGGATCCATCTACATAATCAGGCCAAATATGTCACAATACAACATAATAGTGATTAATGAACAAGTAACTGGCATTATTGGAGAAAGACAACTTTTATCGTACTAAAGAATCAACAAGGACTCATAAGAATTAATACAAGTGCTGAAAGAAGGGAAGAAAGTACCTATCAAGATGATGATCAGCCTTAAAGGTGACATAAAACAGCGAGCCCCGTTCATCTCGATCATCAATTGCCATAGTTAACAAACCAGGACCGTCATGTTTCAGTTTTGGAGACTCATCTGAAAGATGTTAACAGTTTTAGCAGCTACTTCAGTATGAAAACAACTGATGTGCAAATAATCTTCAACATAAATCACATGAATTGATGCATATTACTCAAGCCAATAAGTATTCATCAATTCTAAAACAAGGAACACTGAAAAACATGTATAATTGTGTGCTGCATCAAAGAGTACATGCAACATAAACTCGGCTCATTTAGCCACCAAGCATCAGTGATGATGTCAACATAACATTTGTGGATAAGTTTCTCATACCAACAAACATAAACACATACTTCTGACCAGCTAACCATAAAACAGCTCTTTCAAGTATAACAGTTCCATCAACATAGCAGAAGAACTCAAAGGAAATTGCTTTAGGCTCCAACTTCGAGTAACTTGGCAACTTTCATCAAAGACACATGAAGATACCAGAAATCATAGAAGGATGAAGCAGGATAAAGTAAAAAAGGAGTCCATGATTATGTCATAAAATACTTATTCATTAGGGAACAAAAGAGGACATTAGAAATCAAAAAGGAAGCATATTTTCAACAAAATTCAAAACTAAATTCGACATACAAAGCAGGCAAAACATTTAGATTTCCTACCATTGTGAGAAAACAATTGTTCCAATATCATTTGAATTGAAGCTCCAACGCAGTGAGAATAAGAGCAAAGTCAGCCACAACCTTCACAGGCAATAGAAAAGGAAATCCACTTGCTCTCAAGACAAAAAAATTGAAAAAAAACAGCAACATATAACTGGGTCTGCATTGTTCATAACTACTTGTTTCACAGTTTGAGATTCAAGGTAACACACAAATGGATTTCTGCAGATAGTTATCAATTCTCAACAGAACAATAAATCTAAAAGAGAGAATCATCAAGTAAGAATAGCTTGTTACCTGAAACTTTCCATCATATATACTTTCTCCAAATTTACCTGCAAAGTAAAAGATAAATTCAAACTAGCAGCGAAAAACACAAAAAGGGATATTAAAGTATCAGCAGCTTATTACATACCATCTTGCCGAAGAAAGTCCCCTGCCTGGAAAACAGTTGAAGGCTATTAATCACTATTCATCAGAAAGATAATACTTCATGTGTGCTATTGACAACAAGTTCAGTGAATCTTAAGAATAAACAATTTCGTAAATACAACCTTAAAACTATATCACAAGAAAAGCAGTCGTGACCATCAGCCCTGTCATAGGTAAACAAGGATAGCTGACTAAAAGGCAAAGACCACTTCTCATTTATGCTCAACCAAAAATACATGGGCTGAGCAAACTTATCGTATGAGCTCATACATTTATTCAACACAATGAAAAAGTGAATAACATACCTGAGCCACATGTCCTTTGATGATAAGGTGAAAAAAGGTTCCTCTGTAGTGTAGTGGCTTCCCAGTTTTAGTGCTGACACCTTTTTCTCCTGAAGAATGAATGGACAACAATAGATGTGAGATTAAGATTTACAAATATCCAAATAAAAAAGGATAAAGGCCAACAAGGTTAAAGGATTCAAGTGGATATTCCTCAAGAAAATTAATTAACATTGTATGGCAACAAGCTCACTAAGTTCTGGGTTTTAAGGAAAATGGCTTCAATACATTCTTCGACCTAACTCCAAGCTTTAAGAACCAATTGTGGAAAAAGGTTATAAGATTCAGGAAAGAAAGACAAAACCACATACATAACAGCAATTAAAAAACAAAAGAAACAATCACCGCGTGGTAGAGTTGAAGTATAATTGAAAACGAAAAGAGGACAAAGTTACCTGTACAAAGCGCACGGAAATTTTCAGCAGTCTTGGGAGCAAAATCAGTGAATAGCTGCATTGCAGGAATAGAAAATGATAAGAGGACCAAAATATCTAATTTAGAGAAAAAAGGATGCAGTAGATTAAAATGTGGTCAAAGAACAAATTTTAACTTTCCAATGATAGATTTACGAAGAAAACAAGATACCTCAAAATCATCCTCTCAGCAGGATCTCCATCAATGGATACATCCAAAAACACTAGTGGTCTCTTCCTATTGATTTTCTCCATGCTCCAATTTCACTAATTCACACAAACATTAACAATGTCTGCCAATGTAATTAGCAAAGACAATGTTAAAAAAAATTACATAAACAATGTTGGAAAGTTTACAGCCAACTTCTGCTAAAGTAATGATCAAGAAAAATGTTCTCTGACAGTCAGCACACAACCAATACCAACTCCAAAAACAACTGATCTAAAAATTATACAAATAAAGTTCATGAAACTGGGCATATGATCTTCAAACTATGTCAACTTTCCAGTGGGCAATCAATAGTTACTATTACGTGAATTACGTGAATTTCCTTGCAAAAGTAGAAAGAAATACCTCAACCATAGCCACCAAAAAATAACCCCAATGTCTATCCTTGTCCAGAAAACAATACATTGCAAGACTTTAGATAAACAACTAAATCTACATAAATATAGAAACATGTCTGAAACCCTAAACCCTAGCAAAAGTTTTTTTGTTATTTTTTTCGTTACAAAATAACGGAATACAGGATGAGTAACTATAAATCAAACACGACAATAATCTAGATTTATCAGCAACATAACCCAAAAAAAAAAAAAAAAAAAAGTTACGCTCAGAACCGGAAAAAAGAATGAAAAGGGAAGGCCAAACAATAAATTAAACATCGACAATTCCAGTGTGAATGATCAAGGAATAGAAACAGAAAATTTAAGAGAGGAGATGTGTTCAGAACTAGGGTTTTGAGCACCTTAGAGACGCTGCAGCTGAAAGAGCAGCTCCTCTCCACAAGAAATGTGACGATGAGAGAGAGCGTGTGAAAACTGAGACTCAGAAAAACCTAGAGTTAAAATACCATTAAATTCACATTAGATGGAACATTAATTTACATTGTTATCCCTGGATTTAGATATATAATTGGCATGTTTTAATTTGTCCATGATATTACAAAAAAAAAAAAAAGGTTACTGTTCCTTTTAATCTATATACAGCTGTCAAAACCAGCCCAGTCCGATGATAGGATCGGGTTGAGCTGATTTTGTAAGTCTAAAAAGATCCGCCATTAGGGCGAAGCAAATCCAATATATTTTAGATACATGGGTTGGTTGGTCCCCAAAATAGTAGTGGGAAGAAATTCCCGATCGGTCTGACCCTGCCCGATTTCCCCTCTTGGCCCGACGGACTAGCACGGGGCCGGCCCAACCTGTACAATTTGGCAACTCTAAATCTATATATAAAGAGATATTATTCTCAAAATATTAACCATAGTGTTTTCCCGCTCACTTTTCATTGTTATAAAAAGCAATAAAAGTTTGTGATTCCATGGTTTCCAAATTTGTGTGTACGTACTGCATTTAGTTAGTTTTCCAAATATGTGTATGTATTGCATTAATTATTATATTTATTTTTTTATTTTTAAAAATATTAATTACTTTTTCTTTTTTGATTAGTGTTTGACCTATAATATATGAAATTAATCATCTTTTTACGATCTTCAATTGACACTCATGTTGCATATACATAATAAAAAATAAACATAATAAATAAAATATATATTTACTAAAAAAATTATTTTGTAGTAGGTTTTAAAAATTATGAATTCGGACTATTGAACATCAATTTTTATATTCATGTATTTTGACTATTGTAATTTCTTATTTTCAGTCAATCGGGTTTTCACCCTCGGCATAATTTGGTAAGTTCTAATTACTAATGTAAAATTATTTTGTCAACACCTTTTAATTTAAAAAATAAAAATTTATTAGTTTCAATAAATTGAATTTTCACATAATTCATATTTTCTTATGTGAGGCCCCGAATTTTATTGGTCGAATTGTAATATTCCGGATATTGTACTATGTGACCAAGTGTCACAAATTGTTATTAATAATAAATATAGCCTTAATTTTATAATTCTTGGTATCTAAATACAAATTTTATTTTATTTCTCTAACTTAATAATTGATAATTACTAACTATCCCGAAAATGTTATATCATTAACTTAGCTTATATTATATGACTTATTAAACCAATCTATAGGATTTTGATGACTTATCGCTAGAATAAGAATAAGACAATTGACTTATATAAGAGAGTTGGACTATAAGACATATGATAAGAAGAATTCATTATGTGATATAAGGATTGAAATATCACTAAAATACAAGAGAGAGAGAGAGAGAGATGAGGGGGTTAAGGAGGGGGGGGGGGCAAGGAGGAGTAGGGAGACAAGGGAATTTAATCACAAGACAATATGATTAAGAGCATGCTAGACTCTTCACATACCAAGACTTGAGCCCCAAAATTTACAAGCTCAAAAAAAGTGTAATGATGCCCAAGGAGTGAAGGGGGGCTGCCATTAAGGGGAATGAAGACTCTCTCATTTTACACTCCCCATACTTAGAAATCTCACCAAAGAAAAACATTACCCCTCTCTCAAAATACTAAGGACCGAAAATTAGTGTCCAAAGGTAAGGAGATTCTTCAACTTTTCATCTACAAACTAAGCATAGTTTTCCTACTACCTTTAACTAAGAGCTTTTGACTAGTAGGGTTGAAGAGGTAGGGCCGAATCCTTTCACGAAAATAGGCTTGGAGGTTTAGTCTTGAAGCACTAAGGAAGTTAAGGTAAGGTAAGCTTTGCCCAAAAATTCTCTTATTATTTCTTCTTTTTCCTTCAATTTCTTCACTTTTGACACCCTAAACCGCCCTTGTAGGGGTTGCCCTAAGAGATTTAAAGGATACTTGAGGAAGTTTATGGGAGGTAGAAGCCTTAGACAACCTCTACCAAAGCACAAAAACAAGGTGGGTGATAATCTTTCTAACTCTCATTAAATTGCATAAAAATGGCATGTATGCATGTGTTAAATTATATATTGTATTTTATGGAAAACTTTCAGTTTTATAATTCTGGAAAATTCGAAAATGATGATATATGTGTAGTTGGATTTATGACAAAAGTGACTATTGCTTAAAAATGGCTTTTGTATGCTTTATATGCCTATTATTTTTAATATTCGAAAATGGCTGAGAAATATGAGAAATATGGTTTAATATGTTATATATATTATGAACACATGAATATGTGAACACAAATCAAGTTTGGGCAATTTTGCAAATATGGCAAAATATAGGGCCAAAAGTAAAAATTCAAAAACTGTGGAAACCCTACTGTAAATTTCAAAATTTGGACTGTATATTCTGTAAAAATAATGTATATGTAATAAATAATAATTGGGACCCTCCGGGTCAAGCAAATGCGATTAAAAGAATATTTGGACACCAAAATAATAATTTTTCAAACTTTAGGGGACTAAACTGTAATTTTCAAAATTATGGGCACCCACTGTCCCAAAAATAGTATGAATTTATTTTAAATAGTATTCTGGATCTTTAGTCCAAATTTCATGAAAAACGGGCTTGAAACGAGTCCTTTACGGTAAAATCACATTTGGGGCCAAATTGAAATTTTTCAAGAAATTGGTACTTAAACGGGAAATTTTTCAAAACTACTCTTACCCCAGCTATATACTGCCCCAAAGAAAATATTAGACTTGGAATCTCACTAATACCTTTTCTGGTCTAAGAGATGTCTATTTTAAAGTGTCGGGTCAAAAATATAAGTTTGGGAAAAATTCGGGACTGACCTGCAATTTTGAAAAATATGACCCCGATACCCTGAAAATATAATTCTTTGGAATTTTTTGAAAAATTAGGAACTGACCTTGTCTTTTTTTCGAGTCCGGGATTAAATTTTAAAACCCGGTATAAAATTTCCTTTCTTAGTAAAATGTTTTATTTTAAATAAAATTTACCAAGGTCATAGAAAATTATATTTTCTAAATTCAGTTTATTTGTAATAATATTAAAAATATTTTATAATTATTTAAGTAAAAATTATGTTTTATTTATTACCCGAATTTTGTTCGAGACCTTCATACCGTATAATTGTACTAGTAATACGGCGACTTTCTCGCACGCATAATCCAAAATTTCATTAAGGACTTCAACATAATACACTGAATCAAATAGTATGCCCAGCTAGATTACCCATCCGGTAACTAAGCCGTGAATATGAACTGATTGACTGAATATCGGACGCGGCGAGTCTTTGAACACTTCGGTCCTATTGACTGATTGACTGAATATCGGACGCGACGAGTCTTTGAACACTCCGGTCCTACTGATTGACTGACTGACTAAACTGTGGAATGGATAAGTCGCGTATGAGATGGGTAGCTCGACTGCAATCCCATACCAGCCTCCATCATCCAAATCCCAACCTCGAGCCGGATATGAGAGTCTGGCGGGCGATTGGGTCATAGGAACTGGGTATAATCATGATTATGATGATCTCCGAGCTTAGCTGGCTCCACTGTGGAGACGTCGTGCCAACTGGGATAGTGGTTACGGCCCTACACATTGGAGGGATAAGATGTATTGTTGGGGAGATAATGTTTGATCAACACTTCTCTGCCGAATAAGGACGGAATGGTTGTGTCACTACGGTGCGCAACATACTGATTGAATACTGGGTTGGCGTCATACTTACATGCGCAACCAGCTGTTACGGAATTGAGGGACTGACTGTTAACTGATACTATTAAACTATCAAGTATATAAGAATGCCATTGCACATTTCTTGCATAAAACTCATGAAACGAATTTTTACTGCATAAACTAAAAGCCCTACTTGCACACACTCACCACACCCACTGAGAATTTTTGTCTCACTCCTACCTATTTTTCCCAACCAGAGGATGAGATTCTGCCGGAGGAAAACCACGGTGAAGATGACGAAGCTACCAATTAGCCTCATAATGTGTTGGACTGTTGAGACAATCGACTTATTTTATGGTTTCATTTTGAATGGACAAGTTTCGAAAATTTCTTGTAATAGACGGGCGTAGGACCCGTAGGAACAATTATTGACAATGTTGTACTTTCATTTTATTTCCGCTGCGACAGTTTCAGACTTAAACTAATTTGATATTATGCATGATTTGGGAAATTACTATTATGCTTGGAATATTTTATGTATGCAATGAATGGTTTATTTTGGGTTGGCTTAAGTAAACCGACATAAGTTTTATTGACTGTGTCACGACTCCAGGTTGGGGCGAGACATTCTTAATTTAAAATAAATAATTCACAAAATTCATTATGGAGTAACCTCAGTGAATAAGTGAATGCATACCCTTGCATAGACCATTTTAAATTAGTATCTTTCTTGGAACTAATCATCCTCTGCCCATTAGTAACTTTTCCAGTATGGGTTTAGCAGTTTCCAATTTACACCCAAGCTTGAGTGCAGTGCTCTCTTGCAAGAAACTGAGAGTACGTCCTGAATTAATGAGAAATGTGGAGTGTATGGGTGCCACACTGGCCATAGAGTCTCATGGTAGTAATTCCATCTTAACATGTTATAGCATTAAAAGTTATTTGAATTTCCTCCATGGGATATGTGGAGCTCCCCAAACCAATGTCAGACTCATGACAATCGGTATTTCTTCCTCATTAGTCATAATCATACATGCGACCTTGTGCTTGCACCACTACAGAAATTAGGAAAACATGACGGTACAATTCATCATATAAATGTCATTTTTCGTCACTAAAGTTATTAGGTGACGAAATTTGAGCGTCATAATGATCGTCCACCGTAGCCCCGTGGTAAAGGTATATGTGACGATTTTTTCGGTTCGTCACTATATATTTAATCTTTGATAACGCTAACGACCAGTGTCATCATTTATATTATTTTTGTGATGCTTAATTCGCCACATCAATGATCAAACTTTTGTCACTCAAATTAGATTTTGGTGATGAAAATGATTATATTGCCAAATTAATCAAATTTTAATGACGCTTTCAGTGTCACAATTGCATTAACTGATTCGTCATATATTATATAATTTGTCATAGAAGAGATATTTTATAGTTATACAATATTAGTCGTTACTTAATGAGTATATATATAATGACAAAATAATGTGTCACAAAAAATAATATTCAATGACACGACATTCATTGTCGCCAAAATATTCTGAAACGTGATGACTTGTTTTGTCACGAAAAAATTAACATTACATGACAAAGTTGATTAGTGTCACTAATCGCGAAAAATTTGTGATGAACCGGTTCGTCATAAAAGAAGTATATGGTGACAAAATATTTCGTCACTAGATAGTTTTACATGGTGATACACAAATCATCATAAATGACTCATTTTGGGTGATAAATTTAAAATATATACGAGACAATACAAGTCGTCATAAAAAGACTATTTTTAATGACCAATTTTATATTGTCACTAAATGGATATGTATGGTGACGTCTATGTTCATTGTGAAAAATAACAGTTTCAGTTACAAAATAGATCAGTGTCACTAATTGATTTTTATATGACGATATAAATAGCCATTAAATGAGGCATTAGAGATTATATATCTATATATATATATCAATGTATTAATTTGTCATATTTTATCATTTATATTTCATAAAAATAAAATAAAATCTCATGATGAGAAAATTCATTATTGACTTTCCACGTACATATTAATAATACTTCGATTCAAAGATACATAAATTTGCTCCGATCTAATATTATATTACAAATGCAATTTTAAAAGTCAAATAAGCATGAAAAATAAAAAGAACCAACATGTTTAAGTAGAACGTGATTATTTAATCAATATAAGGAAAATGCTAAATTATCCAACTTTCAAATGGAAATTATAAATCTACTTGAAAAATATTCAAAAACGAAACATTAGACATCTAAACCCAAACAATACTCATAGAAATATAAACCATATGTCCTCAAAAATCTTATTTTGTAGCTTAGATATTATTCCCACTGGCAGCAATGAATGTCATAAGTTTGTCGATAGATGCACCTTGTTAAGTGTTGACCCAGTTGCTCTTTCAAATCACTCACTTGGGCCTTTAGTCCACTTACTTGAGATTTTGAATTTGTAGTTTTTCTTGTGTTTCCTGAAGTTCTTTTTGAAGTTGCTGGGTAGTTGAATCAAAGGATGTGGTGCGTCTACTTGGAGGCTTTGGGCCATAGCCAAGACCCTTTATATAACCAGATCCATGTCCAAACACCTCAAGAACTATTTCTTCAGCACTCTTCTCAATTTCTTGTTCTATATATTTTTTTCGTGCTTTTCTATCATCAACTCCTATTTAAATATATTGATTTAAGAGTACACAACTAATATCATGGTTAATAGCAAAGCTAGATAATGAAAATGAGTGCGTGAATTACCCAATTTTCTTTTGCCTCAACTGTTGACCAACCTTCTTTTTCTGTATAATTAGTACGTTTATAGAACTCAATCATATCACACTGCTTCTCCATTTAGCAACTTTCGAGCCTAGTAAAAAGAAAAAGAAAAAAACTCAAAGTAAAAAAATAAGAAATAGTGTCAACTTAAGGTTACTTAATAACAACTCACAATTTCATGTTGAAGATCTGTAAAAAGGCGTTACGCCGAAAATATGTGGACATATGGTCTTTGTGAAAACAAGAACAATAAAATTGTAAGATAATATATATAGACATATTATAAGAAAATATGTAATAATATTTGAAAATAAGTATTAATTTAAAAACTTGTTACGTTGAATTCGTGGTGATGCAAAAAGTCACACAATACCTCCTAATTTTGTTTACTAGGACAAGAAGAAGGCTTGTTATTTTTAGCCTCTTGCAAACTTGCATACTTTTGTAATGCTTATGTAACATGTAATGCTATTGCGGGTACTAGATTTTAGCCTTTTGATCATGCATTGTCTAACCCCTGATCATCCATATTAACATCCATGTGGATCTACATGTCATATATATGATCATGCGATAAAATAATTTACTCTACTCGTACCTTTATATTATCAAAGCCTGATTCCACACCATTTTTTTCATCTATTTCTTTCTACCTCTTGGGCACTAGAAGGACATCTAGAGTTACTACGCCAATTTGACTCGAAAGCTTTGCGGATTCTTCTTGAGTTTTAGGTCTTCCTAATAATAGATCCACAGTTACCTTCATTTAATTTTGAGAAGATATAAATGCCTTCATAATGCCCTTGCCATTGTTTGATCACGTCCTCTTTTCTTAGAGTTGGAAGCTGCATCTATACATATAAAAATTGTTATATAATATATATATATATATATTATTAGTTCGATTCAATAACTATATTGTAAAAGTTAGCATGTAAAGTATCAAAGATATAATAGCTGTTTAAAAATTGGCCACAATAACTATGAAAAAGGATCTCAACAGCCCCACCAACTCAAAAAGAACACATTGAAAAGAGGCATTCCCACGTCACTTTTTACCAGCAATATTAAATACATGTCCGGTTCTGTTCATTGATTTCCATCTTTGATGAACACATCCGAGAGACATGCATTGCCATAGTTAAAAATACTTCAATAATATTAGACAGATGCATTAGATAAGGTTTTTGCTAAGGTACTAGAAATGTTTAGTTGCAGCTTAGTATATTTACCATTATGACACTTTATTCAAACAAAATTTGCAACATTCTGGTTCATGATAATAACTCAGCTCCAACAATATCCATATGGATGGATGCCATTTTTTTCTCATGGTTTGAATTATTTTGTTGTTGGTAAATGTTTTTGCTAAGGTATCAGAAATATTTACTTGCAGCGTAGTATATTTTACCATTGTGACACTTTATAGACAAAAGGTATATTTAGGGATGCAACGGGGCGGGTCTGGGATGGGTTTGGCCAAATCCGAGATCCGCCCCGCCAGGGAAAAAGAAAATTCGGGACCCGCCGTGCCCCGCTTCAAACCCCGCCCCACCCCGCCATTGGACCCGGTCCCGGCAGGTCCAACTCATTGGACCCGCCACCTCAAAAACGTTTATTATCTCAACTGCAACCTGCTTGTTTATCTCCAATAGGCCTTTTTGCTTACCCTATCTATTTCATATCCTGGGCTAATTAAAGGAAGAAGAAACAAGAAATGCATTTCGTAAACAAAAAGTTCATGGGAGTGAAATCATCACAAGCTGCTGCATCCAAATGGGTATAGAAGATATATTTTCAAAAGACAAATTCGAGAAAGCTACCCCAAGAACATCTCATTTCACAATATCTCACATAGATATGATTGAGAGGGAAGAGGCTATATCTGATTTCAAAATATCTCACATAGTCACATGTATCTAATCTTCTAGTTACTAAATCAGTGTATTAATATAAAGAGAATAGCTACAAACCAGAAAACTCTATGTTTTTGTCAAAGCTCAGCTCCAGCAACATGTCTATGTATGAATGTCATTTTTTTCTTCTCAATTTATGGTTCATCAAAATATCACAGTAGCAAAGCAGATATACAACCTAAGTTTGTAGACTGTCACACTCTGAATTCAGTAGCATTATGAAGCAGCAAAAGTTAGAAATGCAAATAAAGTATACATGTGATATCATTTGCTCCAGATGATGGTTCTTGAATGTTCTCAGTTGATTGAATTTCAGGACATTGAGTTGATTGAACTTCAGGATTTTGTGGTATATTGTCAGTCTCATTGGTGGGATTTGTTGTAGCAGTTTCACCACTTTCAAAGGAAGCATCATTCATTTCATTTGTAACCAATGCCTCATTTGCACCATCAGATGCCACATTTGCTTTGTCAAAAAGCCGTCTGAGACTTCTACGAGGTGTTGATTAGATAACACATCTTTGGTAGTTTGATTTATGACACTTTGTTGAGGCTTGTTTGTGATGCTTTTCGGTTTCAGTTTGCGAGCTCGCGGAGCCATTTTTAACAAATCTACATAAAAACAATTAATTCCATAAGTAAATGTGCTCATAAAAAATGTTAAAGAAAATAACTTCTTGTCGCAAGAAAAATATTTAAAAAATCTTGGTACATTATTTTGATAACAACATCTGAATCGGTAAAAAATAAACATTATTATGCAGAACAAACAAAATTAGATCTACAAATTTTTTTACTCCTTGAATTGTCTTTCCAGTAAATGCACACCCACATCAATCAACAAAAAAATCATCAATGACAAGTTTTAAGGCAATCAAAACAACAACTTTCTTGCTCTCACTCCATTACTTCCAATCTTGGTTTCTTCTGTAAACTAATCAACTACTAAGGATACAATAAAATATTTTTACATAAAAATAACTCCCTTGCAATTTGCGTGTGTCGTCGGAATAGTAAGTTAAAATAAAGAAAAATTAGGAAGCTAGATCGCAGACATTCGAGGGTTATTGTAAATGGTTAAAGCAAAGCTGGAAGTTTCCCACACAAAAGTCAAATGCTCAAAGAGAGACAGAGTACTAAAAGGATACAAATAATCAAACCAGTTGTCATTTCATCCAAGAAAGAGGGATATTTATATGATTATGTATATTTTTTTTTCGAAAGCAAATATGATTATATATACTTGTGCACTCCTATTTACAAGTAAATTAAAGCACGAATTTGTGATTTTATCCTCTTTATTCTGTGGTGGTAAACGATCTTTAAGTTGTATTTGGATCACAAACATGGCAAAATGATTGGATAATTAGAAGGTAACCAAAATCACTGATGATGAAAAGCTTCCAATTTATTGGCCAATAACAAAGTTAAACCACAAACTTCTTCCAAATTCACCAATTCAACGAACCTTATAGCTAGACCAAGAATTTGATTAATGTTTCATATTAGTCAAAATTTAAATCTAAAGCATAATATAATACAACATTCTAAAATCACATAGTAACCTACATTTTATACGTGAGAAATTAGCAATATCTATCAGAAACCCAAGATATTTGTGATTACGGTGAAGAGAGAAGATGTTACCAGTATTGATTGAATACCGCAGATTGACCAACCGGAAAGGGAACTGATATTTTGATATATTGTAAACCTAATCGTTTACATATATTGACTCAGAGTAAAAACCGAGAGATGGAGAGAATCACGATTATAACGAATCTTTGTGTTTATCTACCTTAATTAGATAAGAATATACCTTAATTAGATTTGAAATATTAAGAGCCAAAATAAAAAAAAAAAATTCCGCCAAATATTGGTTTATTGTGCACACATTTTTTTTCCTTATTTATTTATCTATTTATTTATAATTTGCAATTGTTACCATCAAACCCAAAATTTTAGATTATAGTATTAACATTAATTATATCCAAAACTAAAATTTTATTTTTAATGATAAACTACTATGAAATCCAAAAAAGAAATAAGATATACAAAAGACCTGTGTTCTTCAAGAGCATCTATTGCTGATAAGAGCAGACATGGACTCCTGGAACGATGACCTCGATGTGAACTTATACTCACTCTCCTCCTCTGAATGAGCCTTTGCTAAACCCCCAATCAACGTTTATGGTCTGGGTGAGCAATTCAGTTCCATCCGTCTCATTTATAGCTTGTTGGGCTTCTTCAAACCTCTCAAATTCAATTAGAGCATATCCCTTGATAATTCGAGATTAAAGTGTAGATTCTTTATCTCCCCATATTCACCAAATGCAATTTGTAAATCTTCTGGGTGAGCAAATTTTGTCAAAAGTGATTTCTCGTTCAATTCGCTTTTGGAAATTGTCAAAAGTGAAAATTTTGAAAAGAAGGTTTAAGGAGAGTATTTTGGAATAGTATGAAGTTTTTAGTGGTGCGATTGAGAATTGAAAGAAAAACATTTATTTGGAACATTATAAACTTAAAAAGATTTCTTTTGGATGGAAATGGGTCTTTGATAAATTATTACTTTAAAGATAAGTTTATAAATGACTATAAATCAGAATAAGTAAATAATTTCAAAGATATATTATAAATAATTTTGAATATTTTTTACATTAATTTGAGTAATATAAAATTTATCAAAATAAAGAATTATTCGCTAAGTATTATACGGATAATTATAATATGTGTACTAAACATATTACTTGAAAATGAAAAAAGGAATATAAGAAGGCTGAAGTGGGAAAAAATAGAAAAACAAACCTTTTATTGTAGTGGAAGGTTGAACCCACGACATCATACACAAATCGAGAACAACTACCAATGTACTAGACCACACCAGGGTGTCAAATCTTGTAGTCTTAGTATATTTGTTAGGAAATTTATTGTTTAGATTTTGATGAATCTTATGAAAAAACTTAGAATAGGAAAATTCAGTATGCGAGCTCATCTATCAAAGATTACATGATGAGATGTGGATAGTGATAGAAGATGGGCCTCTAAATCTTAAAGGTGAACACAAAATGCACGAAAGAGTCTGCAGTGAAGGAGAAGAAGATGTTGCTCCCGGACTGCATGGTTGAAAAACCAAGAATCGAGTGGACAAATGATGACGAAAAAGATACAACCGGACAATGTAGCGAGGACATCCTTTACAAAACCTCGACAAAGCCATGTTCAATAAAGTCAAATCATGCAAAACGGCTAAGAAATCGGGGATGTCGATTGATTTGTGAAGGCTCGGAGCAAATCAAGGAAAACAAATTATCGATGGCTGTCAGAAATTTGAGAACTTCAAAATGATCTCGGAGAAAACCTGGATCAACTAGATGCTCGGTTCACGTAAAATCACAAATGAGTCATGCACGCCGCACTTGGAAAGGAATATACACAGAAGGAAATGTGTATGAAGATCCTAAAAAGTCTTCCAAATGAATGGGAAATGAAGGTCATGTAGACCGAGACATTCCATGGACCTATCAAAGACATCCAACCTTGAGTTATTCTCATACCTCAAAGCCTACGAGTTTGAGCCGAGAAGAAAAGACCGGGAAGAGACAAATTGCACTCCAAAACAACCGCTCTAATTGTTAAAGATGTGAAGAGAGCTGAGGTCAAAGAAGTCATTGACCCGGAAGAAATAACCCGATGGTTAAGAGGTTCAACAAGTTCTTCAATAAGAACTACAAGAGAGAAAGGTGAATCTTCCAGAAGACACTCGCTCCTCCAAATCAAGGGAAGATAGGCCAACCAAGAGAACAAATCATCAAAAAGTTGAGTATCAAAGGGTGACAATCCAAGAATGGAAAGAGTGATCAAAAGGTTGAATATCTATCTGAATCAGACAACCAGGTCACTATGCCATTGATTGCCCATATCCTGTAGTCAACAAATATAGGGATGAAGAAGAAGAGAAAGGTCTTGAGAGAAAGAAGACAAGAAAGGAAAAAGGCAATGATGGTCTGAGAGATCGCAAACAGACCAAGTCAAGAGAGAGGCTGATTCGAGAGCAAAGAAGTGACTACTCAAGTGACTCGAAGAAGAAGCCCGATCGCTTGATGGCCAAAGAACAAGATCAACCCGACCAAGAAGATGAGGTTCAAGGAACAGTGAGTGCCAAGGAACCTGGTACATGGATAGTGGCATTGCTCCCGGGACATATGACAGAAATAAGAAAAATTTGTCAAAATTCAAGGAAGTTAAAGGAGCAAAAGTCATATTTGGAGGAAATGAAGCTCCTGGTGAAATAAGAGGCATTGGAACCATCAAGAGGAATGGATTAGAAATCTCGGGACGTTGCATATGTTGAAGGACTCAACTTCAATTTATCGAGCATCAGTCAACTCTGCGACAAGGGCTACAATGTTGGATTCAACATGGGTATATGCCAAATCAAAGATATTGAATCAAATGAAGTTGTCTTTGCCGCAAGGATGTAGACAGAAAAATATGTATGTAGTGGATTGGTCAACTGCAACACCCAACACCGTCTACTAGCAAAAGAGCACAAATTGAATCAAGTTGGCCGTGGCACAAAAAAGTCGAGTCATCCAATTTCAAAACGATTAACAAGCTTGCGTATAATCTTGTAGAAGGACTTCCGGACTCGATACAAGAAGGAGAGTATATGTGACGATGTCGAAGGGAAAACAAATCAAGTCGTCATTTAAAGAAAAGACATGCCCATCCTCAACAAGAATATTGCATCTGCTTCATATGGATCTATTTGGCCCAAAGTGGAACCAAACAAAGATAAGTGGAAAGAAATACACCTTGGTGGTAGTAGATGACTACTCAAGATACACATGGACAATATTCATGTGCAAGAAGAAAGAAACTCTACAAAAACTACCACACGGTGATGAAGAGGATTCAAAACGAGAAGAGTCAAACCATTATCAAAATAAGATCGAGATGAGGAACCGAGTTTGTCAATGGAATAATAACTCAAGATTGTATTGAAAATGGTATTGGTCATGAACTATCGCCAGCAAGAACTCCACAAAGAACGAATGGAGTTGCGAAAGAAGAAGAACCCTCAAAGAAGCAAAGAAGACCATGTTAGTCAAGCAGGCTACCAAAAGATTTTGGGTCAAGCAATCAACACAACTTGCTACACCCAACAGATGTATGATAAATAGACAAATGACAAAGACTCCCTATGAGATCCGGATGGAAGAAAACCAAATGTTGCATATTTCGAGAATATTTGGATGTAAATGCTTCATCCACAACAATGGCAAAGACAACCTAAAGGCTTTTGATGCTAAAGTCGATGAAGGTATCTTCTTAGGATACTCACCAAAGCAAAGCCTACGAAATACTCAACAAAAGGACTATGGTTGCGGAAGAATCCATTCATGTGGTATTCGATGAGCCAAATGTAAATGGAGAAGACATTGAAGAGTCACCGATAAACCGAATCATCCAACCATACGAAGAGTCCCTATCTTTGCTGTAAGTCGGCTGGAATTATCAATTCGAGAAGAAGATGAGATTGTTGAATCTCAAAAATAGCCGGAGAATTTGCAATAAGTGATTACGAGAGAGTCACCCAAAAACACACGGTAAGTCGATCAATCTAGCTAACTTACTCCAACCCGATGTAAGATGGGCCGAGAGATCATCCACCGAACTTGTCATTGGAGATATAAGAGAAGGTGTCAAAACAAGATCCGAACTCAACAAGAAGCCATGTTCACATGCTTCATCTCACAAATAGAGCCCAAAAACGTGTCACAAGCATTGGAGACACACACTGGATTCAAGCTATGCAAGAAGAGTCAATCGGTTTGAAAGAAATAAAGTATGGGAATTAGTGCAAAGACCCATACATCAAAATGTTATTGGCACCAAATGGGTGTTCGAAATAAGATGAACGAGGAAGGTTACGTGGTAAGAAACAAAGCAAGACTAGTAGCCAAAGGATATTGCCAAGAAGAAGGGATAGATTTTGATGAAACATTTGCCCCCGTAGCAAGATTGGAAGCTATAAGGATGTTTCTTGCCTATCTTTGCTCACAAGGATTTCATTGTATATCGATGGATGTAAAAAGTGCATTCTTGAATGGTTTATTGGAAGAAGAAGTGTATGTTGAACAACCTCCAGGATTTGAGCGAAGACTCTTGGAGATAAGGTATACAAACTCAAGAAAGCTCTATATGGATTGAAACAGGCACCCGAGAGCTTGGTATGATACCTTGTCACAATTCCTAAATCGAAAATGGATTCACAAAAGGAAAAGTAGATAGAACACTATTCGTAATTCAAGACAAAAAGAGTATCTTGCTTGTTCAAATATATGTGGATGACATCATTTTGGATCCACAAACAAAGAGTGTGTGAAAAGTTTTCAAACCTCATGCAAAGTAAATTTGAAATGAGCATGATGGGAGAGCTGGCATTCTTCCTTGGACTTCAAGTGAAACAATGAAGGATGGAACCTTCATAAGTCAAACAAAATACACCGAGATTTAATGAAGAAGTTTGGTATGGAGGAGAAGTCTTCTCGTAAAAATACCAATGAACACATCACCAAAAATGGACATGGATGCAGATGGCAAGCCTCAGTAGATCAAACAAGATCTGAGCACTTATTGGATAATCGCTCTATCTCACAAAGACAAAGCCAGAGCCGGACATCACCTTTGTTTGTAGGTGTATGTGCAAGGTTTCAATCTGCTCCCAAAAGAGAGCCATATGACAAATGAAGCTAAGAGAATATTGAGATACTTGAAAGGAAGCCAAGAAGTAGGCCTATGGTATCCAAAGGAAGGTGGATTCAAGCTAATTGGCTATTCAGATTCTGACTATGCTGGATGCAGAGTTGATAGGAAGAGCACTTCAGGCACATGTCAAATGCTTTAGGAAACAAAGTGATTTCCTGGTTTAGCAAGAAGCAAAACTCAATAGCCACCTCTACAAATGGTGAGGCAGAATACATAGGCTGCGGCGGCTGTTGTGCCCAAGTCCTATGGATGAGACAAAGAAATGAGAGACTATGAAGTTGAGGAAAAAGAAATTCCAATCATGTGTGATAACACAAGTGCAATTGCAATCACTCAAAATCCTGTGTTGCATTCAAGAACAAAGCATATTGATGTCAGATATCACTTCATAAGAGATCATGTTGAAAAGAAGGACATCATCCTGGAATATATCTCAACCGATAAACAACTAGCCGACATCTTCACAAAACCATTATGTGAGTCAAGATTTGAAGAACTCAAGCATGAGTTGGGACTAATTGATCCGAGCCGACACTCGGACAAATCAAGGAAGAGAAATGGAACAAAAAAAAAAGGGGTGAAAAAGAGTCAAAAAAAACCACTTCGAAAATCACCAGACGGAAAACACTACACCGAGTCACCGGTGATAAGTCACTAAGAGAACTCTGAGAAGTAGAGTTAAATCAACTAAGGGATAAAATTTGAGTCACTTATGAGCAAAATGACAAAAACGCAATCGTTTTGACTAAGCGGGAATGTTTTAAGGAATACGTCGGATAATGATGATGTGTACGGACATAAAGTCGCACACCAAGCTTATGATTGGATATAAATCTTTGCCGCATTAAATACGAGACATTAAATGCTCAATAGGCGTGCAAAATCCAAGCCGTTGATTTCGATCACATTTCAAAACCACCCGCACGCCCTTTCATAAACCATATTTAAACCATTTTCATCCGTTTCTCTCTCACACTTCTAAAACTGTTCATCTCTTTCTCTCAAAAGCAAAGGCAAAATACTCTCGAAGCCCTATCTATCTCCAAGTCAATCTCCAAGTTTTCCTTGATATAATCGTGAAAAATGGCACCAACTTATGACTTTACCAAGTTAGGAAAGCAAATCCACACCTACTCTACGGTGGATTTCGACGATGGTGAAACAGGGTCCGACGACACCCTAGTGAAGAAAATCGCTGAAAAGTTAGAAACGTCCCGGTCGAAACCGTTTCGACGTTAGAATACCCGATGACATATGTGGAGGAGGTCGCATAATTCTACGTGAATGCTTTGAGATTCACGATGAAGGAATAAAATCATCTCTTCACGGAAAGCGGTGACTATCTCTCGCCAAGGATTTGGCCAAACATTGCTCACTACCCGGCAGAGGCGCATCGAGAGATTAACGGCGATGTAAACCTGGCCGATGCTTGGAAAGAAATAGCCAAGCCCGACTTTGCCGATAAAATAGTATACACAAACAAACAAGAGATCACGAAGGAGGATTATCACAAGTCGTTGGACATAGTTGCCAAATGTATCGACATCAAGTTTGGCGCTTTGACCAATCAAAAAGGCAAAGCCGATTGTAATGGCCGCAATCATCGAAGAAAAGAAGATAAACTCGGGAGTTTGTCTACAGCAGACTCGCTGCCCGAACGTGGGAACAAATCCTTCAAGGAAGATGGCTCATTTGGAGGATCCCTAGGATATGGCCTAGTGATTGGCCGACTAATGGAGGTGAAAGAGTCCCTCTTAGACATGGGAAGGCATTCCATGTTAACAAGAGGATGTTGAGCAAACCTCTCCGGCGCACGAAGAAAAAGCTTACGCCAAGAGAGTCGACACTTAGTGAGGGGGAATCACCACCCTCAAGATACAAAATTGCTTTCCTCTCCACCCAAAAGAGAGCCGCCCCAGCGGCTACTAAGAAGATCACGCCCTGCAGCAAAGAAAACCAAACATGCTCCGCCCCTGCAGCCGTGTCTCTCCCCTCGCTGCAGCTGCGGTCGAGAAGGACTCACAAATACCTTCTCCGATCGTCAAAAAGAGGAGAACCGAGAAGCCACGACGGCCCGCTCCTCGAGAAAAGACACCAAAGACGCCCCGCCCCAAGACTCGAGAGGACACCGTCTCGAACCGTAAATCCTCTGCGTACAAACTAGAGACGAAGAAGAATCATCAAGCGATCAACTGGAGAAACCAAATGAGTCGCTTACTCACTAGAGCAAATACCGGAGACTACCGGAGAAGTAGAGTCTCCGGATGTAGTTGATGAAACAACCAAGTCTCGTTGAGGCGATCAACGAGGCAACCCGAAGACACAACTCGTAGTTCACACAAACAAACACAAGAAGAACTCTGCTAGAGCAGATAGTGATGTAATGATCCTATCCCCACCTTACCCGGACATCCAAAATCGTCTGCGTGAGTGGAGGAAATGGAAGTTGAGTAAGTCAAGGGAACAGTTCCAACGGCCGAGTTCATAGAAGAAGAAGAACTGTTGAGTTTCCTCGGGTCGACCACTCGATCTCCCAAGACTTGATGAAGACAACTCGCACGACATCCTGCAGATCTACAAGGACAAGGAGAAAGAAAAGCAAGAAGAGAGGAAGCCGAGGCACGTGAGAAGGCAAGCATCCGCCTTTATCTCCCACCACAAAACACACACATCCTCTCCTTGATGTCTTCTCTAACAGTGATGAGGATCCTGGAGAATGTCGCCGCCACGTAAGAGTTGCAAATGCAAAGCAAGCATTGCACGAATCAAGAATCCTTCACGAGCAAAGACGATGGAGGGACCAGGAGAGTCCTCGAACACACTGAAATTGATCCAATTGGAGTGGTTCAAAGAAAATCGCCACGTTGTTGTTATACCACTTCCCCACTCACTCGGAAGAAGCGATAAGGAGATGGCGATGAAACGGGATAGTGGGGACCCCAAATGAGCCAACCCCTATTGAAGGTGTTTTACCACCGCCCCAACTACGAACATTCAATCGAAACAGTGGGAGTTTGGAGATGAGTGACCCCATTCCAAATCACTCACCGGTGGTGCGCCGCCACCGAGGAGAAACTCCCCACACGCAGCAAGGTTGGAGGATGCTGCAGATGACTCCACAACGAATCAAGAAGGCGAAGTAGAGAAAACACAAACACAAGAAGAAACAAACAAGTTGCCATCAACGAAGCTCGCAGGCGATTGAGACTGCTCTCGGTGAGGTGCCAACCGCTCTGGCTAATGACGCTTTGAGGCGAGGCGAGGCACGAGATGGAACGCCCCGGGAGTTAACACTGGCGATGAAAGTGCAATCCATGGGGTTGAGACTCCAATGGATGCCACCGCAGAAGACCCTAAGACAACGACCGGGTCATCAGAAAGGGAGGACTAAGCCTCGCCGCAGAGAGAGACTCGCCGAAGGTAATGAAGGCCCACGGAGGTTGAGACTTCCCCGGGTAAGGTAGTCAAGTCGAGAACATCCCTCCTCCTATCATCGACCCATCCGATAAGGAGATAAGCGCACTTCATGATTCCCGGATAATCTCGATGTCACATTTCCGGGATCGGAAAGCGAAGAAGAAGCCGAGTCATCCCCGTGCAAATCCAAAAGACTCACCATGGATGTTCCAAGCACGAGCAAGTCTCGATCCCAAGACTACTCACAAACTTTTAACTTTGATGATGAGCCACCAATGGAAATCTCATCATCGTCCGATGACGCTTCGATAAGGCCGAGGACCATCTACTCAAATGGAAATATCACCGAGACCAACGGTTGCTGAGACAATGAGGCTCAAATGTGTCGTCCACTTCACAACAAGACCCACCAACAAGAGACCATCGCGCAAGCTCCTCAAGTCGCAGCAGATCGATTCCCAAAAGAACTTCACGCGCACCGCTCATCATTGAACAGATCCCGATTGGCGGTGATGAATCTTTTGTAGAATCTTTTCCTTTTTCCCCGGAGTACCCGAACTCCATGAAGAGTCGAGAGAATGAACGCGACGCTATCACGGCACAGCCTCCGTTTTCTCTTGAATACCATTGTTCCACCGCTTTATGACTTTGATGTTTGTATGGCCATCACCGCAATGTGCAGCGAAGAATCACCAAGTTCGAGAAGTGTTCAAGCACTATTTGGCGAGGTTGAACGGATGGAGAGGCATCGCCTCTTTGGACATGCGATCGACAACAGAGATGCCAACCTTACACCGACTTTAGAGGCATAATCGAGAATAAGGGAATGGTGGCAACAAAGAAGAAACAATGCGTGTGGACCAAGTCGATTCTTCAGACATTGTTCAACAAGTCTTTGGGTATGGAGAGTCGAAAATGCCGATGCAAAAACGAAGCCGAGAGAACATATTGAGCACATGCATGAAGCTCACATTGCCGAGGTTAAGGCTGCGTGAGCAAAACAAGAGTGATCTACAAACGTTTGGAAGAGACCATGAATACAAAATTCACCTTCTCATGGGCCGAGATGAAGCCGATTTCAAAGCAGAATCCAACGCTACTCGATCCGAATTTCGTCCGCATACTCTGCAGCAGACTCGAGACAAAAAACTCAACTATCGCCAGGCTTGACTTCCCGCTTGCAAGTCTATTTCGGCGTTCCTCTCTCCTTTGATGATGCCAAAAAGGGGAAGAGGAATACCTAAAAGCGCAAGGGGGATCTCGAAGTTGAAAAGGAAGGAGCAGAGCAAAACGAAGGGAAAATCACCGGAGGAAGTGTTAAAACGAAGAAAGGAAAATCAACAGGGGGAAGGATCAAAAGATATGACCTTGATGATTGCACAAACCCCTCAACAAAGGTCCCGTCACAAATGACATTATCGGCAAAGAAACTCCCAGTGACTCTACCACTCCAACACTGTATCTATGGGCCGAGAAGAGAAAAACAATTGAAGCAGGGATGAAGGAAGTGGAAGGAAGAATGGATGCCAGGGTTATGAACATCTTGAAAGAACATGGAGGCATCCCAAGAGACAGAGACACTTATGCCATTTCGTATGTCGGACAGAGCCACGATCGGAAATTCAAAACGCTCGAATCAAGGATACTTTGCAAATATGTCTATGGCTCAAGCTTGGGACTTGTCTTGGGAAAAGGGTCTCACATTATGTGAAGAAGGCGACAAAAAGAGACTCTGCACTCACTGCTGGGTCACTCCGTACCGTCACTCACCGAAAGAAGAAGACCCCAAGACAAGATACGCCTGGGTAGAGGAAGAAGCGATGAGTGGAGGAAGAAGCTTCGCACCTGGCCTCCCCAAGAATATTGAATACGTAGATCCGGGAAAGAAATGAGGATCTATCATCACGACTTGACCAAGTGGCAAATTTGAAAGTGGCTAAAACTAACGCCGAGTATGCAAAAAGAATAGAAGAAAAAACAAGAGACAAACTCAATGCTATGGGAGGAGAGACAGAAAGAATAAGAAAAGATGAAGTCGCCGAAGGCATATGAAAAGAAAAGGAAGGCGGTGACGACGAGAAAAAGAGAAGAAGAGAAGAAGATCTTGAACAAGATGAAAGAAGGAGACAACGAAGAAGATGAAGTGTTGTTGTCCAACCCTTCGTGTATTTTATTATGTAAATACATACAATGTAAGTCTTACGTAATAAAGCTATAAATTCTCTATTTTTCTCACAGTAGTAAATATGAACTCGATACACCTTGTAAACAATTGTGTAAAAAGTACAAGAATGATATGATCAATAAAAAGATTGATTCTCGATACATTCTATGTCAATACACTATCTCGTATGTATCTTTGTTATTTGCATTTTTGAATGGTTTAAGTTTTGGCATCATCAAAAAGGGGAAATTGTTAGGAATTTTATTGTTTAGATTTTGATGAATGCCATGTAAAACTTAGAATAGAAAGTTGGCACCCCAATTCTTATTGTATAATGCATTGTAACAATTAGAGTCGCCAAGCCGAGTTAAGTCACCACGCCTAACATGCAAGAAAACAATCAAGATCGGAAGGAAGACTCTGCTTTGTGTGAGACAATTGAGTATGGCAAAGAAGAGTAGACGGGAACTCTACTAAAGAAGCGGTGAGATGCAAATGCCAAGTGGAGTATCACCAAGTCAACTCGAGAAAAGCCAAGTCTCAAGTTGAAGTGACGTAAGAGTCATCCATGATTGGAAGTCGACTCTAAGTCACCTGGGAAAGCAAAGAAATGCAATCAAGTCGAGATAATCAGAAAAGATCCGTTGCACGGAAATCAAGAGAATTACTTAAACAAGTAATATCTCCATACCACCTTTCTTGAGTGCTCACCCCGAAGCGTGCAAATGGAATGAACCAATGGGAAGCACTACACCGTGTCGAACTCGAAAAGGTGAAAGAACAATTCATACGAGGAAATGGCAAATCCAAGGATCGCAACAAGACAAGCCAACGATCGCAAGTGACTTTCAAAAATAAGCCTATCTCTTCAACGGGCAAATTTTTGAAAGATCACTATAAAAGGCCGAGGAATGACTCGAGAGAAGGTTACCCGAACCACGAACATTCAAGAAATCAATTAAAATAATAACCAAATACTCTCAAATCATTCAAGATTAATCCTCAAGCCTATATTACGAAGTACATCAATCCAACACTCACCTATGAAGGAAAGTGAACTTCAATCGATTGAAGGGGAAACTTTTGAAGAAAAGGGGTCTACATTCCACGAAGGATTGTAGGAAGGTTCAAGGTCGAACCAAGTCTTAAACTTTTGGAGGGCTTCGTGATCAAATCCAAAGAGCTTGAGCAAGTGAGTCGTAGTAGCAAGCGCACCCTGTGAAGAAGCCGAGTCGCACGAGAAGCCACCGAGTGATCAAGGCGTCTCGGTCGAGTCCCAAAGGATCAAGTCGGGCCAGTGTGATCAAGACTTGATCCGGATTACCACTTTGTAAACCGATCATTACCTAGTGGATTCCTCCAGGAGTTGGAGAAGAGAGAGTAGAAGAATTACCCCATCTTCGAACCTCTATAAAAATTTTATCGTGTCATTTACATTTCAAAGATTTTAATTCCGCATTTTTAATCGCTTATATCTCACGATAAATTTGCTATCCACTTGATAATTTATAAGTACTAAACCAAGCACTAAACTCTTGCTTAATCAAACTTAAGGGTGTTAAGTTCTCCAAAAAAACAAAACCACGATTGAGACTTATTTAGAGTCAACACCGAGTTATTCCATCAACAACTCGGTTGAGTCTGTTGAGAGACTAACTCTCGATTGATTGACTAAATCGATCATCCATCAAGGACACAATTGTGAAGAATCAACTCAGTATATTTAAAAGGACTAAATCGAAAATTTGGTAAGGTTTATTCAACCCCCTTCTAAACCTTACACTTACACCCCTCGGGGACCTACAAAGTTGTAGTAGTGCGCAAACGCCTGTGAAGAAGCCGAGTCGCACGAGAAGCCACCGAGTGATCAAGCGTCTCAGATCGAGTCCCAAAGGATCACGTCACCGTGTGTGATCAAGACTTGATCCTGGTATCGCTACCACTTTGTATACTTGATCAATACCTAGTGGATTCCTCCAGAGTTGGAGAAGAGAGGAGTAGAATAATTACCCCATCTTCGAACCTCTATAAAAATTTTATTGTGTCATTTACATTTCAAAGATTTTAATTCCCGCATCTTAATTGTTTAAATCACGATAAATTTGCTATCCACTTGATAATTTCTAAGTACTAAACCAAGCACTAAATCCTTGCTTAATCAAATTTAAGGGTGTTAAGTCTTCCACTCGAAAACAAACTACGCTTGAGTTAATTTAGACTTAACAAATTGAGTTATTCCATGAACAATTTCGATTGAGTCTGGCTGAGACTAACTCTACTGATTATCTAAATCACCGGTCACCAAGGACACAAATGTGTAGTATCAACTCGAATATTTAAAAGGATTAAATCGAAAATCCTGTAAGGTTTATTCAACCCCCCCTTCTAAACCTTACACTTACACCCCTTGGGACCTACAATATTTTACTTGTATAAGTTGCTACTTTAATATATCAACTTATCTTAGTGCAATAACAACTTATCTCTGCAATCTAGTTTTGAGAAAGAAAAACGCTTTCAGAAAGAAGAATACCGCAGCCCTGCCCTTCGCGACTTGCTCTGTCTTTTGCTTATCAAAATTATCACATCTCTGTCTCTATATCGCGCCATCTGCAGACCACTTCGCCCCACCCTGAAATCACCGCCTAGGTGTCCATCGGCGGCCAACTCCTCTTCGGCACCAATCACCAGAAACCCTAATTTCTCTTTTTTTTTTTTTTTTTTTTTTTTTTTTTTTGAGAGTCCCCTAATTTCTCTTTCAATACCCTTCACAACCAAAAAACTTTACTCCTCTTTAAGCCTCTCCATCGACAGTCACCACTACCACCTTCCAGTCATCATCTGTGCGGCTGTCATAGTTTTTCCACTAGTAGGTAAATCATAGTTTTGGTTAATCACTAATATGTGATGTTGTGGTTTATGTCCTATTAGTTTAATTTTAATGGCTCACTAGTTCAATTTCATATTCCGTTATTCAATTTATTTTTTGTTAAAGTATATAGAAGATGTAACTTGATTGCCTACAAAGTGCTTTTGATAATGTTCAGCCTAATTTATGGTTGTATTATATGTGTTTTTCCATTCACTGTCTTTTCTAACTTAATAATTATGACTAGAAAAATTATATACGGTATATATGTGTATAATAGATTATTTCTTCAACAAATTAAATTTCTATGAAAATTATAATTCCTTCATCAATTGTCTTTGCCTAAATATAACGAACATATTGTTTGTTTCTTTTTCTGATAAATTTGTTACTGACGAGAGGATTATATACCTGCTAGATCCTTTTTTCTGATAAATTTGTTTCAACATATGATCTGTACGTGATTTTATATGCTTGTTAATCCTTTTGAACCAGCATTGTCAAATGTTCCAGTTGTACCAAATGGTCCAAATTCATAGCCAGTCATGGGGGCATTCTTAGGATTAGAAAGTGAGGAAATTGGAGGTCAGGAATTTAGATTCAAAGATGAAACATTGGGCTTGATTTCAACCCCTTTCTGAGCCAAATCTAATCCGCTTGAGTACACATTTGATGTATTGCATATATTGCCTCCATAGTCGCTCTGAGTATCTAGCATCCGACCATCACTGATATCTGCATCCATTTCATCTAGCTGCACTTCCTGAAAATATTTGATACAATAAGAAGAAATTAGTGACATGCAAGGACAAAACTGAAAGATGTATAGCACATCCTGGGAAAAGTAACTTTAGCAAGTTGTCAGTAAGGAGTGCATCTAAGTAGACATTTTGTTTAACATTATACAATCAATAGCATATCTCCAAAATGAATCGAGATGCTTATTTGCAGGTTAGATAAGATCAATCGGAAAAGAGCTGTAAGAGAGATGCTTGTTAAGCATAACAAATTGTATGATTTATGTAATTCAATAGATCTCAATCCAATACCAATAAAATAAGGAAAAGAAGAAACACAACAATTTAAAAAGGGGATCATTACAAAAATTACCCAAGGTTTGAGCTATTAACAAAAAAACTAGAGATTTTTGAAAATTACAAAAATCCCCTTGAAGCTTGATTCTAAAATGATAGTCATTTTAACTTTGGAAGCTCTTGTAACATTACCCAAATTAAACTGTTTCTATCAAATACAAGATTATCCTCTTCTTCTATGGACTCATGATCTAGTCAAATTCAAGTAGTGGAAGTTTTAATGATCATTGGTTCACAAGTCAGCATTATAGAACAGAAGGTTCACAAGTCAGCATTATAGAACAGGGGATTCATGATCATTCATTTTTCTTCATTATTGCATGATTGCATCCATTAGGAACTCAATTGTATTTGTTTTGGACAGCAAAATTAAGAAGCCCACTTGACTTTCAGGTCGATTGAACTATTTTCTTAATCCCTTTTACCATAGGATATTTATTCTGATTATTCTAATGTAACTTAAATAAATGCAACTAAAATTGTTCATTATTCATACAAATGCTCGACCCTTTCTTATGAGATAGTTGAAGCTTTTCTATATTAGGCTATGTACAAGATGGATAAAAGTTGGATGCGGGCAGTCAAGTGGTCTAAGGCTTACATAGATATGGTAAACACGTTTATGAAATTTGTTGAAAATCATACGGGAAAGGATTGTGACTGCCCATGCATAGATTGCTTGAACTTATTAATAAAAGATCAACAAACAGTTAAAAATCATATGATGGTGTGGGGTACAGATCCAGGGTACATCATGTGGTTTTACCATGGTGAACAAAGTTCAAATAATCGAGGGAATTCACATACTAATATGGGTGATGGAATCGATAGTGAGTCGTTCGACAAAAATGATGAAGTAGATGAAGATGATGGTGTTAATGACATACTATATGACCTTGGAGAGCAATACTATGAAGCGACAATGGATGATGGAAACAATACAAATACTAGTGGTGTTCCGGAATATCTCGAGAAACTGATGATGGATGCGAAAAAAGAATTATACCCTGGATGCAAAAAGAATTCAAGGACATCTTTTATCATCCAGTTGCTTCACTTGAAAGTGTATAATAAGTTGAGTAATAAAACTATAGATATGATTTTGAGGTTGATGAAATTAGCTCTTCCTGATGGCAAGACACTTCCAAATTCTTACTACGAAGCTAAAAGATTTCTGTGGATTTATGATAGGGATATGAATACATTCATGCCTGTAAATATGATTGTGCCTTATTTTGGAAGGAAAATCAAAATCTGGAGACATGCCCTACTTGTTGGACTTCTCGATGGAAAGTCAATGACGGTGTAGGGAAGAAGATACCACAAAAGATTTTAAGGTATTTTCTTTTGAAACCCCGGCTACAACACATTTTCATGTCTTAGAAAACATCTAAAAAGATGGTGTGGCATAAAGAAAAACGCATCGATGATGATTATATGAGACATCCTGCAGATTCCATAGCATGGAAACATCTAGATAATGAGTTTCTATGGTTTGCAAATGATCCTAGAAATGTCAAACTGTTAGGAAATTTATTAAGTAGATTTTGATGATACCAAGTAAAACTTAAACTAGGAAGTTGACACCTCATTTTCCTTGTAATTTGTATTGTAATAGATAGAAATTTGGAAAAGCCGAGTCAAAGTCAAAATATGCCAGGAATACAAGAAGTCAACTCGTGGGTGGATTGAAGACTCTACTGTGTGTCAGCTGAGTATGCCCAAGAAGGAAGTCCAAAACTCGACTGAAGGAGTGTCAGCTGAGGAACAACTGTAAGAAGTGTCAGTCAAGTTATCTCAAGAAGCCAAGTCTCAAAGTTGAAGTGACAGTTGAGTCATCCAATGACTGGAAAGCTGACTCAAGTCACATGGGGTAAAGACATTAGTCTAGTCAAGACAACTGACTTAGATCCGTTGATTAAAGTCAAGAATGTTACTCAGAATAGTAACATGTCAAAGTTGTCAGGTATAAAGTGTTAGTCCTGCACTGTGCAAAAGGAATAAACCATGGGAAACACCGCACCGTGTGTCGAGAAAATGCGCAATCTGCCGCAAGGCATTTAATACGAGAAAATGTCAACATCAAGGACTGCAGACAAGACAAGCCAATGAACACAAGTGACTTTTGAAATTAGCCTATCTCTTCAACGGGCAAAATTTCAAAAGTGCACTATAAAAGGCTGAGGAATTTTATTGAGAAGAGGTCACCTTGACAACCTGAACCACGAACAAGCAAGCAATATTCAAGCAATTAACCTGCAATATTCTCAAGTACATTCAAGCAAATCCTCAAGCCAGAAACTCGAAGGAAATCGATCCAACACAAGCTGTCAAGGAAAGACAACTTCAAATCTGTTGAAAGAGGAAACTTTTGAAGAATCAAAAGGGGTCTACTTTCCAAGGAGGATTGTAGGAA
Source organism: Rehmannia glutinosa (assembly GCA_016081115.2). Taxonomy (NCBI): domain Eukaryota; kingdom Viridiplantae; phylum Streptophyta; class Magnoliopsida; order Lamiales; family Orobanchaceae; genus Rehmannia; species Rehmannia glutinosa. The sequence continues at coordinate 41,048,410 of CM071927.1, forward strand.
GGTTCAAGGTCGAACCAGTATCAAGTTTGTTGGAGGGCTTCGTGATCAAATCCAAGAACTTGAGAAGTGAGCTAAAGTAAGCGCGCAAATGCCTGCCCTGTGAAGAAGTCGAGTCGCAAGAGAGGCCAACTGTGTGATCAAAGGCGTCGTTTCTTGATCTTTCACCACTTTGTAAACTGATCTGTTACTTAGTGGATTCCTCCAAGAGTTGGAGAAGAGAGGATTAGAAGAATTACCACATCTTCGAACATCTATAAAAACATTTGTGTCATTTACTTTCAGCACATTTACTTTCTTGCATACTTACATCATATTTGTTGTTAGAATCATATTTGCTATCTAATGATTAATAACCAAGTGCTAAAAATCAAGTGTTAAAAAAAGCTAAAATCTTATCAAGGGTGTTAAGTCTTCCGCTGATAAAACCAAACCAGCCAAGGCAAGTTTAGGTTAAATAGCCGAGTTATTCTATCAACAGCTCCATCGAGTCGATTGGTGGCTAACTTAGCTGAATAACCAACTTAGTTGTCCCTCAAGGACACAGCTGTTTGAGTCAACTCTGTTGTAATTTTAAAAAAAAGGACTAAAATAGAAAATTTGGTAAGGTTTATTCAATCCCCCCCTCTAAACCTTACTCACACCCCTAGGGACCTACAAGTGGTATCAGAGCGGTTGGTTCATTGAGCCTTCCGCACTGGTTACTGAACTAGATTCTATCTTTTCAAAAAAGGTTTTAAACACTTGCATTTTCAAAATCTTTCATTCTAAGCAAAGTTATTATCATGGAAGCAAATCTGACACGCATTCCTATGTTCACTGTTGAAGAATTTGATGATTGGAAAATTCGTATGCAGGCTCATCTTGTTAGTCCAAGTGGCTACGATAATCTGAGGGGGTGAATAGATTATGCCGATTTTTCGCAAATCACCCTCTTTTTTTCGAAACAACAAGTAAATGACAAGAATGTAAATGCGGAAAATAAACAACACTCGTTGATTTAAAGAGGTTCAACCCACCTGGGGCCTAATCCTCTACCACCCCAAAGATATCTCTGGGATGGATTTCAAAAAGGAATTTTTTTTTTTTTATTAATTTACCAAAAATTAATACAACACCTCGAGGATTACCACAACCCTCTTTCACCACCTCGGATTACCACAACCCTCTTACAACACCTTTGAAGATTACCACAACCTTCAAACACCTATCACCTAGATCACCCAGTGTATTCTTACCACAAGAATACTCACAAGGATGTCTTGTGTTGAATGATGACCAAAATCAAGATTACAACTCAATAAAGATTGAAACAATATGAGTACAAGTGTAATCAAGAATTGAAAGCCTAGACCTCAAATTTGTGCAAGTGAAAGTGCTTAGGCTAATACAACAAGATATAGAAGTGTTTGCTTTGTTTGCTCTTTTTGCTTGTATTAAGTGTTGTATCTTGTTGCTTGAATGAAGCCTCTATTTATAGGAGATGACTTGGCTTTCATTTCCGGACATTGGCTCCTCCTCGGGGAGTGATTTCTTTGCAAAAGAAACCATTTAAAATGATCAATATAGTCATTGAAAATCAATCCCACAAAATAGGGAAAAAGCATCAAAAATGCAACGGATAGTTTCTTGATAAACAAGGGGTTCGGCCGGTCGCGAGAGATAAGATTGAAATGGAATTCTGCGAATTTTTACACAGGGGACCTATCGGAGGGTGCGGCCGGTCGTCGCTTTAGTCAGACTGCCGCTTCTTGAAGAATTTACGAAACAGAGAAGTCCGGAACAAAAATCCAACTCCTGTGCAGTCACCCGCCGTCGACCGGGCCGACCACACCGGTCACCCCGCTTATTTTTCTTACGCCCCATTTTCTGTTTCTCACTCAACTCAGTGCGGGTTGCCCTATAGGGCGGCCGGTCGAGCTGAAACAAATGTGTTGTCCAATTTTTTATTGAAAATAAACTTCAAGAAATACTCCGAAAAATAGTAAAAACATTTTAAGTTGATCGGAAGTATTTAGACAACATTTAGGGACATAGTTTTGGTTTAAAAAGTCATTTGAACAAAATCGAACATAATCATCAAAATCATGATAAAAACATTTATCTAACAAACTCCCCCTTTTTGATGATTACAAACCAAAACAATTTTCTTGAGGACGATTTGAAAACCAAATAAAATTTTCCGGTTTTACAAGTAAACTATCCGTTAGAAGTATTTCATACAAAGCTCCCCTATTTATGAGCATTTCAACAAACGATTATTATAAGTAAGAAGCACAAGCTATAACAAGCTTATATAGGATGCATCATGAGCTAAGAAGCTCCCTGTCACAATACTTATAATCAATTTCATTCGAGTCCAAAATTCAAGCCATGGACTAGGTATTCGAGTCCACAATACTTATTGTGAGCTTTTTTAGCTTTTCTTGAGCTAACGAGCCAATATCCTATTTTTCCCCCTTTGGAATCATCAAAAAGAATGTTAGAATGGTGAAAACACCATACAATAATATCAAAGTGCGCAAAGGGGACGGTTTATTAACCGTTGAGCAATTAAAGCGTAACAATCCAAGGAAAATGGGAGAAATGTAATATGAAGAGTTCATACGCTCGTTTTGTTTACCAAATCATGATCTCAACAAGTATAGAAGACTTTTGAAAGCAAGAGAATCATGTAGAAGTTGAAATTTTCATTGCGACATTTCATCGAACACCTTGTGTGCGTGAAAAATAAAAGAGGTTGTATATAACCTTTGTAAATGGTACAAGCCAAAACATTTATCATCAATTCACCTCAATTTATGCAATACAATCATAATAAATAAGCTCATCAAAATCATATGCAAAAATTATCAAGAAATATACCATAAGGTTATTAACTCAAGGGTTCAACCCAATTGAGTAAAAGAAGAGAAAATCTTACCATTTGATCGGAAAGGATGAGCCATAATGATGATGATCATGCTATATAATGTCCATGTTGTGAAAAAAATGCATGAAAACCATTTTTGAATGAAATATTTGAAAATATTGGCAAAGGGGATGGAAAATGGCCAAAAGAAGTTAAACTTGCGAATGCTGAAGACAGAACCATTTTAAACCAAGATTTTGCTTAGGGCGACCGGTCGTGGTTGAGTGCGACCGGTTGCCCTCAACCCCTTCAGCCCACTGTCTGTCAGTTTTTCAAAAATCCGAATTTTCAACCAAAAATCCGATTTTTCGCCCCTAAGTTTTAAAAACGTGTAAAATGCAAACGTAAGCTTCATTCAATATGCATTATGCCTAACCGAGCTCGTATTGATGAAAAAGTCTCGGAAGATAGCGGTTTTGTAAAAATGTCCGCTAATTGATCTTGAGATGGTACAAAAGATATCTCAATTTTACGTTTTGAAACACAATCCCTTAGAAAATGATGTCGAATCTCAATATGTTTAGTACGGTTATGATGAACCGGGTTTTGAGCAATATTTATAGCGGATATATTATCACAAAAGATAGGTACATTTTCAAAAGAACATTTGTAATCCGCTAAGGTTTGTTTCATCCAAAGAAGTTGAGTACAACAAAATGCGGCGGAAATATATTCGGCTTTGGCCGTTGAAAGAGAAAAACGCTTTGCTTTTGCTTTTTGAAAACCAAGAGACTAGGCAATCGCCTAAAAATTGACATGATCCGGAAGTACTTTTCCGATCATCAATATTTCCCGCATATGAGATTCTTTGGGATTGCTTTGAAAACGAGCACATAGGCATACGACATGAAGAATGTCCGGTCTACTAGCGGTTAAATAAAGTAAACTACCAATCATACCTCGATATTTTGATTCATCCACGGACTTGCCTTTCTCATCTTTGTCAATTTTGACATTTGTGGCCATGGGAGTAGAGACGGTTCTTCCTTCTTCAATGCCGAACTTTTTCAAAAGTTCTTTTGTATACTTAGATTGTGAAATGTAAATACCTTCTTGACATTGCTTAATTTGGAGTCCAAGAAAGAAGTTGAGCTCCCCATCATGCTCATTTCAAATTCTCCTTGCATCAACTTAGATAATTTCTTGCACAAAGAATCATTAGTAGCACCAAAGATGATATCATCAACATAAATTTGCACAAGTAAACAATCTTGCCCTTTTTCAAAAACAAATAGAGTTGTATCAACTTTACCTCTTATAAAACCATTTTGTAAAAGAAAAGAACTAAGTCTATCATACCATGCATAGGTGCTTGTTTTAAACCATACAAGGCCTTTTAAGTTTATACACATCATTAGGCCTAGAAAATTTTCAAACCCCTGGAGGTGTTTTACATAAACTTCTTCTCGAATAATACCATTTAAGAACGCGGATTTAACATCCATTTGGTAAAGTTTGAAATTTTTAAGCCAAGAATAGGCAAGTAAAATACGAATAGCTTCTAAACGTGCTACGGTGCAAAAGTTTCATCATAGTCAATACATTCTTCTTGACAATACCCTTGAGCTACTAACCTTGCCTTATTTCGAACAATATTGCCTTGATCATCAAGTTTGTTCCGAATACCCATTTTGTACCAATAATGGTTTGAGAAGGAGGACAAGGTACCAATTCCCATACATCATTTCTTTCAAATTGATTCAACTCCTTTGCATCTCTAGGAACCAATCCTCATCCTCAATAGCCTCGTTAGCATTTTTAGGCTCCTTTTGAGAAATAAGAGCTTTCTCGGCAAATTTTCTCCGAGTCATCACTTTGTCGAGGATCACCAATAATAAGATCTTTTGGGTGATCTCCTTAAATTTCAATGCAACGGAAGATCCGAGATATCACCTCTATCTTCTTGAGGACCATTTGAAGTGGACGGTTGATTATTTGATGTAGACGGTTGATCATCAATTTGAACAATTTGTTCAATAATATCCTCTTCATCACTTTCATCATTAGGAATTCTTTCAACTCCCGAAGCTTCATTGAATTTAACATGGATGGATTCTTCAACAACTCCACTAATTTTATTATAAACCCGATATGCTTTGCTTTTTGTTGAATATCCCATAAATATCCCTTCATCGGCCTTAGGATCAAGTTTGTCCAATTGATCATTGGTATTCAAAATAAAGCATTTACGACCAAATATCTTGAAATAACTAATATTTGGAGTTCTACCTTTCCAAAGCTCATATGGAGTTTTATTCATTTTAGGACGAATATAAACTCGATTAATGACATAGCAAGCGGTACTTACGGATTCGCCCAAAAATACTTTGGAAGTGAAAATTCATTGAGCATGGACCGACTCATTTCTTGTAATGTCCGATTTTTCCGTTCAGCTACTCCATTTTGTTGAGGTGTCCTTGGAGCCGAGTAATTATGAGCGTATCCTTTGGTTTCACAAAATACTCTAAATTCACCGTCAAATTCTCCACCTCGATCGCTTGAATAGACTTGATAGTGTCTTCCTTTTCATTCTCAATAAGTCTACACAACTTAACAAACTCATTAACAAAGATCGCTTTTATTGGTAAGAAAAAGAGCCCAAGTATATCTAGAAAAATCATCGACGATAACAAAAGTGTAATATTTTCCACTTAGACTAGCCGTACCAATATCCCCATACAAATCAAGTGAAGCATTTGTAGGGGTTTGGTTGTGGAAACTTCGTTTTTGGGCTTGAAACTACTTTTAACTAATTTGTTCTTTTGACAAGTGTCACATAAGCCAAGATTTTCAAAATTGAATTTGGGTAGTCCTTTCACATGTTGGTTTTTGTAAATATTTTTCAAATTCTTGTATCCAACATGTCCAAGTCGCCTATGCCATAAACTAGTTAAATCATTATTGGCGACTAAACAAGAAACATTTTGACTAACCAAATCACTTGTACAAATTTTGTAAAGATTGCCTTTTCTATTTGCTTCACAAATAATTTCACCATTTTTAAGTATAAGGCATTTTTATTTATTAAAGGAGACATCATATTTTGAATCACAAAGTTGGCTAACACTTATCAAATTAAACTTAAGCCCTTCAACTAATAGAACATTACTAAGATAGAAAGAAGAGTTACCAATTTCTCCATTTCCAAGAATTTTTCCTTTGCCATTGCTTAGAACATGACCATACCCTCTTCTTGGAGCTTGATGTTGGTAAAAAGTTCTCTCCTCCCGGTCATATGGCGTGAACATCCGCCGTCCACGAGCCATTTTGAATCTTCCATTGTTGTTATAGCCCCTATTACCTACAAAAGAATTTCTTTTAGGTACCACTATAATTTTGGGGTCCATGGGGTTAGTCTTGAGACCTTTGGGTCTCCAAACATGTTTTGAGCTATTTCTCAATTTTCAATTATTAGCATAATGTCCAACTTTGCCACAATAAAAACAAGTAGGAGTATTATAATTATTAGCACGTAAAAAGTTGGACCTTGGTTATTTTTCTTAAAAACACTTTGAAATGGCTTATAACCAAGTCCCGATTTGGAATGCTCACCTCTTTGTGCATCTAAAATTTTTGTGACTTTATCCGTACTTATGTTGAAACGATGCACATCATTTTTCAAACATTCAATATCTTTTGTGAGCAATTCCTTTTCGGTTTCAAGAGAATGAATTCTAGTAAGAGTAAGAGCATGAGCTTTGTCTGAGATTCATAAGAGGTAAATAATTTTTCCTTTTCAACCTTAATCTCCTTATGCTCCTTTTTCAAATTTTTGTATTTAACAATTAAATTTTGAAACTCAATTTGCAATTCATCAAAATCACATTGCAAGTCATCAACTATGGAGGAAGTAGAAGAATTTGAGTGTACCTCATTGTTTTCATCGTCTATAGCCATGAGACCGTGTTCGGTTTCTCCTTCCTCATTGGTTGTTTCGAGTAGTTCATCCCATGTTTTGACTTCCGCATTAGAGCCTTCTTTTTTGTGAAAGGCTTCTTTTCTTTTACTCCTCTTCATCGAGCTTGAGCAATCGGCAATGAAGTGCCCGGGTTTTCCGCATTTAAAGCAAGCATTATCTCTTGGTTTTCTTGCTTTATTTTTATTCACAAATTTTGCAAATTTTCGAACAAGTGCGGCCATCTCCTCATCATCATCATCATTATCATAGTATGCATTATTAGAAGAAGAAGCAAGACCTTTAGGAATAATTTGCATACCCGATTGATTTGTGGATGGTTTGGAATTTTTTCTCTCCTTGAGATAGACTTCATAGATGAGTAGATTTCCAATAAGCTCATCAAACTTGAGTGACTCAAGATTTTGTACCTCCGTCATTGCCGTTACTTTTTCGGACCATGAGCCGGGAAGTGCATTCAATACCTTGGTCACCTTGTCTTCTTCGGAGATGACTTTGCCGAGGGCCACAAGAGGATTGACAATATTGTCAAGCCTTTCCACCATCTTGGAGATGCTTTCGCCATCATACATGTTAAAGTTTTGAGTCTTTAACAAGCATGGTCTTTCTTGCTTGCTTGACTTTCTTAGTCCCTTCATAGATTGTCTCCAATTTTTCCCAAACCTCATGTGCCGACCTTATGCCTCTTATGCGATTGTACTCAGTGGCGGTAAGAGAACAATACAAAATATTTAAGGCCTTACCGTTTAGAGAAAAAGCCTTTTTGTCGTTTTCATCAAACTCCTTGAAAGGTTTAGGAGCCAAGTGCCATGCCATCCTCCGACTTCTTTGTTGGTTGATCAACTCCTTCAATGACCACATTCCAAATGTCGAACCCGCACCCTTGTAGGAAGCACTCCATACGGTCTTTCCAAAATGCGTAGTTGTTGGCGTCGAATAGTGGTGGCTTATTGGTGGGCGCCGGTGGTGAGATGATCATCATTTGTAGCCATGGATCTTTCCTCTTTACTCGGACAGCTAGCCAAAGAGTTTGGCTCGATACCACTTGTTAGTCCAAGTGGCTACGATAATCTGAGGGGGTGAATAGATTATGCCGATTTTTCGCAAATCACCCTCTTTTTTCGAAACAACAAGTAAATGACAAGAATGTAAATGCGGAAAATAAACAACACTTGTTGATTTAAAGAGGTTCAACCCACCTGGGCCTAATCCTCTACCACCCCAAAGATCTCCTGGGATGGATTTCAAAAAGAAATTTTTTTTTTTATTAATTTACCAAAAATTAATACAACACCTCGAGGATTACCACAACCCTCTTTCACCACCTCGAGGATTACCACAACCCTCTTACAACACCTTTGAAGATTACCACAACCTTCAAACACCTATCACCTAGATCACCCAAGTGTATTCTTACCACAAGAATACTCACAAGGATGTCTTGTGTTGAATGATGACCAAAATCAAGATTACAACTCAATAAAGATTGAAACAATATGAGTACAAGTGTAATCAAGAATTGAAAGCCTAAACCTCAAATTTGTGCAAGTAAAAGTGCTTAGGCTAATACAACAAGATATAGAAGTGTTTGCTTTGTTTGCTCTTTTTGCTTGTATTAAGTGTTGTATCTTGTTGCTTGAATGAAGCCTCTATTTATAGGAGAGGACTTGGCTTTCATTTCCGGACATTGGCTCCTCCTCGGGGAGTGATTTCTTTAAAAAGAAACCATTTAAAATGATCAATATAGTCATTAGAAATCAATCCCACAAAATAGGAAAAGTCAACACATCTATCGAAAATGCAAATGTGGCGGATAGTTTGGGCCGATAAACAAGGGTTCGACCGGTCGCAAAAAGATAAGATTGAAATTGAATTCTGCGAATTTTTACACAGGGGGACCTATCGGAGTCGGGGAAATGCGACCGTGGCCGCCTATTAAAGACCGGTTTCCTTGAAGAATTTACGAAACAGAAATGAAAGTCTGGAACAAAAATCCAACTCCTGTGCAAAATGTCGCCCGCCGGGTCGACCGGTCGACCGCCCGGCCGCCCGCCTGCCTATTTTTTTCTTACGCCCCATTTTTTGTTTCTCACCAACTCAGTGCGGGTTGCCCTATTGCGGACCGGTCGAACTGAAACAAATGTGTTGTCCAATTTTTTATTGAAAATAAACTTCAAGAAATACTCCGAAAAATAGTAAAAACATTTTAAGCTGATCGGAAGTATTTAGACAACATTTAGGGACATAGTTTTGGTTTAAAAACTCATTTGAACAAAATCGAACATAATCATCAAAATCATGATAAAAACATTTATCTAACACATCTATCTGTATTACATGATGAAATGTGGCTTGTGATAGATAATGGGCCACAACAAATACTTAAAGTGAACACGGCCAATAAGAAGAGTTGCACCAAATGTTGAAGGAGAAGAAGGCTAAAGAGCCTGGCGAGGAAAGACTAGCCATGATTGAAAAACCAAGGACTGAGTGGACTAATGAGGATATGAGGAGATACAGCTTGGACAATGTGGCCAAGGATATACTCTACAAGACATTGGACAAAACAATGTTCAATAAAGTCAAATCTTGCAAATCTGCAAAAGAAATCTAGAATAAACTAACTTTAATTTGTGAAGGATCAGAACAAATTAAAGAAAATAAATTGTCTGTTGCTATTCAAAAATTTGAAATTTCAAAATGCTTGCAGGTGAAACCATGGATCAGCTGGATGCCAGATTCACTGAGATTATAAATGAGCTTTCAGCTCTTGGGAAGGAATACACACAAAAGGAAATGTGTATGAAGATCTTAAGAAGCCTTCCAACTGAATGGGAAATGAAGACTATGGGCCTGAGACATTCCATGGACCTCTCAAGAACATCTAACCATGAGCTTTTCTCAGACCTCAAAGCCTATGAGTTTGAGCTGAGAAGAAAAGAGCAAGATGAGACAGTTGTACCCAAGACAGCTGCACGGATGGCCAAGGATGGAAAGAGAGCTGAACCCAAGGAAGCCATGTAGACCAAGAAAGAAAATTGCCCTAATAGTTAAAAGATTCAACAAGTTCTTCAATAAGAACTATAAAAGAAACAAGGGTGAAACCTCCGGGAGACATTCAAGGATATTACTCCCTCCAAGTCAAGAGGAAGATAGGCCACCCAAGAGAGCCGAGCATCAAAGGGTTGAATATCGACTAGAGCCGATAACCCAAGAACATAAAGAGCGATCAAAGGGATGAGAACTCGTATTGAACTATGAGACAACCTGGACATTTTGCGCTTGATTGTTCCTATCCACCAAAGATGATTTTGGAACAAATATAGGATGGAACCTTCATAAGTCGACAAAATATACGAGTTTTGATGAAGAAATTTGGTATGAAAGAGAAGTCTTCCAGTGAAAATTCCAATAAACACATTAGTCAAGATGAACATAGATGCGGATGGCAAAGTTGTAGATCAAACCGGATATAGAGCACTCATTGGATCATTGATCTATCTAATGGAAAAACCGACAAATTCAAAAGCCGGACATCACCTTTGCGGTAGGTGTATGTGCAAGATTTCAATTTGCACCAAAGGAGAGCCACATGATCATAGCATAACCCCTCGGCTAAAGAATCCTAAGATATTTGAAGGGATGCGAGAAAGTTGGCTTATGGTATCCAAAGGAAGGTGGATTCAAGCTTATTGGTTACTCGGACTCGAAGGATGCCAGACTATCTTTGGATGTAGAGTTGACGAGAAGAGTACTTTAGGTACATGTCAAATGCTTGGAAATAGATTGGTTTCTTGGTTCAAGAAGAAACAAAATTCAATAGCCACATCCACAGTTGAAGCAGAGTACATAGGCAAGGGCGCTTGTTGTGCCCAAGTCTTATGGATGAGACAACAACGAGAGACTATGAGATTGAAGAAAAAGTGATTCCAATTATGTGTGATAACACTAGTCTTTTGCAATCACTCGAGAATCTCGTGTTGCATTCAAGAACTAAGAACATTGATGTCGATATCATTTCCTAAGAGATCATGTTGAAAAGAAAGACATCACCCTGGAATACATCTCAACTGATAAACAGTAAGCTGATATATTCACAAAGCCTCTATGTGAATCAAGATTTGAAGAGCTCAAAAATGAGTTAGGGTTAATTGAGTTGAGTTAGTTTACTCAGAAGACTCAATCAGCAGAGATAGAAGATGAGAAATTTGAAAAAGACAAGGTTTCTTGGTTTAGCCAAGTTAAACAGCCTTATCGGGAAGTTAGTCAGACGAGTTTGTGTGACAAATGAGTTACTTCATAAGAAGAGAGAAGCATAGTTAAGTCACATATGTAAGTCCAAGTGGCTACAATAATCTAGAGGGGGAGGGGGTGAATAGATTATCCCGGTTTTTCAGATTTTGCCCTCTTTTTCGAAAGACTCAAGCAAAGATGAAATGCAAAGTGCGGAAAGTAAATAGCACACGCCGATTTATAGTAGTTCAACCCACCTAGGGCCTAATCTACTACCACCCCAAGATATCCGGGATGGATTTCAAAAAAAAAAAAAAAGGATTTTATTAATTTACCAAAAATTAATACAACACCTTGAGGATTACCACAACCCTCTTTCACCACCTCGAGGATTACCACAACCCTCTTACACCTCGAGGATTACCACAACCTCAAACACCTATCACCTAGATCACCCAAGTGTATTCTTACCACAAGAATACTCACAAGGATGTCTTGTGTTGAATGATGACCAAAATCAAGATTACAACTCAATAATGATTGAAACAATATGAGTACAAGTGTAATCAAGAATTGAAAGCCTAGACCTCAAATTTGTGCAAGTGAAAGTAAGTGCTTAGGCTAACACAACAAGATATATGAAATTGTATGCTTGATTGCTCTTTGCTTGTATAGAGTGTTGTGTATTGTTGCTTGAATGAAACCTCTATTTATAGGAGAGGACTTGGCTTTCATTTCCGGACATTGCTCCTCCTTGGGGAGTGATTTGCTTTAAAAAGAAACCATTTAAAATGATCAATATAGTCATTAGAAATCAATCCCACAAAATAGGAAAAGTCAGCTCAAAACGCAACGGATAGTTTGTTTGATAAACAGGGGATTCGACCGGTCGCGCAGAGATAAGATTGAAATTGAATTCTACGAATTTTTACACAGGGGGACCGATCGGAGGAGTGTGCGGCCGGCCGCCTTAGTCATGACCGGTTGGAGTTGAAGAAATTACGAAACAGAGAAGTCCGAACCAAGAGGGTCGCTCCCAGTCACCGGGTCGCCCGGGGGTCGACCGGCCGCCTCACCGGCCGCCCACCTGGTCGATCGGTCGCCTCCTTTTTTTTCTTACGTCCCCATTTTTTGTTTCAAAACTCAACTCAGGTACGGGTTGCCCTATAGGGCAACCGGTCGAGCCTGAAACAAATGTGTTGTCCAATTTTTTATCAAAAATAAACTCCAAAAAATACTCCGAAAAATAGTAAAAACATTTTAAGACGATCGGAAGTATTTAGACAACATTTAGGGACATTGTTTTGGTTTAAAAACTTATTTAAACAAAATCATCAAAATCATGATAAAAACATTTATCTAACAAACTCCCCCTTTTTGATGATTACAAACCAAAACAATTTTCTCGAGGACGATTTGAAAAAAAAATAAATTTTTCGGTTTTATAAGTAAACTATCCGTTAAAGACATTCCATACAAAGTTCCCCCTATCTATGAGCATATCAACAAAAGATTATTATAAGTTAGAAGCACAAGCTATAACAAGCTTATATAAGGTGCATATAGATATCATGAGCTAAGAAGCTCCCCTGTCACAACACTTATAATCATTTGCACTTGAGTCCATAATACAAGCAATGGACTAGGTATTCTTGGCTTTAGGAAGCTATAGTTTATAGCTTTTATTGCGAGCTCTAATAAACTTCTTTTAGCTAACGAGCCAATTTCCTATTTCTCCCCCTTTGGAATCATCAAAAAGAATGTTAGGATGATAAAAACATCATACAATTATATCAAAGTGCGCAAAAGAGTCGGCTTATCAACCGTTGAGCAATATAGGCTTAAAAATCCAAAAAAATGGGAGAAAAGTATCATGAAGAGTTCATACGCTCGTTTTATTTGTCAAAGCATGATCTCAATAAGTAGAGAAGACTTTTGGAAGCAAGAGAATCATGTAGAAGTTGAAATTTTCATTGCGACATTTTATCGAACACTTTGTGGGCGTGAAAATTAAAAGAGGTTGTATATAGCCCTTGTAAATGTTTCAAGCCAAAAAGATTCATCATCAATTCACATCAATCATCATACAATACAACATAATAAATAAGCTCATCAAGATCATATGCAAAAAATATCAAGAAATATACAAGAAGGTCATAAACTCAATGGTTCAACCCAATTGAGCAAAGGAAGAGAAATTCTTACCATTTGATCGGAAAAGATGAGCCATGATGATGATAAACATGCTATATAATTGCCAAGTTGTGAATTGAATGCATGAAAACAAATTTTGAGTGAAATTTGTGTGAATTTGGCAAAGGGGACGAAAAATGGCAAAAATAAGGTAAAATGGCGAATGCTGAAGACAGAACCGTTTTAATCCAAAAATTGGCTTAGGGCGGCCGACGTTGAGGGCGGCGGTCCGACACGTTGAGGGCGACCGGTTGCCCTCAACCTGTTTAGCCCACTGTTTTGACATTTTTGAAGAAATCCGAATTTTCAACCAAAAATCCGATTTTTCGCCCCTAAGTTTCAAAAATATGCAAAAGGCAAACGTAAGCCTCATTCAATATGCATTATGCCTAACCGAGCTCGTATCGACGCAAAATTCTCGGAAGATAGCGGTTTAGTAAAAATGTCTGCTAATTGATCTTGAGATGGTACAAAAGATATATCAATTTTTCGTTTTGAAACACAATCCCTTAGAAAATGATGTCGAATCTCAATATGTTTAGTACGGTTATGATGAACCGGGTTTTGAGCAATATTTATAGCGGATATATTATCACAAAAGATAGGTACATTTTCAAAAGAGCATTTGTAATCCGCTAAGGTTTGTTTTATCCAAAGAAGTTGAGTACAACAAAAAGCGGCGGAAATATATTCGGCTTCGGCCGTTGAAAGAGAAACACAGTTTTGTTTCTTTGAAAACCAAGAAACTAGGCAATCACCTAAAAATTGACATGATCCGGAAGTACTTTTCCGATCATCAATATTTCCCGCATAATCCGAATCACTATAACCTTTAAGAGAAAAAAATTCATTCTTTGGATAGAATAAACCATATTGAATAGTGCCTTTTAAATATCGAAAAATCCTTTTAACGGCACTCATATGAGATTCTTTGGGATTGCTTTGAAAACGAGCACATAGGCATACGGCATGAAGAATGTCCTATCTACTAGCGGTTAAATAAAGTAAACTACCAATCATACCTCGATACTTTGATTCATCCACGGACTTGCCTTTTTCATCTTTGTCAATTTTGACATTTGTTTCCATGGGGTGGAAACGGTTCTTCCTTCTTCAATACCGAACTTTTTCAAAAGTTCTTTTGTATATTTTGATTGTGAGATGTATATGCCTTCTTGACATTGCTTAATTTGGAGTCCAAGAAAGAAATTGAGCTCCCCATCACACTCATCTCAAATTCACCTTGCATTAACTTAGAAAATTTCTTGCACAAAGAATCATTAGTAGCACCAAAGATAATATCATCAACATAAATTTGCACAAGTAAACAATCTTGCCCTTTTTCAAAAACAAAGAGAGTTGTATCAACTTTACCTCTTATAAAACCATTTTGCAAAAGAAAAGAGCTAAGTCTATCATACCATGCACGGGGTGCTTGTTTAAAACCATACAAGGCCTTTTAAGTTTATAAACATCATTAGGCCTAGAAAAATTTTCAAACCCGGAGGTTGTTTTACATAGACTTCTTCTTGAATAATACCATTTAAAAAAGCGGATTTAACATCCATTTGGAAAAGTTTGAAATTTTTAAAACAAGAATAGGCAAGTAAAATACGAATAGCTTCTAAACGTCTTACGGGTGCAAAAGTTTCATCATAGTCAATACCTTCTTCTTGACAATACCCTTGAGCTACTAACCTTGCCTTATTTCGAACAATGTTGCCTTGATCATCAAGTTTGTTCCGAATACCCATTTTCTACCAATTATGGTTTGAGAAGGAGGACAAGGTACCAATTCCCATACATCATTTCTTTAAAATTGATTCAACTCCTCTTGCATCTCTAGAACCATTTGAAGTGGACGGTTGATCATTTGATGTAAGAGCGGTTGAACATCAACTTGAACAATTGGTTCAATAATATCCTCTTCATCACTTTCATCATTTGGGTATTCTTTCAACACCTCTTCATCACTTCATTGAATTTGACATGAATGGATTCTTCGACAACTCCACTAAATCTTATTGTAGACTCGATATGCTTTGCTTTTTGTTGAATATCCCATAAATATCCTTTCATCGGCTTTTGGATCAAGTTTGTCCAATTGATCCTTGGTATTCAAAATAAAGCATTTACACCCAAATATCTTGAAATAACTAATATTTGGAGTTCTACATTTCCAAAGCTCATATGGAGTTTTATTCATTTTAGGACGAATATAAACTCGATTAATGACATAGCAAGCGGTACATACGGCTTGGCCCAAAAGTATTTTGGAAGTGAAAATTCATTGAGCATGGACCGACTCATCTCTTGTAATGTCCGATTTTTCCTTTCGGCTACTCCATTTTGTTGAGGTGTCCTTGGAGCCGAAAAATTATGAGCATATCCTTTGGTTTCACAAAATACTCTAAATTCACCATCAAATTCTCCACCTCGATCGCCGAATAGACTTGATAGTGTCTTCCTTTTCAATCTCAATAAGTCTACACAACTTAACAAACTCATTAACGACATCGCTTTTATTGGTAAGAAAAAGAGCCCAAGTATATCTAGAAAAATCATCGACAATAACGAAAGTGTAATGTTTTCCACTTAGACTAGCCGTACCAATATCCCCATACAAATCAAGGTGAAGCAATTGTAGGGGTTTGGTTGTGGAAATTTCATTTTTGGGCTTAAAACTACTTTTAACTAATTTGTTCTTTTGACAAGTGTCACATAAGCTAAGATTTTCAAAATTCAATTTGGGTAGTCCTTTCACATGTTGATTTTTGTAAATATTTTTCAAATTTTTGTATCCAACGTGTCTAAGTCGCCTATGCCATAAACTAGTTAAATCATTATTGGCGACTAAACAAGAAACATTTTGACTAACCAAATCACTTGTACAAATTTTGTAAAGATTGCCTTTTCTATTTGCTTCACAAATAATTTCACCATTTTTAAGTATAAGGCATTTTTCTTTATTAAAGTAAACATCATAATTTGAATCACAAAGTTGGCTAACACTTATCAAATTAAACTTAATCCCTTCAACTAAAAGAACAATACTAAGAGAGAAAGAAGAGTTACCAATTTCTCCATTTCCAAGAATTTTTCCTTTGTCATTGCTTCTAACATGACCATACCCTCTTCTTGGAGCTTGATGTTGGTAAAAAGTTCTCTCCTCCCGGTCATATGGCGTGAACATCCGCCGTCCACGAGCCATTTTGAATCTTCCATTGTTGTTATAGCCCCTATTACCTACAAAAGAATTTCTTTTAGGTACCCTATAATTTTGGGTTCCATGGGGTTAGTCTTGAGACCTTTGGGTCTCCAAACATGTCTAGAGCTATTTCTCAATTTGCAATTATTAGCATAATGTCCAACTTTGCCACAATAAAAACATGTAGGAGTATTAGAATTACTAGCACGTACAAAAAGTTGGACCTTGGTTGTTTTTCTTAAAAACACTTTGAAATGGCTTATAACCAAGTCCCAATTTGGAATGCTCACCTCTTTGTGCATCTAAAATTTTTGTGACTTTATCCGTGCTTATGTTGAAACGATGCATATCATTTTTCAAACATTCAATATCTTTTGTGAGCAATTCCTTTTCGGTTTCAAGAGAGTGAACTCTAGTAAGAGTAAAGAGTATGAGCTTTGTCTAAAGATTCATAAGATGTAAATAATTTTTCTTTTTCAACCTTAAGCTCCTTATGCTCCTTTTTCAAATTCTTATATTTAACAATTAAATTTTGAAACTCAATTTGCAATTCGTCAAAATCACATTGCAAGTCATCAACTATGCAAGGGAAGTAGAAGAATTAGAGCGTACCTCATTATTTTCATCGTCTATGGCCATGAGACCATGTTCGGTTTCTCCTTCCTCATCGGTTGTTTCGAGTAGTTCATCCCACGTTTTGACCTCCGCATTTAGAGCCTTCTTTTTCGTGAAAGGCTTCCTTTTCTTTTGCTCCTCTTCATCGAGCTTTGGGCAATTGGCAATGAAGTGCCCGGGTTTTCTGCATTTGAAGCAGCATTATCTCTTGGTTTTCTTGCTTTATTTTTGTTCACAAATTTTGCAAACTTTCGAACAAGTGCGGTCGTCTCTCATCATCATCATCATTATCATAGTATACATTATTAGAAGAAGAAGCAAGACCTTTAGGAATAATTTGCATACCCGATTGATTTATGGATGGTTTGGAATTTTTCCTCTCCTTGAGATAGACTTCATAGATGAGTAGATTTCAATAAGCTCGTCAAACTTGAGTGCCTCAAGATTTTGTGCCTCCGTGATTGCCGTTACTTTTTTGGACCATGAGCCGGGAAGAGCATTCAATACCTTGGTCACCTTGTCTTCTTCTAAATGACTTTACCGAGGGCCACAAGAGGATTGACAATATTGTCAAGCCTTTCCACCATCTTGGAGATGCTTTCGCCATCATACATGTTAAAGTTTTCAAAGTCTTTAACAAGCATGGTCTTTCTTGCTTGCTTGACTTTCTTAGTCCCTTCATAGATTGTCTCCAATTTTTCCAAAACCTCATGTGCCGACCTTATGCCTCTTATGCGATTGTACTCGGTGGCGGTAAGAGAACAATGCAAAATATTTAAGGCCTTACCGTTTAGAGAAAGCCTTTTGTCATTTTCATCAAACTCTTTGAAAGGTTTAGGAGCCAAGTGCCATCCTCCGATTTCTTTGTTGGTTGATCAACTCCTTCAATGACCACATTCCAAATGTCGAACCCGCACCCTTGTAGGAAGCACTCCATACGGTCTTTCCAAAATGCGTAGTTGTTGGCGTCGAATAGCGGTGGCTTGTTGGTGGAGGCGGGTGGTGAGATGAGCATCATTTGTAGCCATGGATCTTTCCTCTTTACTCGAACGAGCTAGCCAAAGAGTTTGGTTACGATACCACTTGTAAGTCAGTGGCTACAATAATCTAGAGGGGGTGAATAGATTATCCCAGCTTTTGTATTTTGCCCTCTTTTTCGAAAGACTCAAGCAAAGTGCGGAAAGTAAATAGCACACGTCGATTTATAGTAGTTCAACCCACCTAGGGCCTAATCTACTACCACCCCAAGATATCCTGGATGGATTTCAAAAAGAAAAAAGGATTTTATTAATTTACCAAAAATTAATACAACACCTTGAGGATTACCACAACCCTCTTTCACCACCTTGAGGATTACCACAACCCTCTTACAACACCTTGAGGATTACCACAACCCTCAAACACCTATCACCTAGATCACCCAGTGTATTCTTACCACAAGAATACTCACAAGGATGTCTTGTGTTGAATGATGACCAAAATCAAGATTACAACTCAATAATGATTGAAACAATATGAGTACAAGTGTAATCAAGAATTGAAAGCCTAGACCTCAAATTTGTGCAAGTGAAAGTAAGTGCTTAGGCTAACACAACAAGATATATGAAATTGTATGCTTGATTGCTCTTTGCTTGTATAGAGTGTTGTGTATTGTTGCTTGAATGAAACCTCTATTTATAGGAGAGGACTTGGCTTTCATTTCCGGACATTGGCTCCTCCTTGGGGAGTGATTTGCTTTGCAAAAGAAACCATTTAAAATGATCAATATAGTGTTAGAAATCAATCCCACAAAATAGGGAAAAGTATGCAAAACGCAAGCGGATAGTTCTTTGATAAACGGGGGTTCGACCGGTCGCGCAGAGATAAGATTGAAATTGAATTCTACGAATTTTTACACAGGGGACCGATCGGAGGGTGCGACCGGTCGCCTTTAGTCATGGACCGGTTGGAGTTGAAGAAATTACGAAACAGAGAAGTCTGAACCAAGAGGGTGCTCCAGTGCACGGCCGCCCGGGGGTCGACCGGCCTCGCCCTCACCGCCCACCTGGTCGACGGCCGCCTCTCCTCTCTTTTTTTCTTACGTCCCATTTTCTGTTTCAAAACTCAACTCAGTGCGGGTTGCCCTATAGGGGCAACCGGTCGAGCTCGAAACAAATGTGTTGTCCAATTTTTTATCAAAAATAAACTCCAAAAATACTTGAAAAATAGTAAAAACATTTTAAGACGATCGGAAGTATTTAGACAACATTTAGGGACATTGTTTTGGTTTAAAAACTTATTTGAACAAAATCAAACAAAATCATCAAAATCATGATAAAAACATTTATCTAACAACATAGGACATAAGTTGCATCATTTTTGAGCTAAGTGACAAAAACGCATCGTTTTAAATGAGCGGGAATGTTTTTAAGGATGACGTCGATGTAATAATGATGGTCACAATAAAAGTCGCCGCCTGATAAGCCATATGATTGGATATAAATGCTATTGCATTAAATGTGAGAAATTAAATGCGGTTTTGACATTTTAATCTGAGCCTTTGATTTTGATAAAAAACTTCAAAATCTGAAATGTGTCCTTTCACGTCCTTTATATACGGAAATTTTGTATTTCTCTTACTACGCGAACTGTTCATCTTCAAACCAAAGGAAAAATTCTCTCTGAAACCCTAAGGTCTCTCGATGCAAGTTCTTCACTTTTCGTTCGGTAAATATCTCTCAAGATGGCTCCAAAGTACGATTTTGTGAAACTCTCAAAGCAAATCCACACAGGTTCCTCAGTGGATTTTGATGGAATGGTAAAGCAGGGTATTGATGAGACCCTGGTTCTGAAAATAGCGGAGATGTTGGAAAAGTCTGGTCTCAAGGCTTTTCTGACTATGGAGTACTCTCATACCTACCTTGAGGAGGTAGCTCAGTTCTACGCTAACGCAGAAATGCAGGATGACAAAATCAAATCTTTCGTCCACATCAAGGTCATAAAATTCAGTGCAAAAGACCTTGCTGAGCATTGTTTGTTGTCCTCGGAGGGCATGAAGGAAATACACGAGGCCGATGTTGATTTGGCTGCTGCATGGAAGGAAGTGGCCAAACTCGAGTGTGTTGCTAAAGTGGTTTACACAGCTGACAAAAAGTTGCTGAAGGACGACTATCACAAACTGATGGATGTCATCTCGAAATGTGTCGACATGAAGTTTGGGAGCTTCAATCAGCTGTCCAAGACAAAGCTAATCGTCATGGCTGCGATCATGCAAGGGAAGAAGGTTAATCTGGGCTCGGTTTGTCTACAACAATGACTCTCTGCTAGAATGTGATGAACAAGACCTTTAAGGAGGATGGGTCTTTTGGATGCTCACTTGGATATGGCCTTGTGATTGGCCATTTGCTGGAAGTGAAGGGTGTTGCTCTTCGACATGGCAAGCCCTTTCACGTAAACAAGAAGATGTTCTGGGCAAACCTTTTTGGTGCCCAGAAGAGAGCCCACGCAAAGAAAGCTAATACCAAATGAGGGGAATCACCGACTCAAAGACACAACTGACCCCTCCCCAGAAGAAGAGAGTTGCCCCAAAGAAGATGAAGCGAAAGAAAGCACTGCCGGCGAGCAATGAGACTCCCCCCTGCGCGAGGGGCGAGAAGGAATCTCAAATCCCTTCTCCAAATTAAGAAGAAGAGGATCGCCAAGTCGAGTCGAAGCGACTCACTCTAAGAAGAATACCCAAGCCCCCACTACTGATGAATCTACTGAATCAGAACCAGAAGTCCCTCTGGTTCGTCCAAGAAAGAGAAGGTTGGTCAGGAATTCTGACCTTGAGAAGACGACTGAGTCTACTACTCAGCTGGAAAAGGAAGCCGAGACTGCTGGTAATCAAGAAGCGCAGTCTCCTGATGTTATTGATGAATCTGCAAAGTCTGCTGATGGTGATCAGCAGATATCAGTCGAAGACCCAGCTGTGAGGAAGAAAGCTGAGGAGAAAGAAGCAGATGAGACAACTGAACCTGTTGTTGAAAAAGTTGTCTCCCTGCCCACATCTGATGTTGCTGCTTCTGAGGAAGAGCAAGGTCTTCTACCTCATATTCCGGAAATCGGAGGTGAAGGTGAAGATGATGATAACGATGTAATCAAGTATTCTCCACTTTACCCAAAATATTCAACGACGCTTACGAGAATGGAGAGCATGGAAGTTGGATCACTCAAGGGTGCAGTTCACTCACCTTGAGTTTATAGAAGAAGAAGAAGAGTTGCTCCAATTCCTTGGTGTTGCAACTGTCAGACGGGCTCTCGACGAAGACAACTGCATGGACATCCTCCGCATCATAAAGGCGAATGAAAAGGATAAAGCTGAGGGGCGAGCCCGAGCATTGGAAAAATAAAAAATATGCGAATTTACAGGCTCTCCAGATCACACTCATACGCATCTTGATGTGCTCTCTGAAAGTGATAAGGATCCCACTGTTGCAGGCGAGAAGTCAGATATGCAGCAGGCTGTGAGGGAATCCAGAGCCATGCATGAGCAGCATCTGTTTGAAGGCCCAGGAGAGTCCTCACAATCTCTCCTGCAAATTGATCCTTTGGGAGTGGTACAGATTGCATCGATCGATATCGCTGCAGCCCACGTCCCCGTACAATCGTCGGACGGCTCCAAGGAGATGGCGATGAAGCTAGGATGTTGGGCACTTAAGCCGAGCCAACCCCTATAGAAGGTGTTCTCACACCCGCCTCGGCGAGCAGCACTCAACGGATAAAGCCGTGTCTCTCGGAGAAGAGTGACCACGCTTTAGTCACTCGGCTTGTGAGAGCCACCGAGGAGGAAGCTCTCCCACCACATCGGGGTTGGAGGTTGATGTGGGAGACTCATCTTTGAAGCAAGGAGGCGAAGTTGAGAAGGAAAGTGAACAACAACAGTGGCATTGATGGCTTCGGACGATTGATTCTGTCTCAATCGAAATGTTCACTTCTCGAAGGCCAATGACATCGCGGCGCAAATGAAAGTACAAGATGGTGATGCCCTGGAGTTAACACTCTGGCACGAGAAAGTGCTATCGAAGGAGTTGAGACTCCTATGGATGCTATTGTCGAAGACCCTAAGACGATTGAGACCGTCGAAGGGAACACTTGAAGGCCTCACGGCGATTGAGTCTGCCGGAGGTGTTGAAGGCCCAAGAGGTTGAGACTTCCCCGGGGTAAGGGTCAAGATACACGAAACATTCCTCCCGATTACACAACGATACGTCTGAAAAAGGAGATAAACGCTCTTCATGACTCCCAGAAAACATAGATACATCATTTTTGGGATCAAAGATGAAATTGAGTCCACTCCACTTGCAAATCCTACGGACCCGGTGAGGATGTTCTCAAAACTAAGAGCCAAATTAGTGAGAAAACGGTTCGCACGAAATTCAACTTTGATGATGAGCTAACTCACTAAAGTCTCATCATCATCCGATGACGCTAATGATATCAAAATGAGGAAGAGGTAATTCATTTAGAAAAGTCTATCGAGACCGAGGAGGTCATTAAGGCAAAATGAGGCTCGACCACCAAACAACACATCACAAATGCCCCACCGAACAGAGTCATCTGTGCGAGTTTCCACATAGCAATGAACAAAGAATCGACTCCTTCACTCTCCACAGCTCACACAACAGACTATGAACATTGTCGATGAAGCCGCAGCAGAGGAAGGCGACGAAGGTGAGACCCAGAGATTCCCTATGTGCGCGATGATGTCTTTCAAGACATGTTTCTATTCACCCAGGACTCCGCCCGCATCCGAGGAAGAGACAACTCGCGAACTAAGAAGATCTGTTTGTAATAGAAGATCCCATCATTCCCACCGACATGATTGTTCCAAAGAGACTTTGATTTCGACATAGAGTGGTCGGCAATGAATCGGAGACAGACAATTTGAAATTCGTGAAGTCTTCAAGAAGCTCTGTGAGGAGATTGAGAAGATTGAACGACACCAGCCTCTCAGATTTACGCCGGACAATCGCGATGCCACTCTCACAAAATGGACTTGAGAGGGATCGTGGTGCGGTCGGGAATGGACACAATAGCGGTAGCATCGCAATGCAAATTGAGCAAGTACGATACTTTAAAGCCTTATATGGAAGAATGCTCGTATGGAGTGCGGATAACTCCATGATCGGCGAGAGGATGAAGGACTACATTGAAAGAATAGCCCGATCTCACAAAAATGATATTGAGATCCTCGGACTCGAAAATGCAATGAATGACAAATTCAAATTTACTCTTGGCTGAAATGAAGATATTGAGAGTGAGTCTAAGGAAATTCGATCGGAGATTCGAACCGCATCCGATGCAGCAGAGACTCAAGCACGATTCCACAATTACCACAGATGGACTTTCTCCTTGGAAGCATGTTCCCGGTCCTCTCTCCTTTGTGATGCGAGAAAGGGGAAGAGGAGTTCTAAAGGGATTGAAAGAAGAAAAAAAAAGAGAAAAGACGCAAAGAGAAGAAAGACGCAAGCGGTAAGTGAAGAAGGGTAAAGCGGGAGGGGAAAGTTCGAATGATTTGACTTTAATGTTAGTGAAACCCCTCGGCAAGGTCATGTTATCGCTTCCATCCCGAGCAAACTCCTGTGACCCTACCAATTGAGCACTCTGTTGTGCCAATGGCGAGAAAATGAAGATTATTGAAGTAGGGTTTGAGGAATTCTCTAAAAAGCGGATGCTCGCGTTCGAGAAGTATTGAAACAATATGGTGGTCTTCCGATTGGAAAGGATCGGGATGCGATACTTGATGATGGATCGAGCTTAGATCGGTTGAAGAGTTCAAAACACTCAATCGGGGCTACTTCCAAGGAATGGCTCACGCTCAAGCAGGATCTATCTTTGGGAGAAAGGTCTACCACTATGTTAAGAAGGCGATAAGCAACAGGTCTTCCAAAGAGTCACTCACCGGAAAGTAGAAGACTCCAATGCGACACTCGAGAGGTGGAAGAGTCGAGTCGGAAGAAGAAGAAGTGGTGGTGGAAGAGGTTCCCTACCTCGACCAAAACCCAATGATGTAGAATATGTAGATCCCGACAAGAAAGGCCTGGATCTCATCAATGGGATATGATCACCTAGCCAACCGAGAAGTGGCAAGAAAAAATGAGAGCGAGAAGACAAGAAAGAAGAAGAGAATGAAAGGCAAACTCGAGAATGGCTCGCGAGGAAGCAAAGAGATGATGCTTCCAAACGGGCTATGAAAAGAAGAAAAAAGAAATCGATCAACACAAGTTGTCGAGGAAAGACAACTTCAAATGTTAAAGAGGAAACTTTTGAAGAATCAAAAGGGTCTACTTTCCAAGGAGGATTGTAGGAAGGTTCAAGGTCGAACCAAGATCAAGTTTGTTGGAGGGCTTCGTGATCAAATCCAAGAACTTGAGAAGTGAGTCAAGTAGTGCGCAACTCGCCTCGTGAAGAAGCCGAGTCGCAAGAGAAGCCATCTGTGTGATCAAGCGTCGTCTCGATTCACCACTTTGTAAACCGATCTCATTACTTAGTGGATTCCTCCGGGGAGTTGGAGAAGAGAGGATTAGAAGAATTACCCCATCTTCGAACCTCTATAAAAACATTTGTGTCATTTACTTTCAAAGACATTTACTTTCTTGCATACTTACATCATATCTCATTGTTAGAATCATATTTGCTATCCAACCGATTAATAACCAAGTGCTAAAAATCAAGTGTTAAAACAAGCTAAAATCTTATCAAGGGTGTTAAGTCTTCCACGATAAAACCAAACCATCCAAGGCAAGTTTAGGTTAAACGGCCCGAGGTTATTCTATCAACAAATCTATCGAGTGCATTTGAGTAGCTAACTTAGTGAATAACCAACTTAGCTCCCTCAAGCTTATTTGGACCGATTCGTTGACCCGATGAGCCAAGGTTGGTTAGCTTTTAGCCCGACCGATATGTTTGTATGTACAAAATGCACACATGGGTGGATTGGACTAAATAGTTTCTGACCAATTTTACCAATAGCCCAATGCACTCAATTCGGTTCGACTCTGAGTGAGTGTGTTTCCTCCACTACTATTCCCAAATAAAAATCTAAAATAATATTTAAGCATATTGCATAATAATTTATGAATATTCCAATTAATAATTAATGAACATGCCATTTGAGCTAATGAGAATTTTCTCACAAGTCAAATATCCGAGTTTAAACATAAAAATAATTATTGTATTGTGATTTCTTGATTTAAAAAACCAAAATATGATAAGGAGGGGAAAGAAAGGAAGAAAAAAATGAGGGAATCAAATAGTAGTCCATGAATTAAGACCGGTGTCATGGAACCCGATCGGACCTACCAGGTTTGACGCTTTAACCGGAACCAATCGCATGCCCGCTCCTAAGTTATATATTAAAACCGGTGGTTAAAATCGTTCTCACACCTGGTCAAACCCCTCAAAAACCGGAAACCTAGGTGACCCAATAACTCAATTCAATTGTTTTTTTTTTTTTAGTAAATAAAATTTTCT
This sequence comes from Rehmannia glutinosa, assembly GCA_016081115.2. NCBI lineage: Eukaryota > Viridiplantae > Streptophyta > Magnoliopsida > Lamiales > Orobanchaceae > Rehmannia > Rehmannia glutinosa. The sequence goes on from CM071927.1 coordinate 41,073,976, forward strand.
TTGTTTTATTACAAAATCGATGAAAAATCATTTTAGTAAATTTGCATTTTATTTTCTCGCTAAGATTCGATTTACATATATTTGGATATTATAATTTATTAATTTATTTTTATTTGTATTTGTAAGCTTTTTAATTTTGTATTTGTGTTTATGTTTTGCACTAGACTAACACCTGTGTGCTACATGAGATTTGCCCAAAGATAAAATTTAAGTGTCGCAAATTTAAAAGATAACAAATTTAAAAGATAGTGTAGATGAAATCCTTGATTTTTGGATTATTTGTTATCTCTTAAATTTGTTATCTTTTAAATTGAAAAATATATATTATGAACTAATAGATTATTTCTCAATAAAAATATTTTCGGATAGATTTGATTTTTCCAAACTAATTATGGGCAAATCTTTTATTTTTGGGATTATATTTTATCATTTAGAATCTTGATTAAATTTGTTATCTTTTAAATTTATACATAGGATTGTCACATAGATAAATGTGAAGCCGCCATGTGGAATTGGGAGGATGAGAAGTTAACAAATGTCCAAGCTCAATGAGGCGATGACATATGCAACTTTGTTTTTCTTTTAGTATATAAGGTAGATGTGTATATATTTGTGTTTATGTATACGGGCCAAACTGATTTTTTAAGAACGGTATAACCAATTGAACCAGTGACCTAATAACCCAGTTATTAATCCGATTCGATGTTAGGTTCATATTGGTTAAGACTCTATGGTATGGTGTTTTTTTCCCCAAAAATTTGGCCCTATCATTATAAAGACTCGAACCCGGACTCCTTCACTGAAGAGTAATACCCGTGGTCACTTGGCTAAAACTCTGTGGTATGGCTTTTTAAAAATTAAAAAGAATTCGGTCATGTCATTGCAGAGACTCAACTCGAACCTCTTCACTGAATAGTAATACCCGTGGCCACTGGGCTAACCCCAGAGGTTTACTCTATGGTATGGGGTTAGCTTCCCTTTGGTTAGGGTTGTAAGTGAACAGAGCGTTCGGCAAACATCTCGTGAATATGCTCGGATAACGTTCGTTTATTTAGTCAAACGAGCATAAACAAACACATTTTAGGACTCGTCTAATAAACGAACAGAGCTTGACCAATTCTATACTCGTTTACTAAAAGCTCGTGAACAAGCTTGTTTGGTATTCGTTTATAAATGTTGATGAACAAGCTCGCAAAATATTTTTTTAGACTTGTTCATGAACAAGCTCGTTAAGGGCTCAACTAATAGCTCGATTATTTGAAAAAAAATAGGATTAAAAAGATTTTATTTAAATAAAATTAAAAGACTTTAAAGACCCTACAATTGGCGGTACATTTGGAGCTACATGACTGGATGACAGTCTAAATTTGATTGATGTTGGACAGAAAAATAAAACTTCTATCTTGTAGTTTCTTGGGTATCATAGAAAAAGAAAACATCTATCAAGGAAAACTTTATCATGTGCACTCCATAGCTTATCTTTTTGAATAATCTAACTAAGCTTAGTTTGAAGATTGTCTCAGATTTGGTTGCTCGCTTACGTGATTACATCATACTGAAGTTTTTCGATTTTTTTTCGTCTTTTTTTAATTTAAAACTCTTCTACATATGTTAGAATATATAATTTCTTGATATTATCCAGCCTTGCAATTAGTAGCAGTACTATTTATCCGTATTTGTCTTTGGAATATTTTTTCAAATATTTCTAATCTAGTTTGGCAGGTTTGTCACTTATTTGGTCAGTTTATGTGTATTTATTTTTTGGCAACAGTTTATATGCATTTTCATCTATATGTTTGAATAAATATTTGTTTGTTTACTGTTCACTAAAAAAGTTAAATTTTTTGTTTATTTATTATTCGTGAACAAAATTATTAATTGCTCACAAACTCGAAACGGACACGTTCATAAACATATTCAAAAACACATTCAAGCATTAAAAGAATTTATCAAGCCGAACACGAACAAGTTTTTTAAAATGTGAATCAAGCTCAATCCAAGCTTGAACATGTATAAAATTACACGAACATATAACAAACAAGTTAAAGGTAAGTTCGGCTAGGCTCAGACGTTTACAGCCCTACCTCTGGTCAGGAATGGATCCAGAAATTATTTATAACGGGGGCACACAATAAATACAATTATAAATTATATCAAAAATAATTTTTGGGGCACACTTTATTTAATTTTTAACCTAATTAATATATGATTTTAAAATTTTATTAAATATTAAAGAAAAAAATATGCACAAAAAACATAAGTTGGACATAGTTTGTGTGTTTTTTTACCAAATTATATATAATTTTAGCAATAAATAATATAATAAAAATTGTCATGGGGGCACGTGCCCCATAACAGAAAACGTGGCTCTGCCTATGCCTCGTCCTTCGCTCCATGATATATACATATATATATATATAATAATCAAATCACTTATAAATAGTAATAAATTTTTTCCCTCCTATAACACATTTCTAGAATTAGTAAAATATAATTACAACATGTAACATTAATTTTGGTGGTTAGTAAATCAATTCGGAAAATCTATATGTATATATAATAACAAAGCATTATATAAACATAAGCTTTCCAAATCAGTGTGTGTACTAAATTAATTATTATTTTTGTCCTTTTTTTCTTTCTTTTGTAAAAATTTAATAACTTTTTTGTTTTTGATCCCCATTTTGACATATAATATATCAAATTAATCGTCTTTTTATGATCATCAGTTTGACACTTATATTGTACATATAAAATAAAAAATGTAAGATATATTTAATAACAAAATTATTTTGTAATGGGCTACAATAATTATATATTTGGGCTATTGGACATCAATTTTTAAATTGATGTATTTTAATATTTGTGATATATGTATAGTTGTTATCTGGGCTTAGTCCATTTTTTCATAATTATATAATTTTATTTAAGTACATTAAATTCATTAAAAATACTTATTTTAATTGAAAAAATACATCATAATATTATATATTTCATATATCCATACATATCATTATATATTTAGGTAATAATAAATTAAATTTATGTTTCAAATAAAGTTATATTCATAATAGATTTTTATATACAGAAAATTATTTGTAATATTTATTAACATACTTTTTATGTTGATAGAAATTACTTTTATATTTATCAATATATTTTGATATTCAAACTTTAAAGTTGTATATTTGTACTATTAGATATGAATTTGTCTATTTGATACTTTTTTGGACACTTATGTATATAAAAATAGAATAATTTTTACTTTTTTGAAATATTTTATTTTTTCCTAAAATTATGCTACCAAATATAAAATATGATATTATATATATATATATATATATATATGGATGAGATTTCGTGTGGCAGCCTCTTACCGTGTGGCAGTGTGAATTGATCCCATCCATCCACACCATTTAATCAATGGTCTAGATTCATACCAAAAATAAATAATTTATCAATTAATTAATAGGTGTAAAGGGCATAATAATAACTAACAAAATGGTGCAGCAACCTCTGGCATAAATCACGCCCCCTATAATCAAGGGATTGATTAATATCACGTTTTCATAACTAAACTGTGCACCATTTTAATAGTTGAAATGTGCACCAATTAATATTGAATTGTGCACCATTTTATATCTAACAGTGCATCATTATATAACTAATTGTACATCATCTGAAAGAACTATAAAGGCATAGTGGTGTACCCATCTTCCCATAATGACGCCCTACAATCATGGATGTGATAAAAATCACGTTTTCATAATTGAACGCGTGCACCATTTTAATAGTTGAACTATGTACCATTTAATACTAAACTGTGCACCATTTTATCTAACAGTGCATCATTATATAACTAATTGTACATCATCTAAAAAACTAAAAAGACAAAATGATATAACCACCTTCCCATAATGAAGCCCTACAATCATGGATATGATAAAGATCGCGTTTCCATAACTGAAATATGCACCATTTTAATAACTCAACTGTACACCATTTTATATCCAACAGTGCATCATTTTATAACTAATTGTACATCATTGTATAATTAATTGTACATCATCTAAAAAATTGATATGTTTAGTGTATGATGAAAAGTGGGAACAAATCCTAAATCAAATCCCATTAAAATCAACTGGGATGAACAATTACCGTAATGACTGATTTATTCTACACTTAAAATGACAATTATGCCCTTAAATGGGCAAAACTAAATAAAAAATAAAAAAAAAACTGGACCTTTGGATTTGTTGAATTAATGGATGGGATCAATCCACACTGCCACACGGTAAGCCCCCTGCCACATTTGATCGAATCCCTATATATATATATAATAAGAAAGCCACTTATAAATAGTATCTCAAATTTTTTTCCGTCGCCTAAACCACCCTCCAATAACAGTAAAAATATAACTGCAATATGTGACATCAAATTTCATAATTAGTGAAGTAATAGCTTAGAAATATATGGTTAAACATTGGACTAGCACTTATAGGCTCCTTACCAAAGTAATTTCGTTAAGATATTAATCTTTAATTATATATGTTGAAACAAATATTTTGTTATGGTAAATTTATGATCTATTTTTTCCACACTCGAATATTTGATTGATTGCAATATAATTCTGTCAATACAAAAATAAAATCAACTATTGAATAATTTATGTCTAGAATGCAGCAAATTTAATGTTTGATGGGTTTTTAATTTACAATCGGCCGATTGATATGTAATTATAGTATTTCGGATATACAAAAATATCAAAAGTATAACATATAAATATCGGCATCAAGGAAAATTCAATATATATGTTGATGTTTTGCTTTATTAAACCGATTGAATTATAATATATCATCTCCTAAAAAACAATAGAATTACCATAAAAGATGGATAATGAAATCCCTAATTTAAAGTGAAAAATAATAAAAAATTACAAAATTACTACACCATTAAACACCGAATTATTCCAAAACAAAAATATTCCAAAACAAATATCGAAAGTGAAATCATCTAATAATGTTACAAAACGTAGCAAATAATGAGAATAATTAATTTTCTTAATTATTCTCATTAGTTCTCATATAAAACCCAATTTTTAGTCATGGTCAATTAAATATTGTTGTTTCACGAGTCACATATCGTATCGTAATAAAAATATTAGTTTGTAATGATAATAAAACAAATTCAAAGGATGAATAATATTGTGTACAAAGAAATATTCTAAAATATATAATTATTGAAATATAGTGATTTGACTTAATTTGTATGAAGTTTGTATTATACGTTTTATAGTCATTAACATTGTGATTCTTACATTCAAAATTTACGTGCTTTCATGCAATATATTGCACGGTTGTACTTAAAAGGAAAAAAAGGAAGAAAAGAAAGAACGTCGTTTTAGGGCTTATTATAGGTTCTGCCACTTCCTCTTTTTGAAAAGAAAGCCAACACAGACGATGAAACTTTTGGTCCCTTCTTCATTAGTTCCTTCGCGATTGCTCGTTTCATTCACTCCTTACAAATCTTTGTCATCTGCATCTTTTTCTTCTTCCGCCGAGGAAACTACTAGTATACCACTCCCAAACTCCGATTCTATCGAAGCGAACCCATCTCCGGAATCCCAAAACTCAATCAAGACCGAAACTTTCCAAACGCCCATTTCAGAGAACACACGATTAAGCCAAGCATTTGTTGTGGATACCCTTTTATCTCACATTAATGACCCTTCGTCAGCTCTCGAGTACTTCAAATGGGTAGAGAAACAGCGCGGTTTCGTGCGAGAAATCGGGGATTCGTTTTTCGTGCTGATTCACATTCTTGTAAGTTCCCGTAATCATCATGCTTCAGTTAGGAATTTGCTTAATAATTACTTGTCCAGTGATTTTGCCCCTTCGGGTGCGGTGCTTGTTGATCGCTTGATTAATTGTTCGGACAAATTTGGTTTTGGGTTGAAACCGCCGTTTTCAATTACTCGTTGAATGGATATGTCAAAGCACAGCGTTATAGTGATGCAGAAGAATGTTTCAATGCGCTGGTTTCTCGTGGCATAAAGCCGTGTGTCCGGATTTTGAATCATTTCTTGAATTCATTGCTTAAGGAAAGTATGATTGATGAGGCACGTGGCTTGTTTAGGGACATAATTTCAAAGAAAATTGAGTATGATTGTGCCACTATTTACATGATGATGTGCGCAAGTCTGAGAGAAGGTAAGGTGAAAGAGGCTGAGAAGTACTTTATGCTTGCAAAGAACAGTGAAATTAAGCTTGATCCTCCTGTTTATTATACTGCAATCAGGGCTGCTTGTATGAAGCTGGATAGCAATGTTGCATGTTCCCTGTTAAATGAGATGAAGGAGATGGGTTGGGTTCCTCCTGAGGGCACGTTTACACATTTGATTTGTACGTGTGTGAAGCAGAGGAATATGGTCGAGGCATTAAGGCTGAAGGATGAGATGATTAATATCGGGCATTCAATGAATTTAGTGGTTGCTACTAGCTTGATGAAGGGGTATTATCAGCAGGGCGATCTGCATAGCTCTTTGGCCTTGTTTGATAAGATTGTTAAAGATGGTCTTGCTCCAAACAAGGTCACCTATGCGGTCCTCATAGAAGGGTGCTGTATAAATAGAAATATGGTGAAGGCAAGAGAGTTATATATGCAAATGAAATTTGAAGGTATTCCACCAACTGTCTATATTGTGAACTCATTAATTAGAGGGTATTTGCAAAGTCAATTGACGGGCGAGGCAACCGAGCTATTTGATGAGGCTGTTAAGGATGGCATTACCAATATAATTACTTATAATAATCTAATATCCTGGTTCTGTGAAAAGGGTAGAGTAGATGATGCTTGCAGGATATGGGATAAGATGATTGATCAGGGGTTGAACCGACTGTGGTCTCCTACAACAATATGATTCTCGGGAACTGCAGAAAAGGGAATATGGATGTAGCATTAGACTTACTTTCTGAAATGACGGCACGGAATTTAAAAGCAAATGTTTTCACATATAGTATATTGGTTGATGGGTATTTCAGAAAAGGTGAAACTGGAAAAGCCATTGAACTGTTTGACCATATGGTGAGTTTGGGGATTGCCCCTACTGATGTCACATTCAATACAGTCATAAGTGGGTTGTGCAAAGCTGGCCAAACCACTTTAGCAAAAGATAGAATGGAAAAGTTAATGGTGATGGGTTTTACTCCCATTTGCATGACTTATAATAGCCTTATTGATGGCTTTATGAAGGAAGGGGATGGTAACTCTGCATTGGCTGTTTATAAGGAGATGTGCGAAACTGGACTTTTACCCAATGTTGTTACTTACACCACTTTGATTGATGGGTTTTGTAAAAGACAAAACATTAATCTTGCATTGAAGATGCGAAGTGAGATGCGTGCTAGAGGTGTTGAAATGGATGTAACTGCGTTTAATGCTCTTATTGATGCCTTCTGTAAAAGAAATGACATGAAGGGTGCATATGAACTTTTTGATGAACTCTTAGAAGTTGGTCTATCTCCAACTACAGGTGTTTACAACACCATGATTGGTGGCTTCAGAGACTTATATAATATGGAAGCAGCACTTGACTTGTATAAAAGAATGAAGAATGAGGGGATTCAATGTGATTTGGAAACTTACACCACTTTAATTGACGGGCTTCTAAAGGCTGGGAACATAGTGCTTGCATCAGAGGTGTACCAGGAGATGCTTGCCATGGATATATTGCCGGATGTCATTACATACTCTGTTTTAGTACGCGGTCTTTGTAATAAAGGACAAATGGAAAATGCTCGCAAGATCCTCGAAGAGATGCTTAAAAATAGTATTGCTCCTAATGTACTTATTTATAATACACTGATTGCTGGATACTTCAGGGAGGGTAATTTGCAAGAGGCTTTTAGGTTACATGATGAAATGCTTGACAGAGGTCTTGCACCCGATGATGCAACTTACGACATTCTTGTCAGTGGAAAGTTTAAGGAGTGTATTTCACCTCAGGGAGCTTTAAGTGTATGAATCATCACCTTGGCGTTATTGACAATACACTCTTTGCTGCTCCAAAGGACAAAATTTCCATTACAGGGACTTCAATATGAAGTGTTCATATTCTGCAGAAGGTAATTTCATTGATCATTGTTGTTGTTAACTGAAATGTCCTTGTGCTTCAGAACAATCAGAACAACTTTTTCTTGGTCTTAACATAATATGTTTTGACTTTCATTTTAACTGTCATTTAGATATGATCACACACACCTCTATTGGATATCAAATCTTAATTGGTCTCTCTGGCATACAATATAGTTGTCTCATTTTGCTTAGTGCTTTTTCATCTCATAATTCAAGAAAAATCAAAGTTTCTAAAATTAAGTTTGTGCTTGTCATGCTCACCCTTTGAAATAAGATTCTGCTGTATGATTTTGATTTTCCTTTTTGTGCCGCAGAACAATGTTCAAGTCAAAGGAACCTTGCTTATAGGTTGTTACAACCATTAGTATCTGGTTTCTATTATGTTAGTGTCACTTCTTAAAACTGGAAGTGATGAGAATTTGTGGAATTGCTGTGTAGTACTTGAAAATCTCTGTCAAAAAGGAACGTGGTATAATTCTTATCTAATTCTTCTTCTCATGAAAGTAGCTTGAAGAGCAAAAGGTATCCTGAATTGGAGTTTGAATTGCATAACCTTTTCTTACTGCAGACGTGCCTTAAAATAATGATAACAAACAAAACTTTGGGGAATGTTTGGTGTTGTTTGTTTGTTTTGGAGAAATATACTGAAGAATGTGTAGAATGTACGGTTTTATTTTGAAAATATTTTGGGGTTTAATAAGTAGGATGTCTTAAAAATTTGCTAGGACGGAAATTTATAGCGCAAGGCATAATATGTTTGTTTTTTTTTTCCTTTTTTTTATCGGGGAGAATGATGACAAGGTTTGGGAAATGAAACCGAATGTTTGTCCTTTTGGCAGGATGAATTCCCTTTTTTCTGGAGATATTCTTGCACTATCATGCTGGATTGTTATTGAAATAAAAAAACACTAGTTGGAGATTCCTCTGCAGCTTTGTTCATTGATATTTGTTTTACAACTATGACAAAAGAAACAAGCACTGTGCTTAAGATTTGGCCTATCAGTTCTGGGATTTTGTAAGCTTACCTGGGGATTAGCCATTAGGGGCTTTCATAGATGTAGTGTATTGGGATGTGAGGGATTATTCATGACAGAAACGAGAATTGTAGAGGTTGATCTAGTTTCTGTTTTTAGGGGTGGCATTTATTTGAGAAAAAAGAATAACCCACACGTTGCAACTAAAGGTGCCTGCTTTTACCTTAACTAAATGGATTTTCTCACATATTGTTTCTTAAGCCTGATGTGTGTTGCTGCTTGCAGCATACTTCCAGAAGATGATTGGTTTAATGAAGTTTGTCAAGATGCATTAGAACCAAAGATTGCTAATGGGGAGCGAGGACCTAAACAGCCCAACTACTTCTGTTTCTTTTTCTCAGCACAATCAATTTCGTCACTGGATCTCATGGAAGTTCGTGATGCATACTTGTTGGAAATTTCTGAATTAGATTGCATATCTGGTTTTCAATGGATTCACTGCAATCTTATATTCATGGAAAGTTTCAAAATTTTCTTTTTAATTTTGGTTGTGCCACCTTTTTTTTTCTTTATCCCCAAAGTCGATTTGTAGCCATTATATTTGATTCTAGGAAGGCTAGAAATGTTTTATGTTCCCCAGGATGACAAGCTATATCTGTCTCTTGCAGAGATACAGAGTAAATTGATGACCTTATAGGTGAGTTTTATTTCACGGAGATACAGGTTTCATGATTTTGCCAGCGATCTAAGGAAAAATCTTATGTTTTTGCAGAGGACAGGCTAATTTGGCCGCATATTTTATGGCAGCCTTGGTACAATGGAGAAAGTGGAGGACAATTTCGAAAGAGAACACGACATTCTTTGTAATTTATGGATAAAGTTGGAGTAATATTGTACTATTTGTAATATAGAAATAATGACATTTATGCTTTTTCAGCAGTTGAACTATTGTCGACTGAAACTCTGATATCTCTGTTAAATTCGGGGGACTTGGTATGGTCCTACACATGAGCGTAACCAATATGGGGGAGAGTCCAAGCCCACCAAGTGAGGTTTCATCCTAAAACCAATTGGTGATAGGAGGAGTAACTCATTTGGCTTATAAAATGGATTCTTTTTCCCTAATTAATCAATGTGGGACCACTCACAAGTGACATATATCAATAACCTCAAGAAGAGGATCATCGAATTTGTATGGGATAGGGATGTCAACGGGGGGCGGGGGGGCGGAAACAATCCCCATCCTCATCCCCGCGACCGAGGGGAATCCCGTCCCCGTCCGCGTTCCCGCAAGATAAACGGGGAAAAAACTCCTTCATCCCCGTCCCCGTGGATATACAAAATAAATAAATAAAATTAAAGAATTTTTATTTATATATTTAATGTGGATATATTTATAATATATTATATATAATATATTATATATTTAATATCGGTTCTCCGTGGGGAACGGGGCGGGGATCCCCGTGGGGCGGGAAATATGATCCCCATTCCTGTTCTCACGGGGATTTTTGGGATTCCCGCCCCATTCGGCGCGAGTTCCCGCGGAAATGGGAATCCCCGCTCCACTACCATCTCTAATATGGGAGATGCATTTTCTCAGTTTTCCAAAATTCAAATTTATGACTTATCTATGAGAAAAAGGTCGATCAAGGATTAACAAAAAATAAAGAAATCACAATCGATTTGATACACCGAGAACGAGAAGGCGTCGTAAAATTTGATGGTGAAATACGTAGGTCTTGTATGGTTGTATTTTAGGAGTGGTTTTCCACTTTCCAACTATTTCGAAAAATGGGTTTATGTTTGTTTTAGAAATTTTTTAGTAGAAATAAAGTCATTTCCAGTTTTCACTTTTTTATGGAAATATTCTTTTGAAAACACAACCAAACAAATTTCCACCCAAACACGCAAATCTAGGTGAAAATACACTACAATTATGCAAACCTATGTCAAAAATACATTTATAAAACTATAACCAAACATATTCTCATTTCCAAACAGAAATTCAGACAACAAACCAAACATATTCCCAATTCTTATACGAAAATCAATAAAATTTGGAAATTCATTTTCCAATACTAGAAACTGTAAATTGGACTTGAAAATACATCCATCCAAGGTCGTAGGGTCTCCGGCACTCCACGGGTATCTGCTTAATTCTACACACACAATTTTAAATGTTATCAACCTCAGATAATTTGTATTCCTAAGGGCGATTTAAAAGGAAGAAATCTGAAGAACAAAAAGGGAAAAAGAAAGAATAAATAATTAAACTCTTTAATTAATTTAATCGACTTATTAATTCCGATATTACTCCACTATAAATTAAGAATTGCACTCTTATAGTTATAGAATATCTTAATCTACAAATTTAAGCAGTCCATTGATATAACCATTGCATATAGATTAATCTTCCACAGACAATTCATAACTGAAGCTAGGTAGTATCTGTTAAACATATTCAATTACTTCTTATCCTCTTCAGAAATCCTGACTTGGAGTGATCTGCCCTAAAGAAATAACATCATTTTGGCGCCGTCTGTGGGAAATAGCCAGGAGAGAAGCGGATAGGGCCGACGATGCATCCCAGTTGGATGTGAAATGGCTAGAGCCGGTCTGTCGATCTCCGGTTCATCCTGCATCGCTAGTTCTGTTTACCACAAATGGCCCACTTGGAGCTCTCGATTCCCTGGCGTGACTCATTTACCATTAATTTACTAGCGAATGGTTAATTTATAATCAGATTATAACTTAGAGATCTTAAACCATTCAGTTCCAGATTAACTTATTAGAGAATTGTCTTTCTACTTCTTGCAAGAAGGAATGTATTCCATATTTTATGAATTTATATTCCCAGTTATTTAATTCAAATGTGAATCTAAAATGCAATTACTGCTAATGTCGTAGGACAAACTTAAACGAGCAAATTAAGAATCACATAGAAATAAACAGGGTCTATAATCACCCGTGATTAAGATTTATATATATATATATGATTATCTAATGATTTAATTCGTTTTTTCATTTCTACAACGGAATTTGTATGGAAAAACAAATCAAATCGTTCCAAGTCCTATATGATCAAATCACATATAAATGCCACCTCTACGATGTCTCCACATCGACTACCGATAAGAAAGTCACATTAAAAATATTGTGGGCGTATTTGTGATGTTTTAATTAAAGATCTCATACTTTAATTAATTTTATTACATATTTAATTTTAGTTTATTATCCATATTCTTAATCCTTTTGTATATAACATTTATATACTAAGACTATTGTTACATCAAATAAACTATGGATTTTTATGATGTTCAGGAAAATGCAAACAATAAGAAGAAGTGTTTGAAAATAAATGCTCCATTTATTAGTAATCACAAATAATTCACAATTGGTTTAAGGATAATATCCCTAACAATCAACACCCTTGGAACAAGGGTAAACAAAATTACTTGGGCTATAAACTCGTGGTTGAGAGAGAAATGACATTTGTAGGTCCCAAGGGGTGTGAGTTAAGTCTAGAAGGGGGGTTGAATAGACTTAACTAATTTTTCGATTTAATACAAATCAGAGTTTATCACAAGAAAACAACTAAGTCTCTTGAGAGACAACTGTGTCAAACTTCAGCAGGAGAGTTACCACTCAATAGACTCTGAGAGAGCTGTTGATAGAGTAACTCGACTAAGTGAAGTTAGCTTTTTATAAATCCATTTTTCTTGGTTTTTAACAGCAAAAGTCTTAACACCCTTTTTAAACTTGGCTATCAACACTTATTTTAAACTTAGTTATTTTTAAGTGGATAGAAAATATTGATGCAAGTAAATAGATTGTAGAAAGTAAATTCTTCAAAAGTAAATAACACAAATATTTTATAGTGGTTCGAGATGGGATAATTCTTCTACTCCACTCTTCTCCTACTCAGGAGGAATTTACTAATACAACTTTGACTTTGTTGCCAAAGTACAAAATAGTCCGAGCAAGCCTTGATCACATAGGCGGCTTCACTCCTGGACTAAGCTCTTTGTAAGACAGTTGCCTCACTACTTCAACTCTTCAAATCGTTCGGACTTAATCACGTGAGCCGTCCTCGGTTTGAATCAGGTTCGAACTTGACCTCACCGAACTTCACTTCTTGGAAGAAAGAACCCTTTGTTCTTGAAAACAAAGTTACCTCTTCAACTAGGAAGTATGTCTTCTATCTTTCACATAAATGTGTTGGATAAAATCACTTCAATTTCAGGCCTCGAGGATTATGAATTAGCTTGAGAGCGTATTCCATATGTTTGCTTGATTGCTCAGATTTCTCTAATGTGTCATTTTTGCTTCACTTCTTGTAAGTTAACTTGTCTTGTTCTGCAGCTTTTGATGTTGACCCAACCTTTGCATTAACTTCCTGCAAGTGTCTGAAATGCACGAGGGTTCTGCAGGAGTTCTATTGGTTCCTGCACTCTTTCAGCAAGACAACTTTTTAAGGTTGCATGTGTGTCTCTTACCAAAATGGGTAAGTCTTGACTTTTTCTCACAAATGACTTCTTCAACTTTCTATGTCCTTCAATTTGCTTTACCCCATAAGTTGAGTCTTCTCCTTGATTCTTGGATGACGCTACTGTAAGTCTTCTAAAAGACACAACTGCTACACTTGAAGTTCTTCTTGGCTACTCAACTGCGACTCAGCTGATTCTTCTCTGCACATCTTCAACCAATCTTCTCAGATCTTCAACTTAGTTTGCTTGATAACTCACCTAATATTCTAACTATTATAAAGTTGAAATACATACAAAAAATGGGGTGCCAACTTTCTAATTCTAAGTTTTCTAAGTATCATCAAAATCTATACAATAAATTTCATAACAATTTCTCCCTTTTAATGATGCTAGAAACTTACATCATAATGTGTTTATATTAAAATAATTTAAAGAATGTATCATTTTATTAATGAATCATTCAACCAACTTCTATTGCCTTGATATCTCTTTCTTCTTTTTCCTCTTCCTCTCGCCTTCTATGATCTTCTTCTTCTCGCCTTATTCTTCTCTCCTCTTCAGCCCTCTTCTTTTCTTCCCCGCTCTATCCTTTTCAATCTAAACGCTTCATGCTCATATTTCGGGCCAACTCAGTTGCTCTGTGATTGGCTTCTCTATTATGAGCTTCATCAAGACCCAACCAATAAACAGAGTCCTTTTTTAGGGGGTTGATAGACATGATTCCTCTTAGTCTTCTTGGTGAAGAACTTCTACCTCTCCCACCAGACCGAGAATATCTGCCTCTGCCTCTTTCAGAACCTCTTCCCCTAGCTTGGCTACCTCCCCTTGGAACTTGGCTGCTGGGCTGACTCTTGGAAGGCTACTGACTCTGACTGTTAGAAGGTTTTTCTTGAGTCAACTGCTTCCTAGTATGTTCAATATCTTTTAAGCCCTTCTTCCAATATAAGTCCCATGCGTCAGCTAACTCCTTTCCCTCATAACGTCCTTCTGATAATAGAGTATCAAAATCTTCATTTGACCTCTCTTCCAATGGATCAAGAGGTGAAATAGCTTCTTCACTTGGGAGCATGCCATCTGGTGGACCTCCGTATTGGACTTCTAATTTCTGGATTCTCTCATCTTGACTTTTATCTATTTTGCAATTTCTGCCTTAGACTTCTGAAAAGCTAGGGCAACTTTTTCTTCAGTTGATGAGTCTTGAGGGAGCTGAGAATGGATTGAGGTAATGGTGCCTTTGCCTTTTATGATCAACTTTGTAGGGGTTTTTTCAAGCTTTTCTTCCCCCTTTTTAGCATCATCGCCTTGAGGAAAGTGGGCTGATTTGAGAAGGGATTCCAACTTCTTGTGTGTCACGAGTCTGCTACATGTTGGTTGGAGCTGAGTGTATACGACTGATTTTTCACAGATAAAATCCCAGCCTTCAAAGATGTCTCCATATGCTCCATTTTCTTATCCATCTTCATCTGCAACAACTCCATTTCCAAGAAATAATTCTATGCATTCTTTCGATATTGTCCCTTTGTCACTGCTGAAAGGCAAGCTGGTCAGCTCCGTAGACAACCAAATTTGAAAACAACTATCTGAAGTAGCCAACTTGCTCCCAACGAAGAGCTTTAGTCTATTGTGCCCATTCCATGATCCACAACACAACTCCTCGAATGTCTCCAGAGATTGTGGCATCATGATTATTGATCCTGGTGCTCAAATCAGCAAACCTTTTTTCCATGGCCTCCATCTCCTCGCACATGGCTCGGAAGGCACGTAGAAAGTCAGCTGCTTGTTCACCGGAGTCTTCATGAAACGTGGACTAGAAATCATGGCCAAATGGTACGATGCGTGTATCTGATGAAACTGACAGATCAACTGGGTCAATTTGAATTTTGAAACACGCAGCTTCCTCTGCAGACTCAGCTTCAAAAGGGACTTCTTCTGCGAAGGGAAAATGCAACATCCCCAACATGCCAATTAGATGAGAGGAAGTTCCCACTTATCCTTCAGGAACACTTCGCTCTTCTCCTAGGCCAACAACTCATTTTGCCTCAGTTGTGGAAGCCTCATCGGTAGTAGCAGCTGTGGAAGCCTGCTAACTTGACTGTGTCTCAGCTATCTTAACAACTTCACTAGCAAAAGTAGGTTTATCCAATTGAGTTACCTTTGCATTAGCTGCCTAAGCAGCATCACATGCATCGACTAGCACAAACCTCATTCTGGTATACTTTAAACTTACATCCAAATCACTGGCTTCTTTGTCGGACTCTACTGATTCATCAAAATCTTTAGTCATGTCTAAGTACTCAGCTTCAGAGTCTATAAGAGCATCTATCACCATTGGCTCAGTAGATTCTGATTCTGGGAATTTAGGCACTTCACCAGAAACACCAGTATTCCTGCTGACAGTCTCAACCGCCAACGTGTCTTCAACTACCTTTGCAGCAGTCTCAACCACTGAAAGGCCTTCGATATTCCTGCAACAGACTGAGTTGCTCCTGGGTCTTCAGCATTGGCATCCTTAGAGGTCTCAACCTCAGGAATTTCGCTTTCATGACCAACAGTCTCAACTGTCCTGGTCTCTGCTGATCCTTCCTTTTCTCAATTACATGTATTTCAACCTCTGTAACATCACTGGCCTTCAACACTGTTGGAGCATCAACTATGGTAGTCTGAACCACCACAACTTCACTGGAAACAACAGTTTCTGATTCAACTATCTTTTCTTCATCTCCTAACTTCATTGAATCTTGGTTCCCTGCAACCTCCTCCGACCTGGCTGCAGTGTGAGCAGTTTCCCCCTTAGCTGGCTCACCAGCTGGTAGATTTTCAATGGGGTTGACTGTCACCAGGAACTTAGCTATATCGCATGACTGTTCAGCCAATTGGTCTTGAGATATCTCAACAGCTTCCTTAGGGTGTGGCTCCACTAGGTTACCCTCTACAACTTCTTCTATTCCAGTATGATCGCTATCTCCCTTTGTTACATTTCCCTGTGAGTGAGGGAAGGAGGTGAATGCTGCTAGTCCCTCACCACATCCTGAATAATGGGAGTTAGAGACATAACCAAAGATGATTCTCCAACACCTGACTGCTTAGCTTGCTCATGCAACTCACGGGATTCTCTCAGGGCTTGCTTTAGCTGTGAGATTTCAACAACACCAGCACCCTCAATTTGTTCTTCATCACTACCGCTGCCACAATCTGGGATGACAACATCAGTGAAGGGTCAAATGTGAGGCTCAACAACCTTACCCTTCTCACGGGCCTTCGCTCTTTCTTCTTCATTTTTCTCAAAGAGAACAGAGTTGGCATAGACCTCATTAAGTCCCATAATGACAGAAGCATTGTCTAGAAAATTTAGAAGCCACTCTTTTTCTTCAATCATGTTGGGTCTCTGAAACTGGATTCTATTGCTGCTCAACTTCCATTTCCTCCACATGTGCAGCATGGCTTTGAAGTCAGGATAAATAGGGGATCCTGGTTCATCTGAAGTAGCAGGGTCTTGTGCAGCACGCTCTTTTGTCAACTTGAGGCAACACAACCTCAACCACTTCGACATTTGTCTCGACAACTGCCTTTTCAAGAACCGGTGCAGATCAAACACCTCTTTTACTTGCTTAGCTGCTGGGGCGTATAAGCAGCTGTGTCTGCTGCAACCTTTAGGGGCTGCTGCAGCAGACTGCAAGTCACATCGCCTTTTGGATTGCCTCTCCAAGGAGACTTCTTCTTCTTCCTTATCAAAAGTCTCAGCCATAACACGAATGGCTGACTCACTCTGAGAGGTCTCAGCTGTAGGCTTCTCAGCTGCCTTGACAACTGATTCCTCTTCTTCATCTCTCAAGCCACCCTTGGCTTGAGTCTTCTGCTTCTTCGCAGTTGCCTTACTAGGTGCAACTGTTCTTCTTTTATTTGTTACCATGGGGGCAACATTGATTGGTACTGGAGCTGGGGCTTTAGTTGGGCAGATGTTTCCTCCTCTGGAACAGTCTCAACTGTTTCCACTCAGAAGCACCCTTCTTCTGGGCAACTTATAGGTTCCCCTTAAACAACCGTTTGTTCAAATGGAATGCCTTCCCTTTGCGCAGGGACACTCCATTCTTCTCTAGCAGGTACCCTAGGACTTCCCATAGCCTAGGGTGTTCTTGAACTTCCTATCCTCCAGCTTCACATTCTGGACATTTTGACACAACTTGTCTGTAGGTCCCAAGGGGTGTGAATGTAAGGTTTAGAAGGGGGTGAATAAACCTTACCAACTTTTCGATTTAGTCCTTTTAAATAATCGAGTTAATACTTCACAAATGAGTCCTTGATGGACAGCTAAGTTAGTTAATCGGCGAGTTAGTTACTCAACGCACTCGACCGAGCCGTTGATAGAGTAACTCATTGTTTTGACTAAAGACTTAACTCGACTGTGATTTGTTTTCGGAAGACTTTACACCCTTAAATTTGGTTTAGTACTTAGAGATTATCAAGTGGATAGCAAATTTATCACAAAGTTAAATAAATAAGATGCGGGAATTAAAGTCTTTGAAATGTAAATGACACGATAAGTTTTTATAGAGGTTCAAGATGGGGTAATTCTTCTACTCCTCTCTTCTCCAACTCCTGGAGGAATCCACTAGGTATTGATCAAGATATCTGAGTGGTAATAGTCCGGATACAAGTCTTGATCACACAAACCGACTTGATCCTTTGGGACTCGATCGGAGATGCCTTGGTCACGCACTGGCTTCTCGTGCGACTCGCCTTCTTCACAGGCAGGCCGCTTTGCTACTACTCACCCACTTGCTCAAGCTCTTTGGATTTGATCACGAAGCCCTCCAAAAACTTGAGACTGGTTCGACCTTGAACCTTCCTACAATCCTCCGTGGAATGTAGACCCGTTGATTCTTCAACAATTTCCTCTTCAACTGATTGAAGTTATCTTTCCTTCACAAGTGAGTGTTGGATTGATTTTCTTCGTAATGTAGGCTTGAGGATTAATCTTGAATGATTTGAGAATATTTTTGGTTACATTCAAATGTTTTCTTGAATGTTCGTGGTTCAGTTACCTTCTCTCGAGTCATTCCTCGGCCTTTTATAGTGATCTTTCAAAAATCATCGTTGAAGAGATAGCTTATTTTTGAAAGTCACTTGTGGTCGTTGGCTTGTCTTGTTGCGATCCTTGGAATTGCCACTTCCTCGTATGAATTGTTCTTGACTTTTCGAGTTCGACATGGTGCGTTGCTTCCCATTGGTTTATTCCTTTTGCACGCTTCGACCGAGGACTTGAGAAAGGTAGTATGGAGGTATTACTTGTTTAAGTAATTCCCTTGATTTCGTAAACGGATCTCTTCCAGCTTATCTCGACTTGATCGCATTTTCTTGCTTTCCCCCCGGTGACTTAGAGTCATCTTCCAATCATTGGATGACTCTTCACTTCAACTTGAGACTTGGCTATCTTGAGTTGACTTGACCGATACTCTACTCACCAGATTCATCTCGCTTCCTTAGTCGAGTTCCCGTCTTCTCTTCTTTGCCATACTCAACCTGTCTTGCAAATGAGTCTTCCTTCTAGTCTCCGTTGTCTTCTTGCATGTTTAGGCATAGTGACTTAACTCGGCTTGACCAGCCTATTTATTACAATGCGCTTTACAACAAAATGGGTTGCCAACTTCCTATTCTAAGTTTTACATGGCATTCATCAAAATCTAAACAATAAATTTCCCAACAATTTCCCCTTTTTGATGATGCCAAAACTTAAAATATTCAAAATGTAAATAGCAAAGATACATACAGATAGTGCATTCACAGAGAATGTATGCGTAGAATCAATCCTTTTATTGATCATAACATTCTTGTCCTTTACACAATCAAGTTTACAAAGTGTATCGAGCAAGCATCAATGTCTACGCAAAAATAGAGAATTTTCGATTTATTACGGAAGACTTACATAAAATGTATTTACGTAGTAAAATACATGAAGGGGTGGACAACAACATTTCATCTCCTTCGCTTCCTCCTTCTTTCTTCTTCTTGACTCATTCATCTTCTCGGTCTTCTTTTCTTTTTCTCATCTTGACTACTTTCTTCTTCTTTTTCATACGCCTTCCGGCGACTTCATCTCTTCTTATTCTTTCTTGTCTCTCATCCCATAGCCGAGTTTGTCTTTTATTTTCTTCTTCAATTCTTTTCACATACTCAACATTGTTCTTAGCCACTTGCAGATTGGCTACTTCATCAAAACTGCCCGGCCCCGGTAGATCCCTCCTTTCTTGCCTGGATCTATGTACTCGTGTTTTTGGGCGAGGTCTAGGTCCAAACCTCTTCCTCCACCACATCGCTTTCTTCCTCTACCTCTTCCTCTCGGGCGTGTATTGTCTTGAGTGTTCTTCTTCCCACCGGTGAGTGACTAGCATAGTGACCAACAGAGCGATTTGCCGATAGCCTGGTGCCTCGGCCTTCTTCACATAGTGTGAGACCCTTTTCCCAAGATAAGTCCCAGGCTTGAGCCATGGACATGTTTGCGAAGTATCCTTCGGATGCGGCGTTTTAAATTCATCAACTCGATCTCGACTCGGTTTGGCATCTAAGATGGCATAAGTGTCTCTGCTCTCTTGGAATGCCTCCATGTTGTTTCAAAATATCCATAACTCGGGCATTCATCCTTCCTTCCACTTCCTCCATCCCCAGCTTCAATCGTCTTTCTCTTGTCGCCATAGGTACAACAGAGTGTTGGAGTGGCGAGTCACTGGGAGTTTCTTTGATAATATCAATCGTGACAAGACCTTGTTGGGGGTTTGTGCAATCATCAAGGTCACATCTCTCGATCCTTCCCCTCAACAGACTTCCCTTTCTTTTCTCTTGAAACTTTCTCACTGTTGTCTTCCCTTCACAATGCTCCTCCTTCTCAACTTCGGATCTCTTGGCGCTTTTAGGTATTCCTCTTCCCCCTTTTTGGCATCATCAAAGGAGAGAGGAACCCCGAAACAAACTAGCGAAAGGAAGTCGAGTCCGCTGATAGCCAAGTTACGCTTTCAGTCTGGCCATGAGTATGCGGCGCGAAACTCGGAGCGAGTAGCGTTGGATTCGGCTTTAATTAACTTCATCTCACCCATGAGAAGGCTGAATTTTTGAGCCATGTTTTCTTCCATACGCATGAGCTCATTCTTATTTTGCTCACACAAATGACTTTATCTCAAAAAAGTGTGAGATTCATGCATGTGCTCAATGTGTTCTCTCAATTTTGTCTTTGCATCGGCATTCTCATTTCGCCATACCAATAGCTTGTTGAACAATGTTAAAATATCTAGCTTGTTCCACGCGCATTGTTTCTTCTTTGTTGCCACCACTCCCGATTCAATATTATGCCTCTCAAGTCGCCATGGTTGGCATCTCTCGCTATCCAGTCTCATGTCCATCGAGGCCTGGTGCCTCTCCATCCGCTCAATTTCAAAATAATGCTTTGAACACCTCCCCCTAATTTCAGCTGTTCCTCTATTGCAAATGACGGTCAAGCGTCAAAATCATAGTCACCGAACGATGGTATCGATGGAATGACAGGATCTCAGTGCAGGAAGCGCGAGATCTCTCTCTCGACTCTTCGGGAGGTCGGGTACCTCGAGAGAAAGGAAATGATTCTACAAAGGGATCATCACGAGCAACGGAATTTGTTCAATGATGAGTGGTGCTCGTGAAGTTCCTTGTGGAGTCGAACCCGCCGACTTGGGAGCTGCGCGATGGACTCTGTTTGTTGGGGTCTCATTGTGAAGTTGATCCAGCTTTGCTGAGCCTGGTGTCTCAACAACTTCGTTGGTCTCACCGGGTTTTTCCACGTGAGTTGACCGTCCTCGGCCTTATCGAGCGTCATCGGACGATGATGAGATTTCCATGGGTGGCTCATCGAGTTGAAAGTTTGACGAGTAGACTTGAGGTCGACTTACTCGTGGTTGGAACATCCTCGGTGAGTCTTTTGGATCGATCACGGGGATGACTCGGCTTCATCGTCTCCCTTCCGATCCCGAAAGGTTACATCGAGATTATCATGGGAATCGTGAAGTGTACTTATCTCTTTTTCTATTGGATCAATGATAGCGAGAAGGGATGTTCGTACTTCAACTTCTTTACCCCGAAGTCTCAACCTCCCGTTGGCCTTCATTACCTCCCGCAGTCTCAACTGCAATGAGGCCTTGGACATCCTTTTTCGACAAATGTCAGCTATCTTAGGGTCTTCTGCGGTGGCATCCATTGGAGTCTCAACTCCATGGATTGCACTTTCGTCGCCAGTGTTAACTCCCATGGCTATTCCTTCCCTCGTGCCTCGATCGCATCGCCAGCCACGTCATTAGCCTTCGAGCAATTGGCACCTCGGTGAGACCGTCTTAATCGTCGAGCCTCGTCGATGACAACTTGTTTGTGTACTTTGTGTTTGTTCCTTCTCCACTTCGCCTCCTAGATTCATTGTGGAGTCACCGCAAGACCCTCCGACCTTGCCGCAGTGGAGGGAGTTTCCCACCGGGCACACCACCGAGTGACTGACTGATTGGGGTCACTCGTCTCGGACTCCCGGCTGTTCCCATTGAGTATTCAGCCATTGGGGCATGTGGTAAGACACCTTCATTAGGGGTTGGCTCGATCGGGGTCCCCACTATCCAAGTTTCATCGCTAGTTCCCCGAGTTCCTTCTTTTCGAGTGAGTGGGAAGTGGTGGCAAAGAACAACGGTGGCAATATGATGCACCACTCCCATTGGGTCTATCTCCACCGTGTTTTGGAGGACTCTCCTGGTCCCTCCATCATTCTTTGCTCATGAAGGATTCTCGGATTCTTCCATTGCTTGGCCGCATTTGCAACTCTTCTTCGTGGGCGGCAAGAGGGTCCAGGTCCTCATCACTTTCGATAGGGCGTCAAAGTGAGGATGTGTATGCTCGTGGTGCCGGTGATAGGCGAGATCTTTGGCCTTCTCACGTGCCTCTGCGTCCTCAGTTGCTTTAGCCCGTTCATTTTCTTTTCAAATTTCCGAGATATTTATGCAATTATCCTCGTCAAGGGCTTGCAACACCGTGTCCACCTCAAGAAATCAAGAGTTCTTTTTCCTCATCAATGAACTCGGATGTTGAAACCGCACTGATAGGCTCGGCTTCCATTTTCTCCACTCGCGCAGACGATTTTGCATGTCCGGATACAATGGAGAGTGCATGATTAAATCGTCTTCATCATCCTCTTGCTGGCCCTCGTTTCCGTGTATTGAAGGTAGCGGACTTCGCGCCGCGATACCTTCAGCCCTCTCGCTGTTACGGTGGATAAACAACCCCGTCAACAGTGACTTCGGTTGTCTCGGCCATTCTTTGTTCCTCACTTCGCTCGACTACAAATGGGTCTTCAAGTTGCCTCTGATCGGCCTCAGCAGACTTGGCCGTTCATCAATCACGCCTGGAGAGGTTAGCCCCGAACATTTTCTTGTTGACATGGAAAGGTTTTCCATGTCGAAGGGGAATGCCCTTCACTTCCATAAGGTGGCCAATCACCATGCCATATCCGAGATCCTCCAAAGGATTCGTCATCCTTAAGCGATTTGTTCATTATATTCTCGCGTAGTCTGTTTGTACACGAACTTGGCCCCGCTGACTTGACTTTCTTGCCCTACATGATCGTAGCCATGATGATCGACTTAGTCTTTGACACCGGTTGAAGCCGCCAAACTTCATGTCTACACACACTTGGAGACGATATCCATCAACTTGTGATAGTCGCCCTTCAAAGAATTTCTTCTCACCGTGTAGACCACCTTAGCAAAGACACTCTGTTTGGCTATCTCTTTCCATGCGCGGCCAAATCAACGTCGCTTCATAAATCTCCTTCATGCCTTCATACGACAATAAACAGTGCTCGCAAGGTTCTTAGCATTTATCAAAATATCCTTGCGGTGGGCAAGACTTGATTCCTTCGTCCCCGCACTACGCATTAACATAGAAGCTGTGACACCTATTCTAGGTAGGTGTGCGAGTATTCCATAGTTAGAAAAGCCTTCGGACCGACTTTTCTAGCATTTCACCGATCTTCTTCACTAGGGTTTCATCTAACCCCGCTTTACCATACCTTCAAAGTCCACCGACGATCCCGAGTGGATTTGCTTGATAGCTTGATGAAATCGAACTTCGATGCCATCTTTAGATATTTTACCGATTAAAACTTGAAGAACTGGTTTGAGGACTCTTAGGGTTTTCGAGAGAGAAAATGGCTTACTTTCTTTGCTTGAAGATGAACATTTTTTTGAGTGTGAGAGAGAAAACTAAAGAAAGCGTATATAAGGGTTATGAAAGGACGAGTTTTTGGATTTTGAAATTTTGATCAAAATCAACGGCTCAGATTTAGCACGTCAAACCGCATTTAATTCCTCGCATTTAATGCGGTAGCATTTATATCCAATCATATGCTTACTTTGTGCGGCTTTTGATCGTACATCGTCATTATTACTGCCGATGTCATCCTTAAAAATTCCCGCTCATTTAAAACGATCAGTGTTTTTGTCACTTAGCTCATAAATGACTCAACTTATCTCAAAGAATGACTTAACTCTTCTTCTCTCTTTTCATTAAGCGACTCACATTTAACTCGATACAACCGACTTTCTATGATATGGTTTTCACTTGGGCGATGCGAAAAACTTATTCAATTCTCATCTTTTCATTTTCCATCTCTTCTCGATTGAGTCTTCTCGAGTGTTAACTCACTCAATTAACCCTAGCTCATGCTTAAGCTCTTCAAATCTTGATTCACATAAGGGCTTGGTGAATATGTCGACTAATTGTTTATCGATTGAGATATATTCTAAAGCGATGTCTTTCTTTTTCAACATGATCTCTTATAAAATGATATCGACATCAATGTGCTTTTCTTCTTGAATGCAACACAGATTCCGAGTGATTGCAGAATAGCACTTGTGTTATCACACATAATTGGAATCTCTTTTTCTTCAATTTCATAATCTCTCGCCTTCGTCTCATCCATAAGACTTGGGCACAACAAATGCCTCGCAGCTATGTACTCTGCTTGATTGTGGATGTGGCTATTGAGTTTTGCTTCTTACTAAACCAGAAACCAATCTTTTCCAAGCATTTGACATGTACACGAAGTACTCTTCCCCAATCAACTCTACATCCAAAGATAGTCGAAGTCCGAGTAACCAATAAGCTTGAATCCACCTTCCTTTGGATACCATAAGCCAACTTCCCCGACATCCCTTCAAATATCTTAGGATTCTCTTAGCTGCAATCATGTGTCTCTCCTTTGGTGCATATTGAAATCTTGCACATACACCTACTTTGCAAAGGTGATGTCTGCAGTCTCATTGGTCGTTAGATGAGCAATGATCCATAAGTGCTCTATATCTTGTTTGATCTACGCACCATCTCGCATCCATGTCCATCCCGATCGATGTGTTCATTGGTATTTTCACGTACACTTCTCTTCCATACCAAATTTATTCATTAAATCTCTCGTGTACTTTGTTTGACATATGAAGGTTCCATCCTTCAATTGCTTAACTTGAAGTCCTAGGAAGAAAGTCAGCTCTCCCATCATGCTCATTTCAAATTTTCCTTGCATGAGGTTTGAGAACTTATCACACAGCTCTTTATTTGTGGATCCAAAGATGATATCATCCACATATATTTGAACAAGCATAATACTCTCTCCATCTTGAATTATGAAGAGTCTTCTGTCCACTTTGCCTTTGGTGAATCCATTATCGCTTAGAAATTGAGATAATGTATCATACCATGCTCTTGGTGCCGCTTTCAACCCATATAATGCTTTCTTGAGCTTGTACACCTTATCACCAATGGTCTTACTCGCTCAAAACCTGAAGGTTGTTCTACATAGACTTCTTCCTCTAATCCCATTTAGAAATGCACTTTTCACATCCATTTGATATACATGAAGTTCTTGTGTGCAAATAGGCAAGAAACATCCTTATTGCTTCTAATCTTGCAACAGAGCAAAGGTTTCATCAAACTCTATTCCCTGTTCTTGGCAATACCCTTTGGCTACCATTCTTGCTTTGTTTCTTACCACAGATCCTTCCTTATTCATCTTGTTTCAAAACCCATTTTGTGCCAATAACATTCTCGATGGGTTGGTCTCGCACCAACACCCATACTTTGTTCCATTCAAACTGATTCACTCTTCTTGCATTGCTTGAATCCAATGTGTGTCATCCAGTTAACGAGACACATCTTTTGGCTCTATTTGGGAAATAAAACAAGTGAACATTGCTTCTTGCCGAGCTCGGATCTGGTTCTTTACACAATCTCTTACATCTCCAATAACTAGCTCGGTGGATGGTCTCACCATCTCACATCAAAGTTGAAGCAAGTCACTGGGTTCACTGTTTCAGATGCGTTGTCTTGAGCAGACTCTTTCATCATCATTCATTGTAGGCTTTCTGGCTGTCTTTGAGATTCAGCTATCTCATCTTCATCTTGGTTGATTATTCTTACTTCAACTTCAACATAAGGACTTTTCAGCATAGTTAGCTGATTCAGCTTATCAGCTAACTCTTCAATGTCTTCTCCATTCACATTTGGTTCATCAAAAACCACATGAATAGACTCTTCTGTGACCATAGTCCTCTTGTTCAACACTCTATAGGCTTTACTCTCAGATGAGTATCCCAAAAAGAAACCTTCATCAGCTTTAGCATCAAAAGCCTTTAGATTATCCTTGCCATTGTTGTGGATGAAACATTTACATCCAAATATTTTAAAATATGCAACATTTGGCTTTCTCCCTGTCCATATCTCATAGGGAGTCTTGGTCAATTGCATGTTTATCATGCATCTATTTTGAGTATAGCATGCAATGTTGATGGCTTCAACCCAAAATCTCTTAGGCAATCCACTTCCCTAACATGATCCTTGCGCTTTCCTTGAGAGTTATGTTCCTTCTTTCATTTCTCCATTCTGTGGGAGTTCTTGCCGCAGATAACTCATGAGCAATACCATTTTCTACACAATACTGAGTGATTATCCCATTGACAAACTCAGTTCCTCTATCAGACCTTATTTTTATAATGGTTTGACTCTTTTCATTTTGAGCTCTTTTCATCAGCTGAGGAAAATTCTGCAAAGTTTCCTTCTTTTTGCACATGAAGATTGTCCATGTATATCTTGAATAATCATCTACCACCACTAAGGTGTATTTCTTTCCACTTATGCTGGCTGGTTCAACTGGACCAAATAAATCCATATGCAACAGATGTAATATCCTTGTTGAAGAAGGACTAGGCTTCTCCTTGAATGAAGATTTGATTTGCTTTCCCATCTGGCATGCATCACATACACTTTCGTTGTACATCGAGTCCGGTCAGTCT
Source organism: Rehmannia glutinosa (assembly GCA_016081115.2). Taxonomy (NCBI): domain Eukaryota; kingdom Viridiplantae; phylum Streptophyta; class Magnoliopsida; order Lamiales; family Orobanchaceae; genus Rehmannia; species Rehmannia glutinosa. The sequence continues at coordinate 41,100,913 of CM071927.1, forward strand.
TCCACAAAATGACTCCTTGCCCGACCTTGTTGATTGTCTTGAAATTCAGATGACTCGGCTTCTTGTGCCACAGCCAACTTGATTCTACCGGTGTGCTTTTGCTAATGCACAAGTGCTTGGTGTGGCAAAGAGACGATCCCACATACATATTCTTCTGTCTTGATCCTTGTAGCACTGTTTCATTTGATTCAATATCTTTAATCTGACACAGTCCCATATTGAATCCAACATTGTAGCCCTTGTCACAGAGTTGGCTGATGCTTAACAGGTTGAAGTTGAGACCTTCAACATAAGCAACATCTGTGATTTCCAATCCATTTTTCTTAATAGATCCTGTGCCTTTGATTTCCCCTGGAGCTTCATTTCCTCCAAATATGACTTTTGCACCTCTAATCTCCTTGAACCTTGACAGATTTTTCTTGTTTCCTGCCATATGTCTGGAACAACCACTATCCATGTACCAGGTTCCTTGGCACTCAGCTGTTCCTTGAACCTGCAATCAAGGAAATTAGTTTTTAGGTACCCATACTTGTCTGGGTCCTGAGGGGTTAGTGTTGTAAGATGATCCAACCAACCTATAGTCAAATGATTTGACTCTAAGAGGTTGCCATCTGTCTGTGCCATAATCATAATTTACTTTGGCAAATTTTTTGGGGGCTTTAGGTTCATACAACTGTCTCTTTTGTCTGTATGCCTGTGTGTGTGTTTTAGCAATTGCCTTCTTTGGGTAGTTGTGATATTTTTGAGTGTAGTGCCTGGGTGCATGTGTGTGTCTTGATAATAGCTCTTTTGCCTTTGGAATGACCTTTCTTTGAGGTCTAGGTCTTTGCCATCTAGGCTTGTATTCCATTGGTCTTTGCGGATTTTTCACATTGTTCCAATCGGCTTGGCTTGGTAGTTTCTACCATTCCCAAAGATATGTGTTTCTTTGATAAAACTTCCGGGTTTTTGGTAGCTCTGTTTATTCTTCATAGAGTACTTTCTATTTTGAGTTTCTTTGAGGAACTTTCTTTGGATTTCTTCTCACTGCCCTTCAAAGATACTCAATCGGCCGTTTTCCTTTCCCTTTATATCCAAGGCCGCTTTGTTTGTGATTGTGTTTTGGAATGAATGTGGGTGTAGCATTTGGTGTTTTGGGTTTTTGAGATGCTTCATTACTCAAGATCCTTTTTCCAAAATCACTCTAGGAGTTTGACTATGCACAAAGGAATTGAATCCTATGCCTGTCTTATCTCCACATTCTTTTTGACTCATGATAAGGTCATCCAATGATTTAGATGCCTTTGTAAATGAGGCAATTACATTTTTAAGATCATTTTCTCTCTTTTCTATAGCAGTTATCTCTGCTATCAGTTTGGCGTTCTCGGCCTTGACTCTTTGTTCTCATCGGCTATGTGACTTTGAATACTCAAAGACCTTAGTCAACTGTGAGTTATGGCTTTTGAGCTGGTGTTTTCCTAATTTAAAAGTGTGTGTGAAGATTTTATGTGTTCAAAGTCTTTCATAATTTTTCCTAATGAATCATAAAGATCCGTGGGTGATGAAGTGTGTGTCACAATCACTATCACTTGAATCAATGAGATGAGTTAGAGTGTACCTCATCTTCTTGGTCCGTTGATCTTGTTCTTTAGCCATAAGACATATCATTGCTTCTTCTTCAAGATCACTTGAGTAGTCACTTCACTACTCCGTCCGCTTCTTTTTAGACTTAGCTATCTCAAATAGCCTCGGCAGCCAACATAGCTTTCTTCTTTTCCCCGTCTTCTTTCTCTCGATGACTTTTCTTTCTTCTTCATTTCAAAGTATTTATTGACGGTGGATAGGCAGTCAATTGCAAAATGCCATGGTTGTCCGCTATTCCAACACAGGTTCTCGGCTCTTTTGATCACTCTTTTCTCTTGGGTTATCGCCTTTCGATACTCAACTCTTTGATGCTCACTCTCTTGGGTGGCCTTGTCTTCCCTTGACTTGGAGGGAGCTGAATGTCTCCTGGAGGTTTCACCCTTGTTTCTTTTTGTAGTTCTTATTGAAGAACTTGTTGAATCTTTTAACCATTAAGGCAATCTCTTACTGGTCTATGGCTTCCTTGACTTCAACTCTCTTTCCATCCTTGACTATAAGTGCAGCTGTCTTAGGTACATCTATCTCCTCTTGCTCTTTTCTTCTCAGCTCAAACTCATAGGCTTTGAGATCTGAGAATAGCTCATGATTGGATGTTGTTGTGAGGTTCATTGAATGTCTCATGGCCATGACCTTCATTTCCCATTCAGCTGGGAGGCTTCTCAGAATCTTCATACACATTTCCTTTTGTGTATATTCTTTCCCAAGTCCTGATAGTTCATTTGTGATTTCAAAGAATCTGCATCCATTGATCCAAGGTTTCACCCGCAAGCATTTTAAAATTTTCAAATTTTTGTACAACAACAGACAATTTATTTTTTTTATTTGTTCGTATCCTTCACAAATTAAAGTTAGTTTATCCTGCATTTCTTTTGCAGATTTGCAAGTTTGACTTTATTGAACATTGCTTTGTCCAACGCCTTGTAGAGAATGTCCTTGCCACATTATCCAAGTTGTATCTCTTCCCGTCATCGTTGGTCCACTCGGTCCTTGGCTTTTCAACCATGACTAGTCTGTCTTCATCTCGCTTTTTGCTACTACAATCGCTATTCTTACAAAATTTGTGTTCACCTTAAGTATTTGCAAGGCCCATCCTCTATCACTAGCCACATTTCATCATGTAAAGCGATAGATGAGCCTCGCATACGAATTTTTCTTCATCAAATTCCTCAACGGTGAACATAGGAATACGTGTCAAACTTGCTTCCATGATAATAACTTTGTTAAGAATGAAAGATTTTGAAAATACAAGTGTTAAAAATCTTTTAGAAAAGATAGAGATCTAGTTCAAGAACTCTGCGGAAGGCTCAATGAACCAACCGCTCGATACCACTTGTAGGTCCCAAGGGGTGTAAGTAAGGTTTAGAAAGGAGGTTGAATAAACCTTACCAACTTTTCGATTTAGTCCTTTTAAAGAAATTACAGAGTTAACACAAACAACTAAGTCCTTGAGGGACAACTAAGTTGGTTATTCAAATAGAGTTAGCCACTCAACGCACTTTCGATAGAGCCGTTGATAGAATAACTCAGCTGATTAACCTAAAACTCAACTTGGCTGTTTTGGTTTTATCAGCGGAAGACTTAACACCCTTTGATTTGTTTTAAACTTGTTTTAACACTTGATTTTAGCACTTGGTTATTAATCAGTTTGGATAGCAAATAAGTTTATCAGCAGATATAAAGTAGATATGCAGAAATATAAATGTGCTGAAAAATAAATGACAGTTGATTTTTATAGAGGTTCGAAGATGGGGTAATTATTCTAATCCTCTCTTCTCCAACTCCCGGAGGAATCCACTAAGTAATGTATCGCTTTACAAAGTGGTGAACAATATAGAGACGATCTTGGTCACACAAATGGCTTCTCGTCCGACTTGGCAATTTGCTTTGCCACTTTCACTTTCTCAAGCTCTTGGATTTCATCAAGAAGCCCTCCAATAACTTGATACTGGTTCAACCTTGAACCTTTCTACAATCCTCTTTGGAAAGTAGACCCCTTTTGATTCTTCAAAAGTTTCCTCTTCAATAGTTTGAAGTTGTCTTTCCTTCACAGCTTTGTGTTGGATTGATTTCCTTCGAGTTTCAGGCTTGAGGATTTGCCTAAATGTCTTTGAGAATGTTTGCAGGTTTACAACTTGAATATTGCTTGCTTGTTCATGGTCAGGTAACCTCTTCTCAATGAGTTTCCTCAGCCTTTTATAGTGAACTTTCAAAAATCTGCCCATTGAAGAGATAGACTGATTTTCAAAAGTCACTTGTGTTCATTGGCTTGTCTTTTCTTGGTCGTCAATCTTGAGATATAGACCTTTCCTCGTATTAAATGAATGTGCATCTTTTCAGGTTCTGACAGAAGGTGTAGTGCTTCCCATTGGTTTATTTCTTTTGCACGCTTCTGGGATGAGCACTTTAAGACTTGGCAGCATGGAAGTATTACTTATTTAAGTAATGTTCTTGACTTCATAGTCAAATGATTTCTTTCGCTTAACTCCTCTTGTCACTTTGCCTATTTCCCCAGGTGACTTGAGTCTTCTCCAATCATTTGAAGACTCATCTGTCACTTTCAACTTATGACTTGCTCCTTGAGATGACTTTGACTGACACTTCACACAACTGTTCCTCAGCTGATACATCTTCAGTCAAGTTCTTGATCATCCTTCTTGGCCATACTTAGTTGTTCCGTAGCGGAGTCTTCAATTCAGTCTTCAGTTGACTTTTTGTATTTCCAGGCATAGCTGACTTGACTCAGCTTTTCCAGCCCAATCTATTACAATAAAAATTACTAGGAAAATGGGGTGCCAACTTTCTAGTTTAAGTTTTACATGGCATTCATCAAAATCTATAAAATAAATTCCCAATAATACTCAACAAATTAAAATTTAGCCCTTCAACATAGACACCATCTGTGATCTCTAGTCCATTCTTCTCTATGGAACCAATGCATTTGATTTCTCCTGGAGCTTCATTTCGTCCAAATATGACTCTGGCTCATCTTGATTCCTTGAAATTTGATAAATCCTTTTTGTTTCGTGTCATGTGTCTGGAACAACCCTATCCATGTACCAGGTTCTTTGGCACTCTGTTGTTCCCTGAACCCGCAATCAAGGAAATCAAGCTTTAGATACCCATATCTCCCGGTCTTGAGGGGTTATCACTATAAGGTATTCTAACCAACCTATAGCCAAATTATATGACTTTAACTGGTTGCCACTTTTCAGTTCCATAATCATAATGAATTTTAGCAAATTTCTTTGGAGCTTTAGGAACATACAACTATCTCTTTTGTATGTATGCCTGTGTATATGTCTGTGCATTTGATTTTCTATGAACGTATGGAAACTTTTGTGCATAGTGTGCATTGTTTTTGGGTATATGAATGCTGATTTGTTTGCCTAGGGAATGGCATATGATGAGTTTGAGGTTTGTGCCACTCAGGCTTGTATCCCATAGGACTCGACTGATATTTCATTTGAGGGTTCCAATCAGCTTGAGTTGGATAATTTCTACAATTCCCTTCATATGATTTCTTTTGATGAAACCTTTGTGGCTTTTCGTAGTTCTACTTTGATTTCACAGAATATCTCCTGTTAGAAGTCTAATGTTGAACTTTTCTGAATTTAATTTCAGCTGTTCTTTCAGCATACTCAACTGGCTTTTTTTCTTTTCCTTTATAAGCAAGGCCAACATGTGAGTGTTTGTGATTATGTGTGGGTGAAATATATGCTGTTTTTGGTTTTTGGATTTCCCCATTGCTTGAGGATCCTTTTTGCACAACTACTCTTAGAGTTTGAGCATTGACTAAGAAATTGAATCCTTTCTCTCCAATTTCCTTTTGTATCATCATCAATTCATCCAATATTTTAGATGATTTACTGAGTCATGCAATCATATTTTTTAATTCTTGTTCCTTCTTTTCCTTTTCATCTAGGTCTTCTTTAACCTTAGCTATCTTAAACTTTAACTCTTTATTCTCACTAGCTATGTGACTAAGAGTACTTAGCTCTTCAATCAGCGTTAGTTTTGTTACTTGAGTTGGTTGTTTTCCTCATTTAGAAGTGTGTGTGAGGATTTAATATACTCAAAATCTTTTATCATTTTGCCTAATGAATCATAAAGATCAATGGGTGATGAAGTGCATGTATCACGATCATTATCATCAAAATTTAAACCAGATGAGTTAGTGTTTACCTCATTTTCCTTCTTTTTAGCCATGAGACATATCAATGCTTTTTCTTCAGTGTCTAAGGAGTAGTCAGCTTCACTGCTGTCTGACTCAACTATCTCCTTAAACTTGGTTGTTTGATTCTCCAGTCATCATTGCTTTCTTTCTCTCTTGTCTTCTTTCTCTGAAAACTTTCTTATCCTTTTCATTTCTGTACTTGTTGACCGGTGGATAAGGGCAGTCAACTGCAAAGTGACCTGACTGTGTGCAATCCTAGCACAAATCTCCAGCTTTCTTCTCAACTCTCTTAGAGGTTTTCTATTCCGTTCCTTTGGAAGGAGCTAAGTGCCTTCTAGAGGATTCTCCTTTATTCCTCTTGTAGTTATTGTTGAAAAACTTGTTGAATCTCTTGTCCATCAAGGCAATCTCTTCTTTATCAATGATGTCTTTGGAGTCAGTTGCCTTTGATTCTCCAGCCACTAGAGCAGCTGTATTCGGTATAGCTTTCTCATCTTGCTCTTTCCTCTTGAGCTCGAATTCATATGCTTTAATATCTGAGAACAACTCATGGTTGGAAATCTTGGTCACGTCCATTGAATGTCTGAGAGCCATCTCTTTTATTTCCCACTCAGCTGGGAGGGCTCTTAAAATTTTCATACACATTTCCTTCTATGTATACTCCTTACCTAGAGTTGATAGTTCATTTTTAATTTCTGTAAATCTGGCATCCAGCTGATCTAATGATTCACCTGCCATCATCTTGAAGTTCTCAAACTTCTTCACTGTAACTATAAACTTATTCTCATTTATCTACGCTGAGCCTTCGTATATGAGAGTCATCTTTTCCCAAATCTCTTTGGCAGCCCTGCAAGATTTAACCTTGTTAAACATTGCTTTATCTAAAGTTTTGTACAAAATATCCTTGGCCATATTTTCAAGGTTATATCTCTTTCTATCCTCGTTCGTCCATTCGCATCTTGGCTTTTCAACCTCAGCAGGTCTTTCAACAACCTCTCATGCCGCTCTTATAGCTGTGTTCACCTTGGTGATTTTAATGGGTCCATCTTCTATGACAAACCACATTTCATCGTGTAAACTTGAGAGATGTGCATGAATGTGACTTTTCCAGTCATCAAATTCTTTAATGTTAAACAAATTTGTTTCCATGATAATAACTTTTGAAAAACTTTTGAAAACCTTCCAGTGTTGATGTTTTGAAAAGAATGAGATCTAGTTCAGTAACCGGCGTAGAAGGTTCTTTGAACCAACCCTCTGATATCACTTGTAGGTCTCAAGGGTTGTGAATTAAGTCTAGAAGAGGGGGGTGCATAGATGATACGTGTAAAATATACGTGCATTTAAGGGCTTAAAATGGGATAACGTTTTTAATCAACCCAAACTATACTTGGTTTTTACACTTTGCAACCCGAACTTTGAAAAGTTACCGATTGCAACCTAAACTTTACAAAATTTTACACTTTGCATAAAATTACGGTTTTACCCCCCCTGGTTTCGAAAGTTGGTTTGTAGTTTACACTCTAAACTTTAAAGTTGTTACACTTTTTGCAACCTGGACGATAAATTTCATTGCATTTTCTTTGATTACTCCCAAAGGTCTTGCGATCCCCGAAAATGGTATCAAAGCCTAGGTTTATTAAGAACTTTCAGTTAAATTTATTATATTTATGTAATTAACAATTGGTGAGGAGAAATTACTCCGAGATTATGGATCCGGACCGATGTCCGAGATGTACCCTTACAGACATATCGTCAAATATTGACGATGTATGCACAAGAACACCTTGACCAGGTTTCATATTGGGAATACCAACATGAAGAAAAGGAATGGCAAAATGCGAGGAGAATATTATAGGCGCCCGATGCTTAACCGGACTTATATGTTCACTTGATGAACCTTCAAGAAACGGTTCATGAAAATTCCCATCGAACAATGATTCCCGATGGAGTACCCGAGTGGAACGAGATACTTCCAGATAAATCTAAGATTTCCAAAGATCTTAGAGAAATCCGTAAGACGGTGCGAATTATGGCAACCGCCATATTCATCTACCAAACAAGTTCATCGATCCAACTGGATGGAGACGATGGTGAAATATCGAAGGAAAACTCTTGAACTCCTTCATGATATTCAAACGAGTCAAGAACCTGGAGGACAGCCGAGTTCATCCGGAGGAAGGAAACGTATTGATTTTGGGATAGGTACCCTATTTACACCAAAAAGGGAAACCAACCGTTATACGAAAGATGACAGAATTTGCTCATTGCTCTAATCAAAGGAAAATCCATCAAAAATTAAAAAGATGGATATGGAAAAGATGAATCTTAAAGATCTACACGACCTGGCGAATCCTTCGCGGGATTAGGTATTGTAGATTTAAAGATGAACGCAGTGAGAAATCAACTTTGTTTACCTATGACCCACAAGGTAGACCAATTCCTCCACCACCGCCACCAGCTTAATCCTAACGCGAAAGAAGTACGGGTTCACATCATGGAGCTCGGGACGAGAGGATGCCACATGCCGGGGATTTCACGACAGGAGTGATCCACTTTCGGGGACAGGAGGTCGAAACCCTCTTGCATGGGAACTGGACAACCTACCGGAAGGCCGAATGTTTATCGACGCCTTATGGAAGATCGCACTCGACCCAATACATCCGTATGGGTTGATGTTAAATCTGACATCCTGCATTTTAAAAATAGAGAAGTCCTCATTGATGAATGGGCTTCTTTATGAGAATTTCAGCAGAACCCGATCTTACAAATGATTCATTCATTTTACTCCTTGAAATGAGTCTTGAAGGATCGGTGAAGATTGCCTCGGGATATGACCGATGCTAGTACGAAAAGTTCGGTCACATCGGGAATCACTTAAAGGAATTGTCGATGGTATGGCAAAACTATTCAAAATCCAATTCAACGGCACGGGTTATTTGAGGATTAGAGGATGAAAAAGAAAGAAATATAAACAAGCCCTCTATAGCCTTGAAGTTATGGATATTTGTCATATTGACGAATATATCAAGTTGTTCACCGAATACGTGGAAATCCAAGATTGAGGAAAAAGAAGCCGCACAACTATTCTTTGCCAAAATTCCGAGTCCCCTGGAGAGAAATGCTTATCGTGAATACAAGGGTGGAGTCAAGAGAAAACTCGTGGGCTTAAAAATGTCTTTCCTAAAGGCCAAGTTATCTGAATGGTGCTATCAAGCGACTCTTCACAGAATTACAAGAGATTAAGAGGAATTAACAAAGCGGTTCCTCTTGTTGCGTGGATAATGATATCCCAATAGTTGTGGGAGGTCAACCAAGGCGGCACAAGAACAAGAAGGAGAGAAGCCATCCATACCGCCGAGGAAGCAACAACAAAAGAAGCGGGTCTTCATGGAGACCTAGAAGGTTCTGGTCAAAACAAAAAGCCCGGCTATAAATCGGACAAAGACCAAAACTTAAGCCAGAGTAGAGCCTCATCATCGTTCTAATCAAGCAAGTACCAGCCCAATCCAGGGGAGAAGAACTTTCAATCACACTAGAGCTAATGAAAGTTTCAAAGATCAATTGCCGGACATGCGAGCAAGAGGGCATATCTCAAATTTGCCCGGACAATCAAAAAACGAGGAGTCGACGATTCGAGGCCACACCGTAAATCGAAGAAGCTTCTATTATCGATTTAATACGGTGTGTATCAATTTGAGGATATTCCCTCGATGAAAGCATCTATGAAGAAGAGATCTATTCGACGATGGAAGTGACTCCTTTCTCGAGAATCGGAGTGAAGAAGAAATTCTTCAACATACGATCGAGAGGATATGTCCGGATTCTTTCTCACACGAGTTTCTCATAAGACTCTTATGAGAATCATGAAGGAAGATCCAAAGCTTCAAGTCTATGACGGATTTACGATCGGAGCTATGGAAAAAGCATTGGATAAAATTGGGTTTCGTAATAGAAAACACCAAATTATCCACAGGAGGTAACAACCGGAGAATTTGCTATTCCGATGGAGTTTACCGAACCTGATCGAGATGCGATTGGTCCCTATTAGAGAAATACAAGAGATCAAAAGCAAAGTTAAAAGAGAAGTTGCAAATACACTCTCATGGATTCATATCGAGCTATAAGAGTAATTATTAAAGCAACCTTCAAAGAAGAATAGATTCGCCTCTCAATCTTGCTATTTTTGACAAGCGAATCTCGCATCTCAAGGATTCATGCCTTGGAGCGGTTCAGAAAATTTGTATGCAGGAAATTGGCATTTAATGTCTATCCTAGAATTGCATACAATTTGGGAGATCGAGACTTCATAGTCCTAACCCTTCATCAAGATTTCAAAAGAGTCGATTTGATGAAAGAAGGAAACAAGCCTTATTCGATCACATACAAGATTTCCTATGCTCTCTCGAATACCCATCATTCAAGTATTCTTGAGAAAGGAATTTATTGAAGTCCCAAGAATCTTTGAGGACTTTGCCAGGTGGTGTTACAAAATCATTGAATCTCCAATTATTAAGGAGATTGATATGATAATTCAAGATCAACCATCTTCAACAAAAGTCGGAGTCTCAAAATTGAGCCTAGAAGGATGTCTTTCCAAAGAGAATGGTGAGTAGTTTATTGGGAAGAAAGGAGACCAAGTGCGATTCAAAGCGCATCCCGATGTTTTTAAAACAAGTTGAAATGTCCGTTGGCGAGAGGTTGAAGTAATATTCGACATCACTCAAATTAACATTTTTCCTTGTGATGTTCTATATTATCTCCAACAAACAATCGTTGGAAGGTATCAAGAAGCCTTGAAGATAGGAGAAATTGAGCTTACTATCACAGAGTGGCGGAAAGATCCTAACAATTAATACTCGGGAATAGAATTTCTTGAGGAGCATAAACCTTGGGAAAGATTACAAGACGGAATGGAGTTCACAGGCTAATAAAAGATACGAATCGATGACCACTAGTCCATTCTTCATATACATTTCTATTGGAATGTTATATGTTTGAATACAAAGGCCGAATATTTCGCCGCCTATATTGATTCAAAGTGTTAGGAATATGTACTTTAGCTTTGGATGTTTTTCCTAAAGAAATTGGAGAAGATTTACCAGCCATTGCGAAGAGATTTCTCTAAAAGGATTCTTATCCTTATTAAATAATGATCGGAGGAGCGGACAATACAAAGTAAAGACGCCACCAATCTATTTCCATGATACAGTTTATTTTGCTGGGAAACAATTTCCTACAAACATTCAAGCGGTTCACACAAGAGAACGAGACGAGAAGACTTATTTTCACAACCTTATGTGATCATAAGATTATTGTCCAGAGATCGCGGACGCATTTTACAAAAATGCCTATTGATTTTCGCATGGTGATGAAGCCAAACTTCGCAATCCAAAAATGGCGGATCGAAGGAAATTTGGTGAAGCTTTATTATCCTATAGACAATTTGGTTCCATCCGGAAGGATCGGAGATATGGGATAATAACTTGTATTCATTCGTTACAAGGAGAAGAACGAGTCACTCTAAGCCATTGCAGAATTATGGATGAGTCTAATGGAGAATCCACAGTGATGTAACCATAGAGGAACAAATATCACTCGAGGATATCAAGAAGAAGATCCAAAGGAATTACAATGAAGATCCTTTGGCTTGGTGGGATAAGAACGAGCTTAAAGCTTCCTTAAAGGTTAAACCTGGAAAGGAGTACGAGTTCGTAAGATTTAAACCAATCCTTATGAACCAGGAAGATCGTGAGGATATGCAAAAGATACTTAAGGAACATCTTGACCTTAAGTTAATTTCACCAGAGTTTCTCCATACAAAGATCGAGATTCTTAGTCAGAAACCATGGAGAAATCAAAAGAGGAAAGCCAAGACTTGTTATTAATTACAAAGGGATTAATAACATTTTGGAGTTCGACGGATACTATATCCCAAGCAGAGAACATCTGGTTAACTGTATCAAAGGTGCCAAGATATTCTCAAAGTTCGATTGCAAGTCCGGATTCTACCGTTAAGATGGAGGAAGAAAGTAAGAAGTTTACTTTTCTCTACACCACAGGGACACTATATTTGGAACGTGATGCCTATGGGATTGGCTAACGCACCCCAGATATATCAAAGAAAGATGGATAATCTTTTCAAAGATTATTTTAGTTTCATGTTCGTGTATATCGACGACATTCTAATCGCATCAAAGAACATGAAAGAGCATCTCAAACATTTGGAAATATTTTCGGATGTTTGTCACAAAGAAGGATTAGTGCTTTCGAAAAGAAGGCAATCGCAACAAGACAAACAAATTCCTCGGAATTGAAATCGATGAATCTGGAATTATTCTGAGAATCATATTGTGGAGAAAATACGGATTTCCGATACACTAAAAGACAAGAAGCAAACTTCTCGGAGTTGTTAATTTTCTTTGGAATGTTTATTAACAATCTAGCATACTACAGAAAGGAATTAAGCAACTTAAAGAAGTTTGTAAAAGCTTCCAAAACTTGCGATTCCCCAAGACGAGGACGAATCGGTTCTATACACGATGCTAGTGATTATTGGTGGGCAAGCCTACGAAAGTCACACCAAACGAGGAAGTGCCATGCAGAATCACAAATATTTATTCACCCCTTGAAGCAACTTCGGTGGCATATTAACGAAAAGAATTCTTTGCAAAATGAAAGGCTTTTAAAAAATGGCCTCTATTTTTACAAGGCTAAAAAGTTTACTTTAAAAATTGATAATTCAAGTGTCAAGGCTTTTACAAAAACAAAATTGAATCAAAACCGAGAAAAGGCTCGATTACTTAGATGGCAAGTCTGTCAATATTATGATTATGATATTGTCATTATAAAATCTCATGAAAATATTCTTGCAGATTTCTTGACACGAGATGGAAGGACGCGCGTTCGACGAGGTCCTTAAACGAGTAAGACATCTCAGGGAAAACCTGGAGAGTCTAGAACGAGATTTTGGGGCGTTATGTCTCAATGCGTAGAGATTCCGGACGATTCAACAGTGACGACTAAACGTTTCTAGTCAAATACGAGCATGCCCGTTCGCTCAAGGACAATTGTTCTTAGCGCCGCAGGGCCTCTCTTCCAGCCGCATCTCATATGCAAAAAGGGCCGAGAGAGTACGGGGCTCTAACCCGGAGGTTATGGATTCAAGTACCATAATCACAAGTGTTGGGTGATGCATCCCCGAGGGTGTACAAATCAGAATGAATGTTGAAGCTCCGATGTTACAACCCGAGTCTTCAAGTCAACCCAAAGACCTCCGGGTAAAAGAGGGAGAGTTGAATCTTAGGCCACATTCTAAGGTTCAAATCGACGAAATAAGATTTCTCCTATGCGGTATATCGAGGCAATGGGAGAAACTAGTTACAAGACAAGGTATTAACCCGGAGAAAACAATGGTTGATATCTCAGAAAGTATCCCGAGTTTGGATGAAACCAGAAGTCATCCAAATGAAGTACAGAATGGTATACTTTTGGAGCTTTAGCTTCAATCTATACCGTGTCACCCCCGTAAATTTCAAAATTACCGAAATGGATTGGGGAAGCGATTTTAAACCTTTTAATCCACACTTGGCCGTTACGATATTTTGAACCGTATTTTATCGGTGCGACTTTCCAAAAAGAAAGGCTTTAATGAAGCTTTTCATTTCATCAAGCTAAGAAGACCGGATGGAAATGCTTTAAAATATATTAAGGCACTTCACCTAAGAAGGGACCATGTTAGTAGGAGCATTTTCTCAAGACGAAGCTTCTACCGCATTTTGGGGTCTTTGGGTTTGTCTAATCAAATGGACAAAGTCAAATATCCATTCAAGTTCTTCCGAAATTTCGATACGGATCAACCACGGGGTTTGCGTAAGAACTCTTGAGACCAAAAGAAGAATTCTCAGGGAAAACAAGATTCCGACAAGCAAAGAAACTTACCGGAAATTCTCAGAACATGGCGCATGTTGGCCGATGGGTCGAACGGATCTGTCAAGCATGCCCCGAACAAAAGGAACCCGAGTTTGGGAAAGGATTCCGACCCAAACCCGACCGAAAGATCATGCAACTTGAAAGGATAAGGGCCCGACTCACAAGACGCGTTATCCCTGGGGACCACGTAAACCAAATTTTTAAAAGATTCCCCAAAACATCACATTCACGCGGAGAAAAAGAAAACCAAAGAAGATGACGTCATATATATCGAAAGATTTGAAGTCCGCCTTTGAAGTCCTGGACTTACCTCTATAAAATGCGAGGATTTGAAGGAAGCCGAGGACATCGAATATTTTCCTTAGTTTTCTTAAAATAAAATCTCGAGTGAAAAATTTGTAATATTTTGAGTGTTTTAGTTTTTAAGTTTTTATGTATTTTCGTGTGCAAGCCTCATACATGAGAGGCTAAACAAGTATTCTCCTCCCAAAAGGAGATTACTAATGTAATAAATTTTTCTTTAAGTTCTTAATAAAATAAAGGCCGTTTGTTCAACATGTGTTCATAATGTACTATTGATCAATCCCCTTTGAAGAATTACTTTACGCCTTGAGTAGGAAACGAACTAAGGTCATCGCTTTGAAGCGAACTTCAAGGAGTCGGATAACTTGCGATCATCTTCCCGAGGGCGAGGTTGAACAGTGAGGAGCCAAATTTCGTCAAACGATCTGGGGGCAATAATTTTTCCGATTGAATCACTTAACCCTTTTCTTTTTTGGGTCAAAAGAGGTATGAATTTTAAGGGATTTATTAATTTTACGGAAGCATGTTGGGCCTGATATGGTCGTAATGGACTATTTTCATTTTCAGTCTAAAAGACCCAATTTGTATACGGATAAATACTTGAAATAAGATCTTGATAGAAGTATGTCTTGTTGAGTTTATAGGCTGGAAACCTGACATGATCCATTTAAAACCTCTCGAATAGAGACATGATCTAAGTAGGTGTAACAATGCCACGAACAAAACAAGTTACAGAAAGATCGGGTTCTTATTTCTCGAAAAATCCGAAAAACAAATTGATTAGGGAGTGAAAACTTTTTGATTATTGTATAATGCAATATATTTATCCTTATGGAGCAATCTGCCACAAATTAGAGTTTAAAGGGATAACTAGAACTATTGTTATTAAAGAATAAAATCCTAGGGGCAAAATGGTCCAAAAGTTGCAAAGAGTAATTATTTTCGTAGTTCGGGATGCAAAAGGTTAAAAATAAAAGTCTAGGTTGTGAAGTGTAAAAGGGGTAAAGTTGAGGTGGTTAAAAATAATTATCTCGGCTTAAAATGGTATATAAGCGATGCATTTGCATGTATATTTAGTGTGTTTTACTTGGTTTCCTTAGAAGCGCATGATACTACGTATTCTTGTAACTTTTTACAGGAAATGGAGCTTAAATGAAAAGATATCAGTTGGAAGGCCCATACAAGATCGACGAGTGCACAGAGAAGATCGAAAAGACGAAGAAAACAAATGAAAACCAGTCCCACGGTTGGACCGTGTGGTATCACACGACCGTGTGACCTAATCGTGTGAAGCAACGTGTCTGTGTGAAGTGTTAGGGAGAAAACAGGGGCGAAACCAAGCCGCACGGTCTGGCCGTGTAGGACCACACGATCGTGTGGTGTGACCGTGTGAAACCACACGGCCCGTACAAGCTGTTTGTGGTAGATTTTTGTGTCATTTTCTTACCAAAACTCTACAAGTAATCTCTCCAAGCACCTATATAAAGGGACCAAGGGCTGCACAAAAATTCATTCATTCATACAACATATAACACATCAAAATACACAAAATTACAAGATCAAAGGTCTTCGAGAGACGAGGGCTAGGTTATAAAGAACACCACAAGACCTTTCACATCTACGGAAGAACAAAAGTTTCGAAGGAGGCAAGGAGGGGGTTTCTTTCTTAGTTTAGATCTCTTGTCTGTACTTAAACGATGTCCCAATGTTGATTTCAAGTTTGTCTATGAATTTATTATCAATGTTTGGCTAATCTTTTGGATCTTAGGGTATAATCAAAACTGTGGATTCATGTTAAATCTTGATTGATTATTTTCTTAATTGATTCATGTGTTCTATATTATGAATTTGAGTACTTATTCTTAATTTCTTGTTATCTAATCAATAATTAGCATGTCATATTTGTTAGTGAAAAATTCCGGAGAGGAGTTCTAACAAAGATGGAAATCGAATTCAGACATAAACAGTGTAACGAGTTGGGAGACCTACAACTGTTTGTTGGGAGTCATTCAATTCATAGATATTTTGGGAGTTAATAATAGTTGTAATGTATCGGGATCTGCAATTGTTATTAATCAACTATTTATGCGCCGCCCGGGAGGGGGAATAGACTAACTTAGGAATAGAACCCATAGATTTGCATGTTTTGGTTTTGTTAAACATTAATTGGATTTAATATTGAAGAAGCATGTTGAGATTATGTGCCTAAGGTTGCTTTCGTAGTTGTTGAAAATACTTGTGGGGTTTGATTTTTTTTTTTTAATATTTTTTATTTTTATAAAACTTGATATTCGGTTGCTTCAATAAAATTGGAATGCAATGTTAATATAGCTTAAGTGTTTCATGGTCAATCCCTTAGGAATACGACATTGCCTGCCATTATCCTATAAACTACACTGTACACTTGCAGTATGGAGATCCAAATATTTTTTTGCGAACAATAGACTTAACCAATTTTTCGATTTAAAATAATTTAGAGTTTATTACAAGAAAACAACTAAGTCTCTTGAGAGACAGCTGGGTCAAACCTTAGCAGGAGAGTTAACCACTCAACAGACTCTGAGAGAGCTGTTGATAGAGTAACTCAACTGAGTGAAGTTAGCTTTTTATAAATTCAATTTTCTTGGTTTTTAACAGTCGAAGTCTTAACACCATTTTAAAACTTGGTTATCAACACTTATTTTAAACTTTTGTTATCAGTTGGATAGAAAATATAGATGCAAGTAAATAGATTGCAAAAAGTAAATTGCTAAAAGTAAATGACACAAATATCTATAGTGGTTCGAGAATGGGGTAATTCCTCTACTGTACTCTTCTCCTACTCCAGGAGAAATTTATTAATGCAACTTTGATTTTGTAAGACAGTTGCCTCACTACTTCAGCTCTTCAAATCATTTGGACTCGATCACGTAGCCCTCCCTCGGATTTGAATCAGGTTCGAACTTGACCTCACTGAACTTCCTTCACTTCTTGGAAGAACATACCCCTTTGTTCTTGAAAAAATATGCCTGTAGTGATATTCTTGAATACTTGCATGATGATGTTTGGGGTCCTTCTAATGTTCCTACTCATGGTGGGAATATATGTTTTCTATTTGTCATTGATGATTTATCAATAAAAGTGTTTATATTTCTAATAAAAAATAAGTCTGATGTTTTTTCAGAAATTACAAAATCGAAAGTCTTTATAGAAAATCAAACTTGAAAAAGGATTAAGTATCTAAGAACTGATAATGGTTTGGAATTTCGTAACCAACATCTTGATAAAAGCTGCGAACATTAACTCATGATTGGATATGAATGCTGCCGCATTAATTACGACGTGATTAATGCCTTTTACACGATTTAATCCCGACCATTGATCAACTTTCAAATCTTTGAGGTTCTGAAACCGTCCTTTCACATCTCATATATATCTAAAATAGGTGTCTCTCTCCACACTTTCAAAATTCTCAAGCATTCTATGCAACCAGAAACCCTACAGTTCTTCGAAAAATTTGTCAAGAAATCAACAATGGTACCAAAACAATCTTCATTGAACTTTGCAAAACTCGAAGAGAAGGTCCACATCGGTTCTTTGGTGGACTTTGAAGGCTTTGTCAAGCAATCTGGTGATAAGGAGTTGGCAAAGAAGATAGCTAGACACCTTGAAAAGTCTGGGCTCAAGAAGTTTTTGTCAAGGAGGAGGCTGAAATGTTCTATGTGAGTGCTGTTGTTTACGACGATGCATAGAAAACTTAGATTACTAAGTTAGCAACCTATTTTCTGTTTGTATTTCAACTATGTAATATATAGGATATAAGCTGAGTTTAGAAGCAACCAAGTTGAAGATCGCAAAAGTTGACTGAAGGAATGCAGTGAAAATTCAGCTGAGTTGCACCTAAGTATTGAAGAAGAATGTCAGTCAAGTGAAGAAGTTGTGTCTTTCAGCAGACTAACAACTGAGTCATCCCAGATTCATGGAGAAGACTCAATAAAGGGGTAAAGCAACTTAATGACTCAACTACTTGCGGGAAGAGTGCAAGTAGCTAAGAACCAATGGGATGTTCGCAGAAGAGCTGCAATGTTTCAGGCAATCTGTAGAACATTAATTTGAGGAAGGGTCAACATCAAAAGCTGCACAACATGACAAGCCAATGATGAAGAAGTGAAGTTTGAAATATGTCTATCTCTTCAGCAGACACTTTTTCAAGCTGTGACTATAAAAGGCTAAGGAAAAATATGGGAGAAGCATGAACGAAACAAGAGTAAATCTGAGCAAATCAAGCAACTGCAAAAATACTCTCAAGCTATCAATTCTAATCCTCATGCCTCATTTCGAAGTGATTCTAACCAACGTATTCAGCAAATGGAAGGAAGAAAACTTCAACCAGTTGAAGAGACAACTGGTTTTCTAAAAACAAGGGGTCTGCACTTTCATGAGGTGAAGGACGTGCATTAAGGTTCAAGTTAGAGCCTACTTTGAATCCAACGGAGGGCTATGTCATCAAGTCCGAAGGATTTGAAGGAGTTGAAGTAGTGAGGTAGTGATAAGTTTCTTTTATGCATGTTTTACTTGTTTATTTGAGTATGGTTTAGGTTATTTTGTTGTTAGTTTCAAAGGTTTTTGATTTCACATGGTTCATATTACTGTGAGATGATTGTTGGTGTAGATAGATCATTTGGAGCTATTTTTGGTGAATTTTGGACCATGGATTCATGTCAAAACACCCCCCGAGTTTAAGGATGCAAAAACACTCGAGATCCCAAGCTAAACGTGTCATTTCAGGGCCTTTTAGGACGAACACGGGCATGGTGTGTCGGGCATCACGACCATGTTTAAACATGGTGAAAATAACAAATTTGAGGGCATGGACAGACTCCGACACGGCCAGGTCATGTTGGCCAACATGGCCGTGTTCCGCTGAACAAGAAAAACATATTACAGCATGGCTAGGCCGTGTTACGCGACATGGGGGTGTTCGGATCACTTTCCAGCATCAATTTCTGGCAGAATTTGTGGAAAACTCACCAACCAAGCTTTTTGACCATTTTTGTGCACCTTTAACACCCTATTTTATTGCACAAACACCTCACCATCCCAACATAATGGCATAAAAACAAATATCCAACAACCCAACTCATAAGTGGAGCATTAAACTACCAAAAGATGATATTATTGATGAATAATTTCAGCAAAATAATGTAAATAAAAGTCATGGACGGGGTTAAGATATGCATTATTCGTTTTTACCCAACATTGATTATTGATTCATTGATCCATTAAGTAGAATTGGGATTAAGGAGCTTGGAGGAGAAGGCTTGGAGCAACATAATTTGAGTCAATCAAGAAAGAAGTCCATTTGAGATATTGACAAAAGATAAGTACACCATGTCTACAATATTTTATTCTTCTTGTGTAATTTATTCTTTTGTCAAAATCATGTGTAGCTAAACTCCTAGTGTTTGAATGTAATGAACTCTAGAATGAATTTGTGATTAAAGCTTGTATGTTTTTAATATAATCTTCATGTTTTATGCGATTCACTTATATTATGCTTTGTTCATTCGAGTTAATATTTCCGGTATATTGATTTGAATTATATTCCTCATCGGGCAATCGAGAGATTTATGGTAAGAAAGAACCAATATAAGTGAAAGAGTTGCATGCAATCCTAGATATAGGATAACATAAATCTTCCGAATTAGGGTCAAACCAAATATGGGAATTCATAAATCATTATAATGCAATCTTGGGGGTTTTAACTAGAAAGATATTTCGGTTAATCAACTTGAGATTAGGAGTTTTTCACCTTGAAAGAGGGCTTAACTTAAATCGGGAATTTCTACGGTCCATGAAACATGAGATTATGCTAAAAAAGGATGGTAATTGCTTAAGGGTTTAAGGTTGTATTTCATCTTGTTAAAATCACAAAAATATTCTAGAGGGATAATCTTCCTTTATTTTATCAATTGTAATTTATTGATTATTTAGATTCTTTAATTTCCTATTTTTATAAACCAACCTCTGAAAATTGTTATTAGATAACAAAAAGACGGTAATTACTAGTATTCCTAATCCTCGTGGGAATGACACTCGGTACTCGGTAATCTATAACTATAAAACAATAGGTGCACTTGCCTAAGGTTTTTAGAGTAGCTTTTGAGCCATCAGGCAGCTGCCTTACGAAGAAACTAAGTCCCAGGAGTAGAGCTGGCTGTGGATGAAAGCCTACTAGGACTGTTGTATCCGTTCTGTAATAGCTGTTGCATTACTTCATTCCCTCCACCAGTTGGAGAAGAGTTGAGTAGAAAATTACCCCATCCTCGAACCACTATAAAATTTCCTTATGTCTTTTACACCCATCATTTACATTTTCCCACATCTTTAATACTGCTGATATATATTTGCTCACTCAACTGATATTAACTTAACCTAAAAACAAGTGTCGTAAAACTATTTTACAAAAAAAGTGTAAGACTTCCGCTGAAAAATCAAGTAAACTGAACTTTTAAAAAGAACCCACTTCACTCAGCTGACTTACTCTATCAATAGCTTAGTCGAGTCTGTTAAGTGGTTAACTCTCCTATTGAGGTTGAACCTTGTTGCCTTTCAAAGGACTAAGTTGTTTACTTGCATAAAACTCTGATTTAAATTTAAAATAAAAATATTGGTTTGGTCTATTCAACCCCCTCTTTTCTAGACTTAACTTAACATCCCTTGGAAGCTACAAATGGTATCAGAGCGGTTGGTTCAAACAACCTTCCGCACTGGTTACTGAACTAGATCTCAATCTTTCAAAAGATCAACACTTGATAGTTTTTAAACTTTCTTTCAAAAGTTATTATCATGGAAGCAAATCTATCTCACATTCCAATGTTTAGTGTAGAAGAGTTTGATGACCGGAAAATTTTCTTGCAGACACTTCTTTCAGCATTACATGATAAAATGTGGTTTGTCATCGAAGATGGACCCATAAAGATCACTAAAGTGAACACAATTGTGAGAGATGCTGAGGATGATGTTGCAGAAAGACCTTCCATAGTTGAAAAACCCAAGAGCGAATGGACCAATGAAGATCGAAAAAGATATAACTTGGTCAATGTGGCCAAGGATATTTATACAAAACTCTTGATAAAGTAATGTTTAACAAGTTTAAATCTTGCAGGACTGCTCGAGAAATATGGGAAAGGCTGACTCTAATCTGCGAAGGCCCCGAGCAGATTAAAGAAAACAAGTTGACAATGTTAGTCCAAGTGGCTACGATAATCTAGAGGAGAGTGAATAGATTATGCCGATTTTTCGATTTTCTCCCTCTTTTTCGAATGTAAGAATGATAACAAAAATGAAAGTGCGGGAATGGAAACAACACACGCTGATTTATAGAAGTTCAACCAACCTAGGGCCTAATCTTCTACCACCCTGGTATATTCGAAGTGGATTTCGAAAAAAGTAAAAAGTTTTATTGATACCAAACAATTAGAAACCATTACCTTAATGAGCACCTCACTCTTCTTACAACACCACCTATGAAGATTACCACAATCTTCTCACAACAATGAAGAGTACCACACTTTTCAACACCAAAAAATCACCCAAGTGTGTTCTTACCACAAGAACACTAACAAGGATGTCTTGTTTTGGATGATTGAAAGTTACAATCAAGATTACACTTTGCTTGAAAAATATTACAACTCAAAAGTGCAAGTGTAATCAAGAAGGAAGCCTAATACTCAAGATGTGCAAGTGTAAAACTAGGCTTAAAAATACAACAAGAATTATGCTAAGAAAGAATGAGAAGTTTGCTGAGAATTTTCTTGTTGTTTGAATGCTTGTGTGTTGTGTTTGATCCTTCAAAGCCTTCATCTATTTATAAAAGAGTCTTCAAGATTGGATCTCCAACATAGGCTCCTCCATATTCACTTTTATCTACAAAAGAACGATCAAAAGACCTACAAAAATGGTTAAGAATTGTAAAGTAGATCATGACAGATAATAGTTCAACAACGGATAGAATATTGCTATCAAAAATCATAAGTCGACCGGTTGACCTGTTGAAAATTCGAATGTTTAAAAAGTTAATCTGAACTTTGATACAATTAATTAGGGGGTTGGACCTCTCCAAAGGGGGGGTTGGATCGGTCGACAAGGGTTTGATCGGTCGACCCCCACCTTGACCGGTCACCCAACAAGTTTTGAGAGACAGAGAGCAATTTTGGAAAATCTTTGTGTTCAGCTACCACACCGGTCAACCTCAGGGTCGACCGGTTGACTGACCTGTATTTATAACCACTGTTTCGTTTCTGTTTCAATTTTTAACTTTCAGGCACGAGTTGCCCTCTAGGGCGACTGGTTGACCTCGAAACAGACTTTCAAGCACGGGTTGCCCTCTAAGGCGACCGGTTGACCTCAAAAGTGTTGTCCAATATTTGTCAAAAATAAACTTCAAGAAATACTCCAAAAATTAGTAAATATCATTTAAATCAATTTGGAGTATTTGGACAACATTTGGGAATATTATTTTGGTGTAAAAAATCCATTTAAACAAAATTATCAAAATCAAGATAAAAATATTTTTCTAACAAACTCCCCCTTTTTGATGATTACAACCCAAAACAAGTTTACAAGATCAAATAAGTTTTCCGGTCGAAAAAGTAGTCTATCCGTTTTAAGCAACATATATCCAAAATAAAGTTTTAACAAGGAAAGGAGCAAAATTTTACAAAAGAGGTTTTAAGAAGTTCCCCCTATCAACAAGCTTAATCAAAACACACAAAAGCTGAAATTTAAAGCATAAAAGCTAGAACTTTTACAAAATAGCTTAAAAGCAATATATCTTAAAAACTTTCCCTGTCAATATAAATCATTAGTAACATGCTTAATTAATTAAGGGAGCAAAATATAAAGAGAGTTGTAGCTCCAAAAAGCTATTTTCATAATTGCTTTTCTTAAGAGCTTTTGAAGATCTAAAAAAGCTTAAAAGCTCCCCTGTCAAAATAAACTTGTTAGAAGCATAACTAAATGAAATGAGGGAATACAAAGGTGTCGGATCATATAAAACTTCAAAAGCTCCAGCTTTTATGTCCAAAAGCTTTTTCTGTGAGCTTTTACAAGCTCTTTTACCTCATCAAAAATACTTTAAGCTCAAGACATATTTTTCCCCCTTTGGAATCATCTAAAACACCATTAGCATAAATAAAATAGTAGAAACTAATATCAAAGTAGCGCATTACAAAGGTTAATACCAATCAAATGCTAGAAATATAAAGACAAGAGTTCAAAAGCTAAGCATAACAAAGGAAATGGATCACTCTTCGTCGGAAGAGAAACACGCGGTTGGAAGTAGTTCTTTGATAAACCTCTTCAATTGTCCAACCGATATTTTTAATCTATAATTTTCTTGATGAAGCTCCACATTTTGTGTTTCATGAGACGTACAACGAGCTTGAAGATGTCCTATAAAATCATCATTTCGTACCTCGGCACTGGTATTACCCTCTGGATTGCCTTCATTACCACCCGCCGCCAATCTTTTGGCTTATTCATCATCAAAAGTATCATCCGGGTTATGTGATGTTGAACCTTGTGATTTTCCTTTAGCCGACTTAGTAGGACGTTTGGGAATTGTCCTACGCATCCCAATCATTTGTTGAACATTATTATTGTCAAAGTCGTCTTGGATGATTTGGGAGTTGAACTCGAAGAAGGGAGTCCCGACTGTAAAAGCAGTTTGCAAATCCAATTTTCCATTGAGAAATTCTTATTTCCTTGGGTAATCGACTCAATAGCACATTGGATGAGTATCGCTCCAAAATTCACTAGTTCCCCCTTTGAGATTTTGTATGTCAAAAAATAATCTATGTTGTTGGGCAATTTCACAGATTTTCCACAAACACAATACGCTACAATCATGGGTATTAAACGGAGCTCGGTTGTCATGGCTAAAAGTGTAACATCGGGCCAAACACCCAAATAATTAGTCTTAATCACTTCTAAAGACACTCCAAAAATGTTATCATTCCAATGAGAACAACCAAAATATTCCCAACCTCCTTCACGAACATTCAACAACCGACAAATATCATTAGGCGTCCAACGAAAATGACGCCCCTTAACAAATGAATTCATAGCAATTGGCTTTTCACCCATATCATACTCAATCCACAAATTTGTATAAAAGAGCATAATTAACTCATCATCATACATCACAAAATGGTGTTCCCACAAATACATCCACCATTGAGTCTCAAAATAACCTCTAATTGTAGGAAATTCATTAGACAAAATACGAAAGCGACAAATTTTAGTACGCCCAATCGATTTATTGCTCAACTCCAAATTCTCATAATTTTTCTCCGCAAATTTATTAATGAACTTCATTGAATTAGACAGACAAAGAGCTTGAGATAAAAGAGATTTCTTACTTTTTGCCCATTTAACATTGTCCTTTGAGATTTTAGCCCAGAGCTCGGAAATTTGGGCCCGTGTAAGTTGGGGTTTTGGATTTTTGCCTTGCTCCTAAGCTATATTTCTTTGGGTAGCTCGAATTTCATGTTGCTCGACTTCATCTTGGCGAAAACTTGAAGAACCCTCTCCAGCTTTTCTTCACTTGGGATTGGGATTTTGACAGGTAAAATTCTTGGGAGGTGTCATAAGATTGAAATTCTTACAAAAATAGAGAGATTAGCAACAACAATTGAGAGATTTGGTGAAGAATTGTGAGATTTAGAAGTAAAAATCAATTTTCGCACATAAGGGTTTGAGAAAAATGAAAGAGGATAAGTTTGGGGTTGCGAGGAAGAACGTGAGACAGAATGTTTTAAGTCTCCGAAAAAGTGCAGGTCGACCGGTTGAAGAGAGGGTTCGACCGGTGCCTGTACAGGTCGACCGGTCGACCCTCTAGTTCGATCGGTACCTGCGAAAATTTCTCCCGTTTCAGTTTTTATGTTTTGCAAAAATTCGATCTTTTGTCTAAAAATTTTAAAATGCATCAAATATGAAAATATAGACTTCATTCAATATGCGTTATGCCTAAACGAGCTCGAATTGAAGTAAAAATCTCGGTGGGTAACGGTTTTGTAAAAATATCCGCGAGTTGATCTTGAGATGGAACAAAGCACATCTCAATTTTTCGTTTAGAAACACAATCCCTTACAAAATGGTGTCGAACCTCAATATATTTTGTTCTGTTATGATGAACTGGATTTTGTGAAATATAGAGGATGTATTGTCACAAAAAATAGGAATATTTTCGAAAGAGCATTTATAATCCGCTAAAGTTTGTTTCATCCAAAGAAGTTGAGTACAACAAAAAGCCGCGGAAATATATTCGGCTTCGGCCGTTGATAAAGATACACAATTTTGTTTCTTAGAAAACCATGATACTAGGCAATCGCCTAAAAATTGACATGATTCGGAAGTACTTTTACGATCATCAATATTTCCCGCATAATCCGAATCACTATATCCTTTTAAAGAAAATTTTTTTCATTTTGGATAAAACAAGCCATAAGAAATAGTGCCTTTTAAATATCGACAAATTCTTTTAACGACACTTAAATGAGATTCTTTGGGATTGCTTTGAAATCGAGCGCATATGCATACATCATGAAGAATATCGTGTCTACTTGCGGTTAAATAAAGTAAACAATCAATCATACCTCGATATTTTGTTTGATCTACTGGTTTACCTTTCTCGTCTTTGTTGAGCTTGATATTTGTTGCATCGGAGTAGCAACAGTCCTTCCTTCTTTAATTTCGAACTTCTTTAGAAGTTCTTTTGTATACTTAGATTGAGATATGTATATGCCTTCTTGACATTGTTTTATTCGAAGTCCAAGAAAGAAATTGAACTCCCCCATCAAGCTCATCTCAAATTCACATTGCATTAACTTGGAAAATTTCTTACAAAGAGATTCATTAGTAGCACCAAATATAATATCATCAACATAAATTTGAACTAATAAGCAATCTTGCCCTTTTTCAAAAACAAAAAGAGTAGTATCAACTTTACCTCTTGAAAATCCATTTTGTAAAAAAAAAGAGCTAAGTCTATCAAACCATGCTCGGGGTGCATGTTTTAAACCATATAAGGCCTTTTTAAGTTTATAAACATCATTTGGCCTCGAAAATTTTTCAAACCCCGGAGGTTGTTTTACATAGACTTCTTCTTGAATAAAACCATTTAAAAAGGTGGATTTAACATCCATTGGTAAAGCTTGAAATTATTAAAACAAGAATAGGCAAGTAAAATTCGAATTGCTTCTAAACATGCTAGGGGTGCAAATGTTTCATCATAGTCAATACCTTCTTCTTGACAATACCCTTGAGCTACTAACCTTGCCTTGTTTCGAACGATGTTGCCTTGGTCATCGAACTTGTTTCAGAATGCCCATTTTGTACCAATTATAGTTTGTGATGGAGGGCAAGGTACCAATTCCCAAATATCATTCCTTTCGAATTGATTCAACTCTTCTTGCATTTCTAGAAACCAATCTTAATCTTCAATGGTTTCCTTTGCATTTTTTGGCTCTTTTTGAGAAATAAGAGTTTTCTCGGCAAATTTCCTTCTAGTCATAACTTTGTGTAGAGGATCCAAATTATGAGATCTTTTGGATGATCTCCTTTGAATTTTAAAGCCACGGAAGATCCGAGTTGTCACCTTTATCTTTTTGTGGAACATTTGAAGTTGAAGGTTGATTATTTAATGTGGAAGGTTGATCACTTTGAACATCATTTGGAAAAATTGGTTCAATATCATCATCTTCATCACTTTCATCATTGGGTATTCTATTCAACACCCAAGGCTTCATTGAATTTGATGTGAATGGACTCCTTGATCAATTACTTGTTTTACTATAAACCCGATATGCCTTACCCTTAGTTGAGTACCCCATAAAAATTTCTTCATCGGCTTTGGGATAAAGTTTGTCTAATTGATCCTTGTCTTTCAAAATAAAACACTTGCAACCAAATATTTTGAAATGACTAATATTTGGAGTTCTTCCTTTCCACAGCTCATAAGGAGTTTTATTTAACTTAGGACGAAGATATAACCGGTTTATGACATAGCAAGCGGTGTTGACGGATTCGGCCCAAAAATATTTTGGAAGTGAGAATTCATTGAGCATGGACAGACTCATTTCTTAAAGTGTCCGATTTTTCCTTTCGGCTACTCAATTTTGTTGTGGTGTTCTTGGAGCCGAGAAATTGTGAGCATATCATTTGGTTTCACATGAGACTCTAAATTT
This sequence comes from Rehmannia glutinosa, assembly GCA_016081115.2. Taxonomy (NCBI): domain Eukaryota; kingdom Viridiplantae; phylum Streptophyta; class Magnoliopsida; order Lamiales; family Orobanchaceae; genus Rehmannia; species Rehmannia glutinosa. Next base: position 41,128,171 of record CM071927.1, read on the forward strand.
ATCATCAAATTGACCACCTCGATCACTTCATATAGACTTAATAGTATCTTCCTTTTTATTTTCAATAAGTCTACACAACTTAGCAAACTCATTAGAGGCATCACCTTTATTGGCAAGTAAAATAGTCCAAGTATATCTAGAAACATCATTAACTATAACAAAATGTGTAATATTTTCCACTTAAACTTTCTGTGCCAATATCCCCATACAAATCAAGATGAAGTAATTGTAGAGGCTTGGTTGTGGAAATTTTATTTTTGCGCTTAAAACTACTTCTAACTAATTTGTTCTTTTGACAAGTGTCACATAAGCCAAGGTTTTCAATATTTAATTTGGGTAGTCCTTTGACATGTTGATTTTTGTAAATCTCTTGCAAATTTTTGTATCCAACATGTCCAAGTCGCCTATTCCATAAACTTGTTAAATCATTATTGGCGACAAGACAAGAAACATTTTGACTAACCAAATCACTTGTGCAAATTCTGTAAAGATTGCCTTTTCTACTTGCTTCACAAATAATTTATCATTTTTGAGAATGAGGCATTTTTCTTATTAAAAAAACTTTATAATTAGAATCACAAAGTTGGCTAACACTTATCAAATGGAACTTAAGCCTTTCAACTAATAAAACATTACTAAGAGAGAAAAAGAGTTGCCAAATTCTCTATTTCCAAGAATTCTTCCTTTGCGTTATCTCCTTAACATACAGTGTGAACACTCGCTGTCCACGAGCCATTTTGAATCTTTCGAAATTGTTATAGCCCCTAGTACCTACAAATTATTTTTAGGTACCCTATAATTTTGGGGTCCATGGGGGTTAGTTTTGAGACCTTTGGGTCTTCAAAAATGACTAAAGCTATTTTTCAATTTACAATGATTAACATAATGTCCATTTTTACCCACAATAAAAACAAGTAATAATGTTAGGACTACTAGCCCGAATGAAAGTCGGTGCTTGGTCATTTTTTCATGAAAGCGGTTTGAAAAGGTTTGTAACCAAGTCCTAATTTTGAATGCTCACTTCTTTGTGCACCAAGAATTGTTGTAACTTTATCCGTACCTAAATTAAAACGTTGCACATCCTTTTTAAAATTTTCAATTGCTTTTGTGAGCATTTATTTTTCGGAATCAAGAGTATGCATTTTAGCAAGAGTAATAGCATGAGCGTGATCAATAGATTCATAAGAAGTAAATAATCTATCCTTTTCTAATTTAAGCTCTTTATACTCTTTTTTTCAAAAGTTTGTATTTGCAAATCATATCTCTAAATTCATTTTGCAACTCATCATAATCACATTGTAATTCATCAATTAAAGAATAATATGAAGAGTTAGAGCGTACCTCGTTATTTTTATCGTCTATGGCCATGAGAACATGCTCGTCTTCTTCTTCTTCGTCAGAGGTGGCAAGGAGCTCATCCAATGTTTTGGCTTCGCATTTAGAGCCTTATTTTTTCGGAAAAGACTTTTTCTTCTTTTTCTCTCTCCTCTGCTAATTTTGGGCAATCGGGTATAAAGTGTCAGGGTTTTCTGCATTTAATGCAAGAGTTGTCTCAAGCTTTTCTTGCCTTATTTTTATTTACAAATCTTGCAAATTTTCGAACAAGGGCGGCGGTTTTCTCATCCTCCTTATCACTAGCATCATAAATATTATTAGAAGAAGATGTTAAGCCTTTAGGAATAGATTGCATACCCAATTGAGAGGTGGATGGTTTGGAATTTTTCCTCTCCTTGAGATATGCTTCATAGATGAGAAGATTTCCAACGCGCTCATCAAATTTGAGAATTTCGAGATTTTAGGCTTCCGTAATTGCCGTTACCTTTTTGGAACAAGAACCGGGGAGAGCATTTAAGACTTTAGTAATCTTGTCTTCTTCGGAGATGACTTTCCCAAGTGCTACAAGAGGATTGACTATGTCGTCCAACCTTTCCACCATTTTTGAAATGCTTTCACCCTCAAACATTATGAAGTTTTCAAAATTTTTAACAAGCATGGTTTTTCTAGCTTGTTTAACCTTTTTAGTACCTTCATAAATTGTTTCTAATTTTCCCAAACTTCATGAGCCGACCTTATCCCAAGAATTCTATTATATTCGGTAGCCGTAAGAGAACAATGCAAATATTTAAGGCCTTACCATTGAGAGAGAAGGACTTCTTATCATTTTCATCAAATTCTTTGAAGCTTTTGAGAACTGTGGTTCCATCCTCCATTTTCTTTGTTGGTTGAGCGATTCCTTCGATGACCGCATCCCAAATATCAAATTCTCATCATTGTAGGAAACATTCCATCTGATCCTTCCAAAATGCGTAGTTGTTTGCATTGAAGAGTGGTGGCTTGTTGGTGGAGGCGCCGGTGGTGAGGTAGCTTTCATTCGTAGCCATGGATCTCCTCTTTACTCGCAAAGATTAAACGAGCTTGCCAAAGATTTTGGCTTTGATACCACTTGTTAGTCCAAGTGGCTACGATAATCTAGAGGGGGTGAATATATTATGCTGATTTTCCGATTTTCTCCCTCTTTTTCGAATGTAAGAATGATAACAAAAATGAAAGTGCGGGAATGTAAACAACACACGTTGATTTATAGAAGTTCAACCCACCTTGGGCCTAATCTTCTACCACCCCGGTATATCCGAAGTGGATTTCGAAAAAAGGAAAAAGTTTTATTGATACCAAACAATTACAACCTTTACCTTGAAGAGCACCTCACTCTTCTTACAACACCACCTATGAAGATTACCATAATCTTCTCACAACAATGAAGAGTACCACACTCTTCAACACCTAAAAATCACCCAAGTGTGTTCTTATCATAAAAACAATAACAAAGATGCCTTGTTATGGATGATTGATAGTTACAATCAAGATTACACTTTGTTTGAAAAATATTACAACTCAAAAGTCCAAGTATAACCAAGAGGGAAGCCAAATACTCAAGATGTGCAAGTGTAAAACTAGGCTTAAAAATTCAACAAGAATTATGCCATAAAAGAATGAGAAGTTTGCTGAGAATTTTCTTGTTGTTTGAATGCTTGTGTGTTGTGTTTGGTCCTTCAAAGGCTTCATCTATTTATAGGAGAGTCTTCAAGATTGGATCTCCAACAAAGACTCCTCCATCTTCACTTTTGTCTACAAAAGAAGGATCAAAAGATCTACAAAAATGGTTAAGAATCGTAAAGTAGATCATGACAGATAATGACTCAACAACGGATAGAATGTTGCTGTCAAAAATCATAGGTCGACCGGTTGATTTGTTGAAAATTCGAACATTTAAAAAATTAATCTGAGATTTGATACAATTAATTAGGGGGTTGGACCGAGTCCCTGGTGGTTGGATCGGTCGACAAGGGGTTCGACCGGTCGACCCCCACCTTGACCGGTCACCCAACAAGTTTTGAGAGACAGAGAGCAATTTTGGAAAATCTTTGAGTTCAGCTACTGGTCGTCCTGAGTTCGACTGTCGACCACACAGGTCGGCCTCAGGGTCGACCGGTTGACTTGACCCATTTTTAACCACAGTTTCGTTTCTGTTTCTATTTTTAACTTTCAGGCATGGGTTGCCCTCTAGGGCGACCGGTTGACCTCAAAACAGATGTGTTGTCCAATATTCGTCAAGAATAAACTTGAAGAAATACTCCCAAAAATTAGTAAAAATCATTTAAATAAATTTGGAGTATTTGGACAACACTTGGGAATATTGTTTTGGTGTAAAAAATCCATTTAAACAAAATCATCAAAATCAAGATAAAAATATTTTTCTAACAGACAGTTGCTGTACAGAAGTTTCAGAACTTCAAGATGCTCGCTGGTGAAACACTGGATCAACTGGATGAAAGATTTAGAGACATCACAAAGGAGCTTTCAGCTATTGGTAAAGAATATACACATAAGAAAATGTGTATGAAAATTCTAAGATCTCTCCTAGCTGAGTGGAAAATGAATGTGATGGCCCTTAGGCATTCTATGGACTTAACAAGGATCTCCAACCATGAGCTATTCTCAGATTTAAAGGCTTATGAATTCGAGCTCAGAAGAAAGGAGCAAGATGAGATAGTTGTGCCCAAGACAGCTGCTATGATGGCTGGAGAATCAAAAGTACAAAATCCAAGGACATTATAGATAAAGAGGAAATAGCCCTAAAAGAACTATAAGAGAAACAAGCATGAATCCTCCAGAAGACACTTGTTAGGCAATTTATTGAGAAGATTTTGATGATACCATGTAAAACTTAAACTAGGAAGTTGGCACCCCATTTTCCTTGTAATTTTTATTGTAATAGATAGGGCTGGAAAAGCTGAGTCAAGTCAGCTATGCCAAGAAATACAAGAAGTCAAATGCGGACTGAATTTAAGACTCTGCTGTGTGTCAGTTGAGTATGGCCAAGAAGGAAGTCAAGGACTCGACCGAAGGAGTGTCAACCGAGGAACAACAGTGTGAGAAGTGTCACCAAGTCAACTCAAGAAGCCAAGTCTCAAAGTTGAAGTGACAAATGAGTTAGCTAACGACCGAGCCGACTCAAGTCACCTGGGTAAAACAACGATCTAGTCAAGACAACTGACTTAGATCCGTTGATTAAAGTAAAGAATATTACTCAATATAGTAGTATGTCAAAGCTGTTAGGTCTAAAGTGTTTGTCCCATAAATATGCAAAGGAATGAACCAATGGGAAACACTGCACCTTGTGTCAGGCACCTGCAATGCTGCGAAGACATTTAATACGAGGAAATATCAACATCAAGGACTGCAAACAACACAAGCCAACGAACAAAAGTGACATTTGAAATTAGCCAATCTCTTCAACGGGCAAAATTTCAAATGTGCACTATAAAAGGCTAAGGAAGTTATTGAGAAGAGGTTACTTGAACCACAAACAAGCAAGCAATATTCAAGCATTTAACCTGCAATGTTCTCATAAGCATGCAAGCAATTCCTCAAGCCTGAAACTCAATGGAAATCAATCCAACACAAGTTGTGAAGGAAAGAAAACTTCAAATCTGTTGAGGAGGAAACTTTTGAAGAAATCAAAGGGGTTTACTTTCCAAGCTAGGATTGTAGAAATATTCCAGGTCGAACCATTATCAAGTTTGTTGGAGGGCTTCGTGATCAAATACAAGAACTTGAGAAGTGAGTTGAAGTAGCAAGGCAGCTGCCCTGTGAAGAAGCTGAGTCGCAAGAGAAGCCAACTGTGTGATCAAGGATGTCTCCAGACTTTTCACCACTTTGTAAACTGATCTTTTGCATAGTGGATTCCTTCAGGAGTTGGAGAAGAGAGGATTAGAAAAATTACCCTATCTTCGAACCTCTATAAAATATTTGTGTCATTTACTTTAAGCAAATTTACTTTCATGCATAATTATATTATATCTGCTGTTAGAATCATATTGCTATCCAATGGAAAAATAACTAAGTGTTAAGAATTAAGTGTTTAAACCAAGCTTAAAACAAATCTAAGGGTGTTAAGTCTTCCGCTGTTAAAAACCAATCGGCCAAGTTAAGTATTTAGCTTGAGCAGCCGAGTTATACTATCAACAGCTCTATCGAGTCTGTTGAGTGGGAAACTTAGCTGAAAAGCAGACTTAGTTGTCCATCAAGGACACAACTGTTTGAGTCAACCCTGTTGAATTATTTTAAAAGGACTAAATCCAAAATTTGGTAAAGTTTATTCAACCCCCTCCTTCTAAACCTTACTTCACACCCCTTGGGACCTACAAGTGGTATCAGAGCGGTTGGCTCATTGAGCTTTCCGCACTGGTTATTGAACTAGATCTCTATCTTTTCAAAAAAGTTTTTAAACACTTGTATTTTCAAAATCCTTCATTTTAAGCAAAGTTATTATCATGGAAGCAAATCTGACACGCATTCCTATGTTCACTATTGAAGAATTTGATGATTGGAAAATTTGCATGTAGGCTCATCTATCTGCATTACATGATGAAATGTGGCTTGTGATAGAGGATGGGCCACTGCAAATACTCAAAGTGAACACGGCTGTAAGAAGAGCAGCCGCAGCTAAAGGTGAAGAAGCTGCCGCTGAAGCAAGACCAGCCATGGTTGAAAAACCAAGGACTGAGTGGACTAATGAGGACATGAAGAGATACAACCTGGACAATGTGGCCAAGGATATACTCTACAAGACGTTGGACAAATCCATGTTCAACAAAGTCAAATCTTGCAAATCTGCTAAATAGATTTGGGATAAACTGACTTTAATTTGTGAAGGATCAGAACAAATTAAAGAAAATAAATTATTTGTTGTTTTTCAAAAATTTGAAAATTTCAAAATACTTGTAGGTGAAACCTTGGACCAGTTGGTGTTAGATAAATGTTTTTATCAAGATTTTGATGATTTTGTTTAAATGAGTTTTTACACCAAAACAATGTTTTTAAATGTTGTCCAAATACTCCCAATTGATTTAAAATGTTTTTACTAATTTTTTGGAGTATTTCTTGAAGTTTATTTTTGACAAAAATTGGACAACACTTCTATTTTGAGGTCGACCAGTCAAACAATAGGTCGATCGGCATCTGAAGAACAAAAAAAATGAAAATAGAACTCACTGGAACAAAACAAAAGGGGAGGGGGACCGGTCCACCAAGAGGCCGACCGGTCGGATCCTATGGCGAGCGGTCGAACCCCCTTGGATCGGTCACCCACCCCTCCATCCTGTGTTTGGATCGCACTATTTCATTTTTAACGTTCGAAATTTTTTACATAGCGACCGGTCACGCTATATATTTTTTACAGCAGATTCAAACCGTTGGAAAACCATTATCAGCAAGATTTACTTTATCAATTTGTACATTATTTCTACATCTTGTGATCTTCTTTTTGTAGACAAAAGTGAAGAAGGATGAGTCTATGTTTGTGAAGACTCTTCTATAAATAGAGGATGATTTGAAGACACAAGACACAAAAAAAAAACACAAGCAAACACACAACAAGAAATCTGCAAATTTCTAATCTTTCATATTCAACATTCTTGTTGTACTTATAGCCTAAGTATTCCACTTTCACATCTTGAGGTCTAGGCTTGATTCTTGATTACACTTGCACTCAAAATTGTATTATTCATTACCGAGTTGTAATCTTAAATTTTTGGGTTCATCATTCAACACAAGATATCCTTGTGAGTGTTCTTGTGGTAAGAACACACTTGGGTGATCTAGGTGTTAGGTGCAAGAAGATTGTAGTAATCTTCTTATTGAAGAGTTTGGTGCTCTTTGAGATGTTGAAGAATTTGGTATTCTTCAAGGTTGAACATTGTGGTAATCTTCACAAGGTGCCGTAGAAGGTTGTGGTAATCTTCAAGGGAGATTGAGGTAATCTCCAAATAGGTGTTGTAAGGTAATGTTGTATTAATTGTGGTAATTAATAAAATCTTCTTTTCTTTTTGAAATCCATCCCGGAGATACTGGAGTGGTAGAGGACTAGGACCTAGGTGGGTTGAACCTCTATAAATCGAGGCGTGTTGTTTAATTTCCGCACCTTTATTCTTGTCTTTGATTGATCATTTGAAAAAGAGGGCTAATTGCGAAAAATCGGCATAATCTATTCACCCCCCTCTAGATTATCGTAGCCACTTGGACTAACAAGTGGTATCAGAGCCAAACTTTTGGCTAGCTCGTTCCGAGTAAAGAGGAAAGATCCATGGCTACGAACGAGAGCTATCTACCAACCGACGCTTCATTCAATAGACCGCCTCTCTTCTACTCCAACAATTATGCATTTGGGAAGGATCGAATGGAATGCTTCTTACAAGGTTGTGGGTTTGATATTTGGAACATGGTTATAAACGGAGTATCCATCCCAATGAAGAAACAGGAAGACGACACTCAAATTCCCGAAGCCCTCAAGGAGTTTGATGATGAAGACAAGAAAATATTCTCCTTAAACGGTAAAGCTCTTAACATTCTTTATTGTTCTCTTACCGCGATGGAGTATAATCAAATTAGAGGTATTCGATCCGCTCATGATGTGTGGAAAAAATTAGAAACTATCTATGAAGGCACCAAGAAAGTTAAACAAGATAGAAAAACGATGCTTGTTAAAGATTTCAAAAATTTCACAATGCTCGAAGGTGAAGGGATTTCAAAAATGGTAGAAAGACTAGACAAAACCGTTAATTATTTGTGGGCACTCGGAAAAGTCATTTCAGAAGAAGACAAAGTTACCAAAGTTTTAAATGCTCTTCCCGGCTCTTGGTCCGAAAAGGTGACGGCTATCATGGAAGCTCAAAATTTAGAAACTCTAAATTTTGATGAGCTTATTGGAAATCTTATCATCTATGAAGCATATGCAAATGAAAGGAGTAATTCAAAAGCATCCACCTCTCTACCGGATTTTATAACAACTTGGGATGAGATTCTTACAACTTCCGATGGTGAAGAAGCCGAGAAATGTCTAATGGGAAACGAATAAGACAATGAGGTACGCTCTAACCCGTCTACTTCTTTTAGTAATAAATTGCATGATGATTATGATGAATTGCAAAATGATTTTGATGAGCTTCAAAATGAATTCCAAAGCTTGCTTTTTAAATATAAGAATTTGAAAAAGGAATTCAACACCATGAATAATGAAAAGGATAGTTTACATGCTTCTTATGAATCTCTTACTAGTGCTCATAATGTTATACTTGATAAGTTTAGAATTCTTGAAGAAGAAAACAATACTCCAGTTAAGGATATTGATTGCATGAAAAAGGATATGTTGAAGTTTAACTTGAGTACCAATAAAATGACCAAAATTCTTGATGTTCAACGTTGTGATCATTTGAAACTAGGACTTGGTTATAAGCCTAATATTAATGTTAAGAAAAATAACCAAGTCTCTATGCATGTTGGTCATTATGCTTCTAGAACTATTACATGTTTCTATTGTGGTAAAATTGGTCACACGACTAATACTTGTCGGGCTAAAAATAGTTCTAATTATTATTGGAGACATAAAAGTCTAAATGTTAATCCCAAAGGACCCAAACACTTGAGGGTACCACAAAAAAATTTTATGCTAGGTACTCGGCGCAATAAAAATCAATGGAGTTCTAAATTGTCATATAGACAACAAACGATCGCGCCATATGATCAAACGAGGAGATATTATCAACAAAAATATTTTTCAAGAAGAAGGTATAATCAACAATGGGAAATATACAACCCTTGGCAATGGCGAAATTGGAAATATTTTGGTTTAAGGAACAAATGATCGTAGACTTATCCATGGCCATCTACGTCATAAAGTGTCAAGATTGTGAAAGGCATATTGGTTGACAAATAAATTCGAGGTATGTTTATCAACTTTCATTATTCTTAAAGACTCGAAATTCTTCATGCCTTATGCCTATATGCTCGATTTCAAAACTATCCCAACGAATTTCATTAAAGTGTCGTTAAAAGAAATTTTCAAATATTTGAAAGGCACTTCTTCTTATGGCTTGTTTTATCCAAAGTTTTAAAACGTTAAATATTTTTCGGGATAACAAGTTCGGTGAAAATAGTTTCTCAACAAATGGTCATTCATAACCAAACAAAATATATTGAGATTCAATATTTTTTAATGGATTGTACTTCTTAAAGGAAAATTGAGACGTGTTTAATTCCGTCTCAAGGATAACTCGCGGACATTTATTTTTAATCTCTAACCACCGAGTCTTTTACCTCATTTCGAGCTTGTTTAGGCATAATGTATATTGAATGAGGTCTACGTTTGCAATTTGCATGTTTTTAAAACTTAGGGGTGAAACATCATATATTTGGTGCAACATTCGGACAGAAACAGAACTTATGTTCAGGCACCGGTCGACGGAAAGGTCGACCGGTCGACAAGGCTAGGCACCGGTCGCCCTACACGTCGACCGGTCGCCCTAGCCAATTTCAGCAATAAAATTTCTTTTGTTCTTCATTTTGTCATTTTGGTTATTTTCTTCCAAAATCGAACCCCTTCGCATTTTTCACACACAATTCACTCAAAATGATTTTCTTCTCATAAAATCTATAGTTTTGAGTTTATGTAACTTCTATTTCATCCATATCATCCGACTTCTCTGATTAATTAGTAAGAATTTCTCCTTTTAATCTCAATTGGGTTGAACCCTTGAGAATATGCTTATATCTTGCTATTTTGATGAAATTTATGTATTAGTGTGTTGTATATGATGATTGTTGATGGATGAATGTTGTAATGTTGTATTTGGTGATGAAATGTTTTGGCTTAAATGAAATACAAAGGCGTTATATATCTCTTGTTTTATTCGACGCATGCCAAGTGTTCGACAAAATGTTTCTATGAAAAATTCATCACCTACATGATTCTCTTGATTTGAAAAATCTTATAAGTTTATAGAGATCATGTTTTATCAATCAAATGAGCTTTTGCAAATCAAATAAGCAACTTTTCCCTTTTATTTGGAATTTAAGCATCAATGTTCAAAATGCTCAATAAATCGATTAAATTGCGCACTTTTATATGATTGTATGATGTTTTTATCATGCTAACATTATTTTTGATGATTCCAAAGGGGGAGAAACAGGAAAAACGCTCATATGCTCAAAAAAGTAAAAATAAGCTCGCAAGAAAAGCTATGAGCTAGGGCTCTTAAAACCCAAAAGCTGTGAACGAGACTTAGTCCATTTTATGTATTATGGACTTTTATGCTTAACTTATGATGTCTTTGTGACAGGGGAAGCTTCTAAGCTTATGAAAATCAAGCTTTTAGCTTGTAGTTGTTTGCTTCTACTTAATTTTTGTTATGCATGTTGATAGGGGGAGCTTATGCAAAATATTTTTAGAAAATCTTTGCTCCTATCCTAGTGTTTGTACTTATGATAAATGTTGCTTGTAATGGATTGATATTTTAGACCGGAAAATATGTTTTGTTTTTAAAATCGATCTCCTAAAATTGTTTTGGATTGTAATCATCAAAAAGGGGGAGATTGTGAGAGAAATGTTTTTATCAAGATTTTGATAATATTGTTTAAATGAGTTTTTACACCAAAACAATGTTTTTAAATGTTGTCCACATACTCCCAATTGATTTAAAATGTTTTTACTAATTTTTTGGAGTATTTCTTGAAATTTATTTTTGACAAAAATTGGACAACACTTCTATTTTGAGGTCGACCGGTCGAACAAGAGGTCGACCGGTATCTGAAGAATGAAAAAAATGAAAACAGAACTCACTGGAACAAAAAAAAGGGGAGGGGGGCCGGTCCACCAAGAGGCCGACTGGTCGGACCCTATGGCGACCGGTCGGACCCCCGTTGGTCCGGTTGCCCACCCCTCCATCCTGAGTCTGGATCGCACTATTTCCTTTTTAATGTTCGAAATTTTCTACATAGCAACCGGTCGCGCTATATATTTTTGACAGCAGATTCAAACCATTGGAAAACCATGATCAACAAGATTTACTTTATCAATTTTGTACATTATTTCTACATCTTGTGATCTTCTTTTTGTAGACAAAAGTGAAGAAGGAGGAGCCTATGTTTGTGAGACTCTTCTATAAATAGAGGATGATTTGAAGACACAAGACACACAAAAAAACCACAAGCAAACACACAACAAGAAATCTGCAAATTTCTAAGCTTTCATATTCAACACTCTTGTTGTATTTATAGCCTAAGTATTTCACTTTCACATTTTGAGGTCTAGGATTGATTCTTTATTACACTTTCACTCAAAATTGTATTATTCATTATCGAGTTGTAATCTTGAATTTTTGGGTTCATCATTCAACACAAGATATCCTTGTGAGTGTTCTTGTGGTAAGAACACACTTGGGTAATCTAGGTGTTAGGTGCAAGAAGATTGTGGTAATCTTCTTATTGAAGAGTTTGGTGCTCTTTGAGGTGTTGAAGAATTTGGTATTCTTCAAGGTTGAAGATTGTGGTAATCTTCACAAGGTGCCGTAGAAGATTGTGGTAATCTTCAAGGGAGATTGAGGTAATCTCCAAAGAGGTGTTGTAAGGTGATGTTGTATTAATTGTGGTAATTAATAAAATCTTTTTTTCGTTTTCAAATCCATCCCGGAGATACTGGGGTGGTAGAGGACTAGGCCCTAGGTGGGTTGAACCTCTATAAATCGAGGCGTGTTGTTTAATTTCCACACCTTTATTCTTGTCTTTGATTGATCATTCGAAAAAGAGGGCTAATTGCGGAAAATCGGCATAATCTATTCACCCCCCCTCTAGATTATCGTAGCCACTTGGACTAACAGTTGGATGCCAGATTCACTGAAATCACAAATGAGCTTTCTGCTCTTGGGAAGGAATATACACAAAAGGAAATGTGTATGAAGATCTTGAGAAGCCTCCCAGCTGAATGGGAAATGAAGGTTATAGCTCTGAGACATTTAATGGATCTCTCAAAAACGTCCAATCATGAGTTATTCTCATATCTCAAAGCCTATGAGTTTTAGCTGAGAAGGAAAGAGCAAGAGGAGACAGTTGTACCTAAGACAGCTGCATTGATGGCCAATGATGGAAAGAGAGTTGAACCCAGGGAAGTCATAGACCAAGAGGAAATTGCCCTGATGGTCAAAAGATTCAACAAGTTCTTCAATAAGAACTATAAAAGAAATAAGGGTGAGACCTCCAAAAGACATTCAGCTTCTTCCAAGTCAAGGGAAGACAGGCCACCCAAGAGAACTGAACATCGAAGGGTTGAATATCAAAGAGCTGATAATCCAAGAACAGAAAGAGCTAATCAAAGAGCTGAGAACCTGTGTTGGAACTGCAGACAACTAGGACACTTTGCAGTTGGCTGTTCCTATCCACCAGTTAACAAATATAGGAATGAGGAAGATAGAAAAGTCTTCAGGGAAAAAAGATAGGAAAAGCAGAAATCCATGTTGGTTGCTGAGACTGCTGTGACAGTCAAGTCCAAAGAAGCAGAATACTCAGAGAGTAGTGAAGCTGACTACTCAAGTGACTCTGAGGAAGAGGCTATGATTTGCCTTATAGCTAAAGAACAAGATCAACCAGATCAAGAAGATGAGGTACACTCTAACTCATCTCATTCAGACTCAAGTGATAGTGATTGTGATACACACACTTCATCACCCACTGATCTTTATGATTCATTAGGCAAATTGATGAAAGATTTTGAACACATAAAATCCTCACACACAATTCTACATGAGGAAAACAGTCAGCTTAAAAGCCAAAACTCACAGCTGACTAAAGAGCTGAGTACTCTGAGTCATATATCTGATGAGAACAATAAGCTGAAGGCTGAAAATGCAAAGATCACAGTAGAGTTAGCTGCTATAGAAAAGAGAGAAAAAGATCTCAAAAATGTGATTGCCTCATTTACAAAGGCATCCAAATCATTGGATGATCTTATCATGAGTCAAAACGAATGTGGAGATTAGACAGGCATAGGATTTAATTCCTTTGTGCACAGTCAAACTCCAAGAGTGATTTTGGAAAAAGGATCTTCAAGCAATGAAGCATCTCAAAAATCCAAAACACCAAATGCTGCACCCACATTCATTCCAAAGCACAACCACAAACAAACTGGCCTTGGATACAAAGGGAAAGGAAAACAACCGATTGAGTATCTTTGAGGACAACGAGAAGAAATCCAAAGAGTTCCTCAAAGAAACTCCAAATGAAAAATACTCACAAAAGCAAACAGAGCTACCAGAAACCACATAAATTTCATCAGAGAAACACACATGATGAGAATGGTAGAAACTATCCGAACTATGCTGATTGGAATAATGTGAAACATCAACAAAGATCTATGGAATACAAGCCAAGTTGGCAAAGACCTAAAACTCAGCAAAGGTCATTCCAAAGGCAAAAGAGCTATTATCAGCAAACATATGCACCCAAGCACTACACTCAGAAATACCACAACTATCCCAAGAAAGCAATTGCTAAAACACAAACACAGGCATACAGACAAAAGAGACATCTGTATGAACCTAAAACCCCCAAGCAATTTACTAATGTGCACTATGATTATGGCACTGATAGATGGCAACCTTTTAGAGTCAAGTCTCTTAGCTATATGTTGGTTGGATCATCTTATAGCACTAACCCCTCAGGACCCAGGCAAGTATGGGTACCTAAAAACTGATTTCCTTGATTGTATGTTCAAGGAACAGCTGAGTGCCAAGAAACCTGGTACATGGATAGTGGTCGTTTTCCGGACATATGACAGAAACAAGAAAAACTCACAAGATTCAAGGAGATTAGAGGTGCAAAAGTCATATTTGGAGGAAATGAAGCTCCAGGGGAAATCAAAGGCACAAGATCTATCAAGAAGAATGGATTGGAAATCATAGATGTTGCGTATGTTGAAGGCCTTAACTTCAACCTGTTAAGCATCAGCGAACTTTGTGATAAAGGCTATTATGTTGGATTCAACATGGGAGTGTGCCAGATCAATGATGCTAAATCAAATGAAATAGTGCTGCAAGGATCAAGACAGAAGAATATGTATGTGGTAGATTGGCCCACTGCTACACCAAGCACTTGTCTACTAGAAAAGAGTACAGCCGAATCGAGTTAGTTATGGTATAAGAAGCTGAGTCATCTGAATTTCAAGACAATCAACAAGCTTGCAAGGAGTCATCTTGTAGAAGGATTGCTAGACTCAGTATACAAGAAAGAAAGTGTATGTGATGCATGCCAGATGGGAAAGCAAATAAAGTCTTCATTCAAGGATAAGACAAGTCCTTCTTCAACAAGGATATTACATCTGTTGTATATGGATTTATTTGGTCCAGTTGAGCCAGCCAACATAAGTTGAAAGAAATACACGTTAGTGGTGGTAGATGACTACTCAAGATATACATGGACAATCTTCATGTGTAAAAAGAAGGAAACCTTGCAGAAGTTATCTCAGTTGATGAAAAGAGTTCAAAATGAAAAGAGCCAAACCATTATAAAAATAAGATCTGACAGAGGAACTGATTTTGTCAATGGGATAATAACTCAGTATTGTGTTGAAAATGGAATCGCTCATGAGTTATCAGCTGCAAGAACACCACAGCAGAATGGAGTAGCTGAAAGAAGGAATAGAACACTCAAGGAAGCTGCAGGGACCATGTTAGCTGAAGCTGGATTGCCTAAGAGATTCTGCGCTGAAGCCATTAACACAACATGCTATACTCAAAATAGATGCATGATCAACAGACAGCTGACCAAGACTCCCTATGAAATTTGGACAGGGAGAAAGCCAAATGTTGGATATTTTAGGATATTTGGATGTAAATGTTTCATCTATAACAATGGCAAAGATAATTTAAGGGCTTTTGATGCTAAAGCTGATGAAGGTATCTTTTTGGGATACTCAGCTGAGATCAAAGCCTATAGAGTGCTGAACAAGAAGACTATGGTTACAGAAGAGTCTATCCATGTGGTCTTTGATGAACCTAATGTAAATGGAGAAGACATTGAAGAGTTAGCTGATAAGCTGAATCAACCAACTATGCAGAAGAGTCCTTATGTTGAAGCTGAAGTAAGAGCAATCATCCCAGATGAAGATGAGATAGCTGAATCTCAAAGACAACTGGAAAGTCTACAACTGAATGAAAATGAAAGAGCTGTTCAAGACAACTCAGCTGCGAGACGGCTTAATCCAGCAGACTTACTCCAACCTGATGTGAGATAGCTGAGAGACCATCCACCAGAGTTAGTTATTGGAGATGTTAGAGATGTCATAAGAACCAGATCCAGAGCACATTATGAAGCTATGTTCACTTGTTTTATTTCCCAGATAGAGCCTAAAAATGTGTTTCAAGCATTGGATGACACACATTGGATTTAAGCCATGCAAGAAGAGCTGAATCAGTTTGAAAGAAACAAAGTATGGGAATTAGTGCAGAGGCCAACCCATCAAAATGTTATTGGAAAAAATGGGTCTTCAGAAACAAGATGAATGAGGAAGGATCTGTTGTAAGAAACAAAGCAAGATTGGTAGCCAAAGGGTATTACCAAGAAGAATGTATAGATTTTGATGAAACATTTGCTCCTGTTGCAAGATTGGAAGCAATAAGGATGTTTCTTGCCTATGCTGCACATAAGAACTTCACTGTGTATCAAATGGATGTGAAGAGTGTATTTCTAAATGGATTGTTAGAGGAAGAAGTCTATGTTGAACAACCACTAGGCTTTGAGCAGAAAACTATTGGAGATAAAGTCTACAAGCTCAAGAAAGCATTATATGGATTGAAACAAACACCAAGAGCATGGTATGATACATTGTCTCAATTTCTAACTAACAATGGATTCACCAAAGGCAAGGTTGATAGAACACTCTTGAGTTCAAGATGGAGAAAGTGTGGATTACTTCATTTTTGGTTCCACAAATAAAGAGCTGCGTGACAAGTTCTCAAAACCTCATGCAAGGTAAATTTAAGATGAGCATGATGGGAGAGCAGACTTTCTTCCTAGGACTTCAAGTCAAGCAAATGAAGGATGGAACCTTCATAAGTCAAAGAAAATATACCAGAGATTTGATGAAGAAATTTGGTATGGAAGAGAAGTCCTCTGTGAAAGTTCCAATGAATACATCAGTCAAGATGGACATGGATGCAGATGGCAAAGCTATTGATCAAACAAGATATAAAGCTCTCATTGGATCATTGCTCTATCTGACAGCAAGCTGGCCAGACATCACCTTTGCAGTAGGTGTATGTGCAAGATTTCAATCTGCACCAAAGAAGAGCCACATGACTGCAGCTAAGAGAATCATAAGATATTTGAAGGGATGCCAGGAAGTTGGCTTATAGTATCCAAAGGAAGGTGGATTCAAGCTGATTGGTTACTCAGACTCAGACTATGCTGGATGTAGAGTTGACAGGAAGAGTACATTAGGTACATGTCAAATGCTTGGAAATAGATTGGTTTCTTGGTTCAGTCAGAAACAAAACTCAATTGCCACATCAACAGCTGAAGCAGAGTACATAGTTGCGGGTAGTTGTTGTGCCCAAGTCTTATGGATGAGACAATAGTTAAGAGATTATGATATTGAAGAAAGAGAAATTCCAATTATGTGTGATAACACTAGTGCTATTGCAACCACTCAGATCCTGTGTTGCATTCAAGAACAAAGCACATTGATGTCAGATATCATTTCATAAGAGATCATGTTCAAAAGAAAGACATCTCCTTGGAATACATCTCAACTGATAAACTGTTAGTTGATATATTCTCAAAGCCTCTATGTGAATCAAGATTTGAAGAACTCAAAAATGAGTTAGGGTTAATTGAGCTGAGTTGAAACTCAGGGCACTCAATCAACAACGAAAGAAGATGAGAAAATGAAAGAAGAGCAAGTTTCACATTTCAGCCAAGTGAAACAGTCTAGTTGGGAAGTCATTGAATCGAGTTAGCTGACAGCTAAGTTGTTTCATGAGAAGAGAGAAGCAGAGTTAAGTCACTTTGGATATAAGCTGAATCATTTATGAGCTAAGTGACAAGAATGCAATCGTTTTAATTGAGCGGTAATGTTTTTAAGGATGACGTCAGCGTAATAATGACGGTCATAGTAAAAGCTGCACAGTAAGCCATATGATTGGATATAAATGCTACTGCATTTAACACGGGGAATTAAATGCGGTTTTGACATTTTAATCTTAGCCGTTGATTTTGATCAAAAATTTCAAAATCCGAAATATGTCCTTTCACAACCGTTATATACGAAAACTTGCATCTCTCTCTCCTCACGCAAACTGTTCATCTTCAAGCAAAGGAAGCATTTTCTCTCTGAAACCTTGTGCAAACCCTGGTCTTTCTCAAGCAAGTTTCTCGTATTTTTGATCGATAGAAACATCTGAAAATGGCCCCAAAGTATGATTTTGTGAAGCTTTCAAAGCAAATCCACACTGGTGCCTCAGTGGATTTTGAAGGGTTGATCAAACAGGGTATCGATGAATCCCTCATTCAGAAGATAGCTGAGATGTTGGAAAAGTCTAGTCTGAAGGGCTTTCTGATGATGGATTACTCTCACACATACCTTGAAGAGGTAGCAATGTTCTACGTAAATGCAGAAGTGCAGGACGATGAAATCAAATCTTCCGTCCAAAGCAAGGTCATAAAACTCAGTGCAAAAAACCTTGCTGAGCACTATTTGTTTCCCTCGCAGGGCTTGACGGAGATCTATGAGGCTGATGTCGACTTAGCTGCTGCTTGAAAGGAAGTTGCCAAGCCTGAGTATGCTGAGAAAGTGGTCTACACGACCAAGAAGGAACTGTTGAAAGAAGACTATCACAAGTTGATGGATGTCATCTCGAAATGCATTCACATGAAATTTGGAAGCTTCAATCAGCTGTGCAAAACTAAACTGATCGTGATGCTTGTGATCATGCAAGGAAAGAAAGTTAACTGGGCTGAGTTTGTTTACAGCAGACTCTGCCGGAATGTGCTGAACAGGACCTTTAAGAAGGATGAGTCCTATGGATGCTCATTGGGCTATGGCCTTGTGATTGGCCATCTTGTGGAGGGAAAGGGCATTGCTCTTCGCATGGCAAGCCCTTCCACGTGAACAAGAAGATGTTCAGGGCAAATCTCTCTGGTGCCCAGAAGAGAGCTCATGCTAAGAAAGCCGATACAAGTGAGGGGGAATCAGCTGACCCTGAAGACACAGCTGAGACCCCTCCCCTAAAGAAGAGAGCTGCGACATCCAAGCCTGCTCCTGCCCCCGCAACCAAGACAAAGAAAGCTCCTGCCCCTGCAGCCAAGCCAAAGAAAGCTCCTGCCCCTGCAACCGAATCACCTGCCCGAGCAGCCGAGACTCCTGCCCCCGCAGCAGAGACTGAGAAAGATTCTCAAATCCCTTCTCACGTCGTAAAGAAGAACAGGACTGCCAGGCCCAGAAAGGAAACTACCTCTAAAAAAAATGCCCAAGTTCCACTGGTTCGTCCCAGGAAGAGAAGGTTGTTCAAGAAATCTGAGCTGAAGAAGAAAGCTGAATTCGGTATTCAGCCGGACAAAGAAACTAAGATTGCTGATGCTCAGGAAGAGCAGTCTCCTAAGGTTATTGATGTATCTGCAAAGTCCGCTGATGATGATCAGCAGAGATCTGTCGAAGACCCAGCTGTGAGAAAGACAGCTGAGGAAAGCAAAGAGGTTGAGACAACTGAGCCAAATGTTGAGAGAGTTATCTCCCCTCCTATAATTGATGCCACTGCATCTGATGAAGAGTAAGGTCTCTTACCTCCCATTCCGGAAACTGGAGGTGAATATGATGATGTGATCATGTATTCTCCAGTTTATCCAGATATTCAATGACGCTTAAGAGAATGGAGAGCATGGAAGATGGATCACTCAAAGGTACAGTTCACTTCCCCTGAGTTCACTGAAGAAAAAGAAGATCTTCTCCGATTCCTCTGGGTAAATGATGTTCGATCTGCCCTAAATAAAGAAAACTGTTTAGACATCCTTCGCATTCTCAAAGAGAAAGAAAATGAGAGAGCTGCTAAGCAAGCCCGAGCCTTAGAGAAATCCAAGATGTGCCAATTTACAGGCTCTCTAGAGCATACTCACACAAATCTTGATATGCTCTCAGACATCGATGAAGTTATGTATCCAGCTGCTGCAGTCGAGAAGTTAGACATGCATCAGGCTTTGAGGGAATCCAAATCCATGCACGAGCAACGTTTGTTAGAAGGTCCAGAAGAGTCATCCCAAACTCTTTTGCAGACTGATCCTCTGGGAGTGGCACAGCAGATTGCATTGGACATTGCTGCAGCCACGTACCCCGTGCAATCAGAGGAAGGTTCCAAGGGAATTGGCGATGAAGTTGGGAAGTTGGGAACCCAAGCTGAGCCAACCCCTGAAGAAGGTGTTCTCACACCTGGCCCGACGACTGAGCACTCAACGGACAAAGCCGCATCTCTGGAGCAGAGTGACCTCACAATCAGTCACTCAGCTGGTGTGCCAGCTGAGGGGGAAACTTTGTCCACCACAGTTAGATTGGAGGTTGCTGTGGGAGACACATCAATGGAGTTTGGAGGAGATGGTGAGAAAGAATCTGAAAAACAGCAGAGTGACATTGACGAAGCTCGGACAGTTAAGTCTGTCTCAGTTGAAATGTCTACTGCTCTGAAGGCTGACGACACTGTTGATGCAGCCAAGGCACAGGATGGTGAAACCCCGGGAGTTAACACTCTAGGCCATGAAAGTGAAATCCAAGGGGTTGAGACTCCTCTGGATGCCAACGTCCAAGACCCTAAGACAGTAAGTCTGTCGAAGGGAATGCAGAAGGCCCTGCTGCAGTTGAGACTGCTAGGTAAGGATCAAGATGTAGTTGTTGAGAACATTCTTCTGGTCGAAGGTGTTGCCACAAATGAAGTCATTGGTGCCCTTCAAGACTTCCAAGAAAACATTGACACATCATTTTTGGGATCGGAAGATGAAGCAGAGTCCAATCAAATCTCAGAGGATGTTC
This sequence comes from Rehmannia glutinosa, assembly GCA_016081115.2. Classification (NCBI taxonomy): domain Eukaryota; kingdom Viridiplantae; phylum Streptophyta; class Magnoliopsida; order Lamiales; family Orobanchaceae; genus Rehmannia; species Rehmannia glutinosa. The sequence continues at coordinate 41,148,569 of CM071927.1, forward strand.
ACAAATCTCAGAGCCAAGTTAGTGAAAAGACGGTTCCTATGAGCCAACTCCACAAGTCTCACCGTCCTCCGATGAAGCTGATGATACAGCTGAGGACAAGATAACTCAATTGTAAAAACCCACTGAGACCGAGGAAGCTGTTGAGACAGCTGAGGCTCAGTCAACTGGGTAAAACATCTCAAATGCCCCAGCTGGAACCGAGTCATCTGCGCAGGCTCTCACAGCTGCAGTAGTAACTACTCCTTCAGCTCAGTCATAGGCTTCCACAGCTGTGACCACTGCCGATAAAGCTGACGCAGCTGAGGCATCGAGAGCTGAATCCACTCATCCAGAACAAGGGAAGGCAACGCAAGCAAGAGAATCAGAAATCCCATTTGTTCGCGATGATGTCTTTGAGGAAGAATTCCCTTTCACAGTTGAATTGCCAGAGTTAGGAGCTGAATCTGCTCGAGAATTAAGGAAATATACAGTGCGTGAAGAGCCAGTCATCCCCACGGATACGATTGTTCCAATGAACTTTGACTTTTATGCCAAATGGCCAGCAGCCGAGTCCGCCTTCGCAGCTGAGTTCCGGACAACTTTCAAGACTATCTGCGAAGAGATTGATAAAATGGAACGCCATCAAGCATATTTGGATCTCCGCCTGGACAATTGTGATGCCACCCTCACAGCCGATTTAAGATGGATTATTGTGCGCGCATCGGGAAACGGGCGATCGATGCACCTATGAGATCTGAGCAAGTCCGCTACTTTAAAGCATTGTTTGCAAAAATGCTGTTGTGGAGTGCGGATAATTCAACATATCAGAAGAGAATGAAGGAGTACATCGAAAGGATCAATCAGTCCCATAAGTCGGAAATGGAGTTGTTGCAACATTTCCACAAGAATGAAATTACCAGACTGGAAAATTCCATGAATGAGAAATTCAGTCTTCTCATGACTGAAATGAAGGTAGTCTCAGCCGAGTCTAAGGCAACACGCTCAGAATTTCGCACAGCGTATGATGCCGCCGACTCCAAGCACAACTCCACTATCAGCCGACTAGACTTTATCCTTAGTGGGATGTTCCCTGGGATACCTCTCTCCTTTGATGATCCCAAAAAGGGGGAAGAGGAGTCCCTTAAGGGCTTGAAAGAAGAAATGCTGAAGAAAGGCGAAACAGCTGAGGCGGAAAGAAGTTTGAATGATATGAAGTTGATGTTCGCGGAAACCCCTCAGCTAGGTCAAGTCACAGCTGATATTCTCAGCAAGCTACAGTGAGATTACCTATCGAGAAAGCTACAGTGGCCATGAAAGATAAGAGAAAGGTCATTGAAGCTGCATTTGAAAAGGTAGCTGAGAATACGTCAGCAATAGTAGAAGAACTACTGAAGCAGCATGGTGGTCTACCAACAGGATTAGAAAACGTAATGATAGAGCACCCCAAAGAAGTAATGCTGGATGCAGGATCTGAGCTCAGATCTATGGAAGAATTTCAAACCTTGGAAGCTGAAGGCTACTTTGAAGGAATGACCTTGACTCAACCCTGGGAGTTGTACTGGGAAAAAGGCCTGGAAGTGTGCAACAAAGCTGAGAAGCAGTCACTCAGCTGGTAAGTCCAAGGTTCCTGTACAATATACTCCTAGAGGAAGAGGAGCAGAGTCAAGAAAGGGAAGACAAAGTGGCACTGGAAGAAGTTTTCAATCTCGGCCAAAGCTGAAAGATGTCACTTTTGTAGACCCTGAGAAAAGGGGAATCACATACCGGGCTGGCCATGACCATCTTGCAAATTTAGAAGTCGCTCGAAAAATTGAAGAAACTAAGAAGAGGATGGCAGAAGAAAGTGCCAAAGCAACCCGTGAGTGGGAAGAAAGGCAACAAAAGAGATGACACTGTTGCAAAGTGATCCTATGAGAAGAAGAAAAGAGAACAAGAAGAAAAGAAAAGGCATAAGGCTGAAGAGGAAGAGGAAAGAAAAAGGAAAAGAGTTGATTCTGACAGGAGAAGAGCTGATGAAGAAAGAAGAAGGAAGCAACAAAGGTGTTAAAGTGTTGCTGCAAACCTCTTCATGTATTTTTGTGTTAATACATCTACGTAAGTTTTCTGTAATAAACTTAGTGAATTTCCCTGTAATTTTCACTCCGAATGTATCTTTGTATCTTATCTTAGAGATACTATATTTTGACATGTATACATTTATATTGCTCTGATACCAAATGTAAACAACTGTGTAAAGGACAAGAATGCTATGATCAATAAAGTGATCTATTTTAAGCATACATTCTTTGTTACTACATTGTATGTATGTATCTTTGTTGTTTACCTTTTTTAATGTTTTTAAGTTTTGGCATCATCAAAAAGGGGGAAATTGTTAGGAAATTTATTGAGTAGATTTTGATGATACCATGTAAAACTTAAACTAGGAAGTTGGCACCCCATTTTCCTTGTAATTTGTATTGTAATAGATAGATCGAAAAGCCGAGTCAAGTCGCCTATGCCAAGAAATACAAGAAGTCAATCATGGATGGATTGAAGACTCTCACCGTATGTCACCGAGTATGGCCAAGAAGGAAGTCAAGGACTCGACTGAAGGAGTGTCAGCTGAGGAAAAACTGTGAGAAGTGTCAGTCAAGTCAACTCAAAAAATCAAGTCTCAAAGTTGAAGTGACAATTGAGTTATCCAATGACTGGAGCCGACTCAAGTCACCTGGGGTAAAGACAACAGTCTAGTCAAGACAACTGACTTAGATCTGTTGATTAAAGTCAAGAATATTGCTCAATATAGTAATATGTCAAAGATGTTAGGTCTAAAGTGTTTGTCCTAGAAATATGCAAAAGGAATGAACCAATGGGAAACAATGCACCTTGTGTTAGGCACCTGTAATGCTGCGAAGACATTTAATACGAGGAAATGTCAACATCAAGGACTACAAACAAGACAAGCCAATGAACAAAAAAGACATTTGAAATTAGCCTATCTCTTCAACGGGAAAAATTTCAAATGTGCACTATAAAAGGCTGAGGAAGTTATTGAGAAGAGGTTACCTAAACCACGAACAAGCAAACAATATTCAAGTATTTAACCTGCAATATTCTCATAAACATTCAAGCCATTCCTCAAGCCTGAAACTCAAAGGAAATCAATCCAACACAAGTTGTGAAGGAAAGACAACTTCAATTCTGTTGAAGAGGAAACTTTTGAAGAAATCAAAGGGGTCTACTTTCCAAGCTATGATTGTAGAAAGGTTCCAGGTCGAACCATTATCAAGTTTGTTGGAGGGCTTCATGATCAAATCCAAGAACTTGAGAAGTGAGTCAAGTAGCAAGGCGCTTGCCTTGTGAAGAAGTTCGAGTCGCAAAGAGAAGCCACCGTGTGTGATCAAGCGTCGTCTCTGAGACTGTTCACCGCTTTGTAAACTGATCTTTTACATAGTGGATTCCTCCAGGAGTTGGAGAAGAGAGGATTAGAAGAATTACCCCATCTTCGAACCTCTATAAAATATTTGTGTTATTTACTTTAAGCAAATTTACTTTCCTGCATATTTACATTATATCTGCTGTTAGAATCATATTTGTTATCCAATTGAAAAATAACTAAGTGCTAAGAATCAAGTGTTTAAACTAAGCTTAAAATTAATCTAAGGGTGTTAAGTCTTCCGCTGTTAAAAACCAATCAGCCAAGTTAAGTATTTGGCTTGAGCAGCCGAGTTATACTATCAACAGCTCTATCGAGTCTGTTGAGTGGGTAACTTAGCTGAAAAGACAACTTAACTGTCCATGAAGGACACATCTATTTAAGTCAACTTTATTTAATTATTTTAAAAGGGCTAAATCCAAAATTTGGTAAAGTTTATTCAACCCCCCTTCTAAACTTTACTTCACACCCCTTGGGACCTACAACACTCAACACCTTCCAAAAGCAAGGAAGAAAGAACCCCCAAGAGAGTTGAGACCAAGAAAGTTGAAGATTTGTGCTGGAATTGCAGACAACTAGGTCACTTTGGAGTTCACTGCCCTTATCCAACAATCAACAAATACATTAACGAAGAGGATATAAAAGTCTTCAGGGAAGGAAGACAAGAAAGAAAGAAAGCCATGATGGCTGCTGAACCAGATACAACCAAATGCAAGGAGACCACTGAGTCAGATAGTAATGAAGTTTACTACTCCCTAGGCACATAAGAAGAGGCATTGATATGTCTCATGGACAAAGAACAAGAAGATGAGGTAAATTCTAACTCATCTAGCTCAAATTCTGATGATAGTGATAATGACCCACATACTTCATCACCCACAGATCTTTATGATTCATTAGGAAAAATGATGAAAGACTTTGAGCACATGAAATCCTCTCACACACTCATATATGAGAAAAACAACCAACTCAAGAGCCAAAACTCACAACTGACTAAAAAGCGGAGTACTCTTAGAAAACAGACTTAGCTGAAAGAGAAAAGTGGGAAAAAGAACTGAAAATGTGATTGCATTACTCAGCAAATCATCTAAATCATTAGACGAATTGATGATGATTCAAAAGAAAATTTGAGACAAAGCAGGCTTAGGTTTTAATTCCTTTGTCAATGCACAAACTCCAAGAGTGGTATTGGAAAAAGGATCATCAAGCAATGGGGGAATCCAAAAGCCAAAAACACCATATGTTGCACCCACACACAATCACAAGCACACACATACTTGGCCTAGGTTATAAAGGTAAGGGTAAGAAGCCAACTGAGTTTGTTAAAAGGCTGCTAAAACAAAATTTAGAAAAGCCCATCAGCAGACTCCAAACCGGAAGTATTCTATGAAAACCAAGAAGAACTACCAAAGGCCTTAGAGGTTTCACGAAAAGAAACCATATGAAGGGAATGGTAGAAAGTACCTTACACAGGCTGACCGGAAAATTCAAATGAAATATCAGCCAAGTCCTATAGGATACATGCCCAAGTGGCAAAGACCTCACACTCACTATAGGTCATTCCCAATGCAAAGAAATCCGCATACTTATGCACCCAAACACAATGCCTATAATGCAAAAAACTTTCCATATTATCCAAGAAAAACAAATGCCACAAACACATGCATACAGACAAAAAAGACAGTTGTATGTTCCTAAAGCTCCTAAGCAGTTTGCTAAAATTCATTATGATTATGGAACTGATTGGTGGAAACCTCTTAGAGTCAGTTCATTTCGCTATAGGTTGGTTGGATCACCTTATAATGCTAACCCCTCAGGACCTAGACAAGCTTGGGTACCTAAAACTTGATTTCCTTGATTACAGGTTCAGGGAACAGCAGAGTGCCAAGGAACCTGGTACATGGATATTGGTTGTTCTAGGCACATGACATGAACAAATGTTTTTTATATAACTTCAAGGAGTCAAGAGGAGCAAAAGTATTATTTGTAAGAAATGAAGCTCCAGGAGAAATCAGAGGCATTGGATCCATCAAGAAGAATGAACTAGAAATCACAGATGTAGCTTATGTTGAAGGGCTGAATTTCAATTTGCTAAGTATCAACCAACTCCATGATAAAGGATATAATGTATGATTCAACATGTGTATATGCCAAATCAAAGATGCTGAGACAAGTGAAGTTGTGCTATCTAGAACAAGAAAGAAAAATATGTATGTATTGGATTGGTATACTGCTACACCAAGCACATGTCCACCCCAGCAAACAACACAACCCGAGTGGAGCAGGTGGCACAAGAACCCCTCACTTTCCTTCAAAACAATCAACAAGTTCCAAGGAGTCATCTAGTTGAAGGCTTTCCTGACTCAGTATACAAGAAAGAGATCATTTGTGATGCATGCCAGAAGGGAAAACAAATCAAGTCTTCATTTAAGGACAAACTAAGTCATTCTTCAACAAGGATCTTGCATTTATTGCACATGGATTTATTTGGCCCTGTTGACCCAGTGAACTTAAGTGGAAAGAAATACACATTAGTGGTGTTGGAGGATTATTCAAGATAAACGTAAACCATCTTTATGTGTAAAAAGAAGAAAACATTGCAGAAGCTTACACAACTAATGAAGAGAGTTCAAAATGAGAAGAGCCAAACCATTATCAAGATAAGGTCTAACAGAGGAACTAAGTTTGTCAATGGGATTATAACTCATTATTGCATAGATAATGGTATTGCTCATGAGTTATCAGCTACAAGAACTCCACAACAAAATGGAGTACCTGAAAGAAGGAACATAACCCTCAAGGAATCTGCAAGAACCATGTTAGCTGAAGCGGGATTGCCAAAGAGATTTTGGGTCAAGCCATTAACACCGCACGTTACACTCAAAATTTATATTATTAATTCCAGTCAAAACCCCTTATGAAATTTTTTTTTCTTGAAAGCTAATGTCTGATATTTTCATATCTTTGGAAGCAAGTGTTTAATTCATTATATCGTTAGACAATTTGATAGCTTTTGATGCTAATGTGTTAGGAAATTTATTTGTTAGATTTTGGTGATACCATGCAAAACTTAAACTAGGAAGTTGGCAAACATTTTTCTTGTAATTTGCATTGTAATAGATAGGTTGAAAGACTTTAAGTATTTTGTCAAATATTACAAGAAGTCAATTGGGACTAAGTAAAGAATTTTGGTGTCACCGTAAATAATTATTTGATTGGAAATCAAGAACTTGGATTTAAGGAAAGTAAAATAATAAAGTGTCGCCCAAGTCAACTAAAGAGCTAATCTAATCTTTGAAATTCATAATTGAGTAAAAGCCCATGATTGAAGTGATTCACACTGGGGTAAAGCCGAGTCAAGTCAAGTGAAGACAACTGACTTAGATCCGTTGGAATAAAGTCAAAAGTATTACTCGATATAGTAATATGTCAGGCTGCCAGGTCTACAAGTGATTTTCCTAGAATTGTGCAATAGGAATGAGCCAATGGGAAACATTGCACCTTGTGTTAGACGCCTGCAAATCTAAAATGGCATTTAATACGAGGAAAGGTCAACATCACAAAGGTTGCAGACCAAGACAAGACAAGGCAACAACCACAAAGTGACATTCAAAATTAGCTATCTCTTCAACGGGCAAAATTTCAAATGTGCACTATAAAAGGTTGAGGAAGCTATTGATAAAAGGTGACCTGAACCTAGCAAGAGCAATCATTATTCAAGAAATTAACCTGCAATATTCTCATAGCAATTCAAGCAATTCCTCAACCCTCAAACTCGAAGAAACTTGATCCAACACAAGTTGTGAAGAAGAGATAACTTCAACCAGTTGAAGAGGAAGCTTTTGAAGAAGCAAAGGGGTCTACTTTCCAAGTCAGGATTGTAGAAAAGTTCAAGGTCGAACCATTATCAAGTTTGTTGGAGGGCTTCGTGATCAAATCCATGAACTTGAGAAGTGAGTTGAAGTAGCAAGGCAGCTGCCCTGTGAAGGAAGCTGAGTCGCAAGAGAAGCCAGCTGTGTGATCAAGGCTGTCTCCATACTAATAACCGCTTGTAAACTGATCCGTTACATAGTGGATTCCTCCGGAAGTTGGAGAAGAGAGGAATAGAAGAATTACCCCATCTTCGAACCTCTATAAAATATTTGTGTCATTTACTTTCAGCAAATTTACATTAGTGCATATTTACTTATCTGTTGTTAGTTTATATTTGCTATCCAACTGATAAATAACCAAGTGCTAAAAATCAAGTGTTAAAAACAAGCTTAAAACAAATCAAAGGGTGTTAAGTCTTCCGCTATTAAAAACCAAATCAGCCTAGTTAAGTATTTGGCTTAAGCAGTCGAGTTATACTATCAACAGCTCTATCGAGTCTATTGAGTGGGTAACTTAGTGAATAGCCAACTTAGCTGTCCCACAAAGACACATTTGTTTGAGTCAACTCTGTTGAATAATTTTAAAGGACTAAAATCGAAAATTTGGTAAGGTTTATTCAATCCCCCTTCTAAACCTTACACCACATCCCTTGGGACCTACATATATAAGGCTGATGAAGGTATCTTATTAGGATACTCACCGAGATTAAAGCTTTCAGAGTGCTGAATAAAAGAACTATGGTCACAAAAGAGTGTATCCATGTGATTTTTGAACTTAATATAAATGGAGAAGACATTGATGAGTTAGCTGTGAAGACGAATGAGTCAACTATCCAAAAGAGTCCTTATGCTGAAGCAAGTATCAGAAGACTTGACCCTGATGATGATGACACGGCTAAATCTTAGAGACAGCTGGAAGGCTTACAACTGAATGATAAAGATCAAGAAAAAGTTCTTCAACACAACTTAGCTGCAAGAAGACTCAACCCAACAGACTTACACCAACAAGATATGAGATGGCTGAGAGACCATCCACCTGAGCTAGTCATTGGAGATGTAAGAGAAGGAGTAAGAACCAGATTTAGAACTCAACATGAAGCCATGTTTACTTGTTTCATTCCTCAAATTGAGCCAAAGGATGTGTCACAAGCAATGGTTGACACTTATTGGATTCTAGCCATGCAAGAAGAGCTGAATTAGTTTGAAAGGAATAAAGTTTGGGAATTGGTTCAAAGGCCTACCCACCAAAATGTTATTGGTACAAAGTGGGTATTCAGAAACAAGATGAATGAAGAAGGATCTGTTGTAAGAAACAAAGCAATATTGGTAGCCAAAGGGTATTTCCAAGAAGAAGGAATAGATTTTGATGAAACCTTTGCACCTGTTGCCAGATTAGAATCAATAAGGATGTTTCTTGCTTATGTTGCACACATGAACTTCACAGTTTATCAAATGGATGTGAAGAGTGCATTTTTGAATGGACTTTTAGAGGAAGAAGTCTATATGGAACAACCTCCAGGTTTTGAGCAGAAAATTATTGGAGACAATGTGTACAAGCTGAAAAAAGCATTGTTTGGTTTGAAACAAGCACAAAGAGCATGGTATGATACATTGTCTAAGTTTCTTATAGACAATGGATTCACCAAAGGCAAAGTTGACAGAGCACTCTTCAGAATTCAAGATGGAGAGAGTATACTGCTTTTTCAAATATATGTGGATGATATTATCTTTGGATCCACATACAAAGAGCTGTGTGACAAATTCTCAAACCTTATGCAAGGAAAGTTTGAGATGAGTATGATGGGAGAGCTGATTTTCTTCCTAGGCCTTCAAGTCAAGGAAATGAATGATGGAACGTCATAAGTCAAACCAAATATACCAAAGATTTAATGAAGAAATTTGATATGGAAAAGAAGTCATCTGTGAAGATTCCCATGAATACTTCTGTAAAGATGGATATGGATGCAGAAGGAAAGCTAGTTGATCAAACACGATATAGATCACTTATTGGATCATTGCTCTACTTGACTGCAAGCAGACCAGACATCACCTTTGCAGTAGGTGTATGTGCTAGATTTCAGTTTGCTCCTAAAGAAAGTCATATGACTGCAACTAAGAGATTTCTGAGATACTCGAAAGGTAGCCAAGAGGTTGGCTTATCGTATCCAAAAGAAAGTGGATTCAAGTTGGTTGGATACTCAGACTCAGATTATGCTGGATATAGAGTTGACAGGAAAAGTACATCTAATACTTGTCAAATGCTAGGAAATACTTGGTTCAACAAGAAACATAATTCAATAGCTATATCCACAACTGAAGAAGAATACATTGTTGTAGGCAGCTGTTGTGCCCAAAGTTTATGGATGGGCAATAGCTGAGAGATTATGACATAGAAGAGAAAGAAATTCCAATTATGTGTGATAACACAAGTGCCATTGTAATCACTCAAAATCCTGTGTTGCACTCAAGAACAAATCACAATGATATCAGGTATCATTTCATAAGAGATCATGTTGAAAAGCAAGACATAACATTGGAATATTTATTAACTGAGAAGCAGTTAGCTGATATATTCACAAAGCCCTTATGTGAATATAGATTTGAATAACTTAAGAATGAGCTTGGTTTGATTGAGCTAAGTTAATATGCCCAGAAGACTAATTCAACAGAGTAAAAGATGGGAGAATTTTATTTCAGAAGAGTTTTACTCATCCATCATAGTGAAATAGCCTTTTACAGTCGTTCAACAGAATCGAGTTAGCTGAACAGCTGAGTCTCATTCAGCGGAATAGAAGAAAGAGAAAAGTAGAATCAAGTCATAAATGATGAAAGCTAACTCATTTATGAGCTAAGTGAAAAAACTAGGTCGTTTGTAATTAAATGGGAATGTTTGACACATGACTTTAACAACATTTAATGTAGCACAGTAAAAGCTGCGAACAATAACTCATGATTGGATATAAATGCTATCGCATTAATCACGTCGCAATTAATGCCTTTTGAACGGTTTAATCCTGACCGTTGATCTACTTTCAAACCTCGGAGGTTCCAAAACCATCCTTTCACATCTCATATATATCCAAAATTGGTCTCTCTCAATACTTTCACTCTCAAACTTTCAAATTCCCAAGCATTCTCTGCAACCAGAAACCCTACAATTCTTCAAAAAATTTCTCAACAAATCAATAATGGCACCAAAAAAAACTGCGTTGAACATTGCAAAACTTGGAGAGAAGGTCCACGCCAATTTTTCGGTGGACTTTGAAGGCCTTGTCAAGCAATCCAATGACAAGGAGTTGGCAAAGAAGATAGCCGGACACCTTGAAAAGTCTGGGCTCAAGAAGTTTTTGTCAAGGAGGAGGTTGCAATGATCTATGTGAACGCTGTTGTTCATGACGATGCATAGAAAACATAGATTATTAAGTTGGCACCTCATTTTCTATTTGTATTTCAACTATGTAATATATAAAATATAATATGAGTTTAGAAGCAGCCAAGTTGAAGATCGCAGAAGTTGACTGAAGGAATGCAGTGAAGCTTAGTTGCAGCTGAGTATCAAAGAAGAATGTCAGTCAAGTGAAGAAGCTATGTCTTTCAGCAGACTAACAGCTGAGTCATCCCAGATTCATGGAGAAGACTCAATAAAGGGGTAAAACAGCTTAAGGACTCAAAGAAAGTTGAAGAAGTTTGTTGCAAAGAAAAGTCAAAGACTTACCCAAAATGATAAGAACCTCAAAGTTGTCTTGCTGAAAGAGTGCAAGTAGTTGAGAACCAATGGGATGTTCGCAGAAGAGCTGCAGTGTTTCAGGCAACCTACAGAGCATTAAATTAAGAAGGGTCAACATCAAAAGCTGAACAACATGACAAGCCAACGATTAAGAAGTGAAGTTTGAAAAATATCTATCTCTTCATGTCATTATAAAAGGTTGAGGAACAATATGAGAGAAGCATGAATGACACAAGAGAAAATCTGAGCAAAGCAAGCAACAGCAAAAATACTCTCAAGCTATCAATTCTTATCCTCAAGCCTCATTTCGAAGTGATTCTAACCAACACATTCAGTGAAGGAAGGAAGAAATCTTCAACCAGTTGAAGAGGAAACTATTTTTCTAAAAAAAAGGGTGTGCACTTTCATGAGGTGAAGGACATGCAGTAAAGTTCGAGTTTGAGCCTGCTTTGAATCCGACGAAGGGCTATGTGATCAAGTTTTGAAGGGGCTGAAGTAGTGAGGCAGATGCCTTAGGAAGAAGCTGAGTCCCAGGAGTGGAGCTGGTTGTGTGATGAAAGCCTACTTGGACTATTGTATCCATTCTGTAACAGCTGTTGCATTACTTCATTCCCTCCACCTGTTGGAGAAGAGTGGAGTAGAAGAATTACCCCATCCTCGAACCACTATAAAATTGACTTGTGTCTTTTACATTCAGCAATTACATTTCACACATATTTAATACTGCTGATATATATTTGCTCACTCAACTGAAAATAACTTAACCTAAAAACAAGTGTTGTAAAACCATTTTACAAAAAAGGGTGTAAGACTTCCACTGAAAAATCAAGTAAACTGAACTTTTAAAAAGAACTCACTTCACTCAGCTAAGTTACTCTATCAACAGCTTAGTCGAGTCTGTTGAGTGATTAACTCTTCTGTTGAGGTGGAACCTAACTGTCTTTCAAAGGATTAGGTTGTTTACTTGTATAGAACTTTGATTTAAGTCTATTTAATCCCTCCTTTCTAGACTTAACTTAACACCCCTTGGGACCTAGAATTGTTTTATGTGTTTGAATCAATTGGATAGTGTTGAGCCTAAAACCTATTCTGAAGCTGTAAAATTTGAACACTTGCTAAAATGGTAAAATGCTATTGAATGAGGATATAAATTCATTGCATGCTAATAAGAATTGGGTTCTTGTTCTTAAACCTGCTAATTGTTCTGTTGTAGACTGTAAATGGTTGTTTACGGTGAAACAAGAAAATGAGGGTGTTAGATACAAAGCTAGATTAACTGCTAAAGGTTTTACTTAGAAGGAATGGATTGTTTACACATAAATCTTTGCTCCCGTTGTTAAGTTTGTCATTATTATAATTATGCTTGCATTAGTTGCACAGTTTAATTGGGAACTTAAACAACTTGATGTAAAAACTGTTTTTCTACATGGGGATTTGGATGAATATTTTTTCAAGAAACAACCTGAGTGCTTTGAAGGTAAATCCAGACCCAATTATGTGTGTTTGTTTAAGAAGTCTTTATATTGACTTAAACAGTCCCCTAGATAGTGGAACAAAAAGTTTGATGAGAGCATGTTTGCTTTTAAAATTTAATAGAAGTCAGTTTAGTCACTGTTTATATTTTAAAATAGATGCTGAAAAACATGTGTTCTTACTGATGTATGTGGATGACATGCTTTTAACTGGCTCTTGTCTTAAGACTGTTGATCATGTTAGAAATTTCTTGAGTGCTAAGTTTGACATGAAATATCGAGGTGATGCCAAGAAGATCTTAGGTATGGACATAGATAGAGATAGGAAGAACTCTATGATATATTTGCATCAATCTTCTTGTGTGGAAAAGATATTGCAAAAGTTCTCTATGTCTAGTGCAAAATCTGTTAATGTTCCTTTTGCATCTCACTTCATGCTAAGTAAGGACCAGTCACCCAAGACTTAAACTAAATTGTATTCTATGAAAAACATTCCTTATACTGATGCCATAGGTTTCGTGATGTATTTGATGGTTAATACTAGATCAGGCATTGGTTATGATGTTTTTTATTTAGGTAGATACATGTCGAACCTAGACATGGGCATTGGAATGTTATAAAATGGTTACTGAGATATCTTGAGACATTCTATAGATTATAGTTTAAAGTTTTCTAAAAGTGAAAATATCATAGTTTTGAAAGGTTATGTTGATTCAAACCATGTTAATGATAAAGACAATCGAAAATCAACAACTTCTTAAATTTTTACTTTGTGTGATTCCTGCGTAAGCTGTAAATCTCAGTTACAACACATAGTGGCTCTGTCCACAACAGAATCATAATATGTGGCTATAACTGATGCATTAAAGAAGCTTTATGGCTTAAAGGTTTTATTTTCAAACTTAGTTTCTGAAAAAAAAAAAAATAGTTGATGTATTTTGTGGTTCTCATTTGGGCATTCAGTTATGTAAAAATATCATTTTCCATGACAAAACTAAATATATTGATATACATTTTCATTACATAAGAAACAATATATTGTTTCAAAAGGTACTATAAGTGTCTACACATATCCAAATTTAAAACTTGTTTAAAAATCTTGAATTTTTGAGACTGGTGATACCAGTTAATTTACCCCTCGGCTGCAACTTACTTTGTGTTTGTTGTTGTCTCAAAAGTTGGACAATTATTTGTTGGTGCTCTGAGTCATAATTTGCTTAAGTGCTTATTATGGAAAAGTCCTACCTAGGTTCGTGCGAAGTAGGTGAAAGACGATGATGTTGAACGGAAACCCATAAATGTTTAATTGAATCGAGCAATGAGCCAAATGTGGAGATTGATGTGTTATTATCACATTGATTTAATTTGCTTAGCCCATGTTACCAACAATTTAAGCCCACTAAGAGCAGCTCATCAGTAACCAAAAGCCCAATTGTGTTTTACCCGTTTCCAGCTCCGCGGGTCACTTATTCGGACTGTGGGATATATAATAAAACTCCACGGACCCTTGTGATCTGAGCCTGTCCATCTCTTCGTTGGGATTGATCTTGATCATTCGTTGCACCCTTAAATATCCCATCCCGAAACCCTAACTTCATTTTGGGTGTTTCACTTCTCTCTAGCTCCCGAAATTTCTGAGTGTTCTCATCTTCCCCATCTCTCTAGAATTCTCCAAAATATCGTTGGGTAAACTCTATGATATTTTGGTGTTGATACATATCTGAGTGAATCTAGTGTGTGTCCACCATTTCTCGGTGTATAGTTATTCTTCTTTGTGAGGTTAGGGTATTTCTAGGGTTTTCTTAATGAAACACTGTGAAGGCTTTTCTAAGGCTCTTGTTAGCTTGGCTAAGTGTGGTTCCAACTTGGTTCTCAAGGTCTCGATTAGTGGCGATGTTCTCTTTGGGTGGTTCCAGTCCCTGAGCCAATAATATTCAATATCGGTTTTAGGGTATTGACCCAAAAAATATTGTGTTATATTTTTCCTTTCTCGCAATCTTTTATTTTCTCGAGTCTTAGAGTATTGATTTTATTAATAGGCTATCGAGTTTGTAATCAATTGTTCATTGTGTTCATCCTTTTTTTCTGATGCGGATAGGTACCCAACAGTTTTTATAGGGATAGGCATTGAAATTTTCCAACCTTATTTCCTTGACTTGAAATTATTAGCGTGTCGATCCATTTTTAATCGTGGGAAATTGTGGTCAATATTTTCCCTTACTTTTGAAAACGAGTTAATCAAAAGGATGCTTCCCTTTCATTTCTGTTTCTAAGTTTTAATCACTTTCAAACATATCCAACAAGTCTTTCCGGTTTGATGATAAATGGTATATATCCATGTACTCTGTTGACTGGGATATGAGAATGTTTGAATAGAATGGATTAATGAAGGAATTTTGAAGACTTGGTAATTAGGTTTCAGATATTGGAAGTTTACTTGGAGTCTAACAATCGTTTTTCTTCTTTTTTTGTGCAAAAGGTCCAACATAACATGGTCTATTAAGACTCCAAAAAGTCCAATATTTGACGGGGATTCAGTTCTTCAACATGTAAATCCATATTACACAGTTTCTTCCTACATAATATTTCTTTTTCTTTTTCTTTTAAATATCTCTCTCATGTTTTTTTAGTATAATATCTTGGTAAAAACTTGTGT
This sequence comes from Rehmannia glutinosa, assembly GCA_016081115.2. Lineage (NCBI taxonomy): Eukaryota > Viridiplantae > Streptophyta > Magnoliopsida > Lamiales > Orobanchaceae > Rehmannia > Rehmannia glutinosa. The sequence continues at coordinate 41,163,690 of CM071927.1, forward strand.
GAGACGGTCTCACGGATCTAAATCCGTGAGACGGATCCACGCCCAAGTCCTCTGTGAAATTTTGAAATATTACGCTGTGGCAATTTTGTAAATTCCTACTCCGCTGAATCTCTCGTCATCCTCCCTTATCATGCTAATAACCAAAGCCACATGTTTCGTGCTAAGCCATTCCACCGCTGCCTTATTAACACTTCTAATTTGATATGGAATATGGGCCTAGAAAATGCTAAAACAAGGTCATATTCCAATAATCTACTAAATCTAATTAAACTCTTAACTGATGATTATTACAGCTCAAAATCACTCATACTACTAATAACCTCAATGGTTAATGTTGAACTTCAAAAGTATTATTTTTTATTGGAAAAGTATTATTTATTATATTCTAAAAATATATATTACTTCCTGTAAAATTATTTTATTTTACTTTAAAAGTATATTTTTATTTAAAAATTATTCTTGCTATTGATTAATGTTTCATGAAAAGTATCGTTTTTACTTGAAAAATATTTCCTTTTGTTCTAATAGTATTACTTGCTACATCGTCTAAAATTATATAGTATTACATTTAAAACTATTATTTTTTACTTGAAAAATATCATTTTTTACTTGAAAAGTGTTACTTTCTTATTATAAAAGTACTACTTGCTACATCTTTTGAAATTATATATATTTCCTTTAAGCCTATTAATTTTTACTTAAAAATTTATATCTTTTACTTAAAAATTATTACTTACTAATTCCTTTGAAAGTATTGATATTTTCTTTAAAAGTATCAGTTTGTACTCAAAAAGTGTTACTTATAACATCTTTTAAAATTATATACTATTTCCTTTATAACTATTATTTTTTACTTGAGAAGCAATACCTTTTACTTAAAAATTATTACTTACTAATCTCTTTATAAGTACTAATGTTTACTAGAAAAGTATCATTTTTTACTCGAAAACGATTTTTTTTTATTGTAAAAATATTACTTACTACATCTTTTATAATTATATACCATTTCCTTTAAAACTGTACTTTTTACTTGAAAAGTAATACTTTTTGCTTAAAACTTATTACTTACTAATCCATTTAGAAGTTCTAATCGTTCTTGAAAAATATTATTTTTTACTTGAAATGTATTACTTTTATTGTTAAAGTATTACTTACTACATCTTTTAAAATTATACTATTTCCTTTAAAACTCCTAGTTTTTACTTGAAAAGTAATTGTTTTTGTTTTAAAAATTATTGTTTACTATATTTATTAAATTTATTTATTATTTCCTGCTAACAAGTTGTGATTTGTATGGTTCTACTGAAAGCTAAATTTAATTTCCAATATTTTGGCCCACTAGATCACCATTTTTTTTTAAAAAAAAGGACTAGCTCAACACCATTTGATTTACCTAGTTCTTTTTCTTTTTTCATTTGTTTTCCCACCTCATTTTTGTGGGACTTATTTGAAGTTACTTGAAAAATATTATTGATTCGTGTAGTAGCCATTGTTCTTGTGGTGTAATTATGTCAAAAGTGGGGTACGAAGTAGTAGTAATTGTTCATGCAGTAGTAATTTTTCATTTTCCCACCTCTTTTCTGTTGCTGACGAAAAGGAATGAAAAACATGAAAAATTGGATGAAAATGAAAATCGATGGTAATCACTCGAACTCCTAGAATTATGGCTGGAAATGCGGGGCAACTAAGAGAGAGAGCTGAAATTGCTATTTTTTCATTTTTTCCTCCTTGGATTGGGTTGAGTTTGGGCATGGATTTAGGTTTAGATTTGGGTTTGGGTATTGGAGCTCTGTCTCACGAATCTAGATCCGTGAGACGATCTCACAAGAGACCCACTCTAATATCTTTCTCATGTTGAAATCATGTTCTGATGTGCAGTCGTAACAGAGACTATTCAAAGACAAATTTGTTTGAAGTATGTTATAAGAGACATTGTTTGAGTAAATATTTGTGGTGAGTCAATTAATGGGGAACGAGATTAGAGGTGTCAAGTGAGTCGAGTCGATTCGGTTCAATTCAGGTTGGTCATCTAGGGTTGGTCTAGCACTAATCCATTATAGGTATTGGTGTCCTTGGGCCAGTCCTAAAAGTATGATATGGGCCCCTATTAGGTGTTAGTCCAAGTGGCTACAATAATCTAGAGGGGGGGTGAATAGATTATGCCGATTTTTCGCAAATCACCCTCTTTTTTCGAAACAACGAGTAGATAACAAGAATGTAAATGCGGAAAATAAACAACACTCGTTGATTTAAAGAGGTTCAACCCACCCTTTAGGGTCCTAATCCTCTACCACCCCAAGATCTCCTGGATGGATTTTAAAAAGAAAAAAAGATTTTATTAATTTACCAAAAATTAATACAACACCTTGAGGATTACCACAACCCTCTTTCACCACCTCGAGGATTACCACAACCCTCTTACAACACCTTTGAAGATTACCACAACCTTCAAACACCTATTACCTAGATCACCCAAGTGTATTCTTACCACAAGAATACTCACAAGGATGTCTTGTGTTGAATGATGACCAAAATCAAGATTACAACTCAATAATGATTGATACAATATGATTACAAGTGTAATCAAGAATTGAAAGCCTAGACCTCAAACAAGTGCAAGTGAAAGTGCTTAGGCTAATACAACAAGATATATGAAAGTGTTTGCTCAATTGCTCTTTGCTTGTATATTGTGTGTTGTATCTTGTTGCTTGAATGAAGCCTCTATTTATAGGAGAGGACTTGGCTTTCATTTCCAGACATTGGCTCCTCCTTGGGGAGTGATTTGCTGCAAAAGAAACCATTTAAAATGATCAATATAGCTGTTAGAAATCAATCCCACAAAATAGGGAAAAGTTGTCTGAAAACGCAACGGATAGTTTGCTGATAAACATGGGGTTCGACCGGTCGCGCAGAGATAAGAATGAAATTGAATTCTGCGAATTTTTACACAGGGGACCGGTCGAAGGGGTGCGACCGTGCATCGCCGCCTTAGTCAGGACCGGTTGCCAAGATTTTACGAAACAGAGAAGTCGGAACAAAATCCAACTCCCAGTGCATGTCGCTGGCCGACGGCCGACCGCACCTAAGTCGGTCGCCCACCTGGTCGGCCGCTCGCCCTTTTTTCTTTTTCTTACGTCCCATTTTCTGTTTCTCGGCTCAACTCAGTGCGGGTTGCCCTATAGGGCGACCGGTCGAGCTGAAACAAATGTGTTGTCCAATGTTTTATTGAAAATAAACTTCAAGAAATACTCCGAAAAATAGTAAAAACATTTTAAGTAGATCGGAAGTATTTAGACAACATTTAGGGACATAGTTTTGGTTTAAAAACTTATTTGAACAAAATCGAACATAATCATCAAAATCATGATAAAAACATTTATCTAACAAACTCCCCCTTTTTGATGATTACAAACCAAAACAATTTTCTTGAGGACGATTTGAAAGCCAAATAAAATTTTCGGTTTTACGAGTAAACTATCCGTTAGAAGTATTTCATACAAAGCTCCCCTATTTATGAGCATATCAACAAACGATTATTATAAGTAAGAAGCACAAGCTATAACAAGCTTATATAGAATGCATCATGAGCTAAGGAGCTCCCCTGTCACAAAACTTATAAACAATTTCATCCGAGTCAAAATTCAAGCCGTGGACTAGGTATTAGAGTCCACAATACTTATTAAGAGCTTTTATTAGCTTTTCTTGAGCTAACGAGCCAATATCCTGTTTCTCCCCTTTGGAATCATCAAAAGAATGTTAGAATGGTGAAAACACCATCAATAATATCAAAGTGCGCCAAAGGGACGGTTTATTAACCGTTGATCCATTAAAGCATAATAATCCAAGGAAAATGGGAGAAATGTAATATGAAGAGATCATACGCTTGTTTTGTTTGTCAAAACATGATCTCAATAAGTATAGAAAACTTTTGAAAGCAAGAGAATCATGTATAAGTTGAAATTTTCATTGCGACATATCATCGAACACCTTGTGTGCGTTAAAAATAAAAGAGGTTGTATATAACCTTTGTAAATGGTTCAAGCCAAAAAATATTTCAACATCAATTCAAGTCAATCATCATACATAACAACACAACAACCAAGCTCATCATGATCATACGAAAATTACATCAAAAATTTTTCAAGAAACTCGAAAACTCAAGGGTTCCACCCAATTGAGTAAAAGAAGTGAAATTCTTACCATTTGATCGGAAAGAGTGAGCCATAATGATGATGATCATGCTATATAGTGTCCATGTTGTGTAAAATATGCATGAAATCCATTTTTGAATGAAATTTGAGTGAATTTGGCAAAGGGGACGAAAAATGGCCAAAAATTTGTTAAAATGAAGAATGCTGAAGACAGAACGTTTAAAAGCCAAAATATAGCGTAGGGCGACGGCCGAGGTTGAGGGCGACCGGTTGCCCTCAACTCCTTCACCATTTGTTTTTGATGAGTTTTTCCAAAATCCGAATTTTCAACCAAAAATCCGATTTTTCACCCCTAAGTTTTAAAACGTGCAAAATGCAAACGTAAGCTTCATTCAATATGCATTATGCCTAACCGAGCTCGTATTGATGAAAAAGTCTCGGAAGATAGCGGTTTTGTGAAAATATCCGCTAATTGATCTTGAGATGGTACAAAGGATATCTCAATTTTACGTTTTGGAACACAATCCCTTAGAAAATGATGTCGAATCTCAATATGTTTAGTACGGTTATGATGAACCGGGTTTTGAGCAATATTTATAGCGGATATTTTATCACAAAAGATAGGTACATTTTCAAAAGAGCTTTTGTAATCCGCTAAGGTTTGTTTCATCCAAAGAAGTTGAGTACAACAAAATGCGGCGGAAATATATTCGGCTTCGGCCGTTGAAAGAGAAACACGCTTTTGCTTCTTTGAAAACCAAGAGACTAGGCAATCGCTTAAAATTGACATGATCCTAAGTACTTTTCCGATCATCAATATTTCCCGCATAGTCCGAATCACTATAACTTTTAAGAGAAAAATTTTCATTCTTTGGATAAAATAAACCATATTGAATGGTGCCTTTCAAATATCGAAAAATCCTTTTAACGGCACTCATGTGAGATTCTTTGGGATTGCTTTGAAAACGAGCACATAGGCATACGGCATGAAGAATGTCCGGTCTACTAGCGGTTAAATAAAGTAAGCTACCAATCATACCTCGATACTTTGATTCATCCACGGACTTGCCTTTTTCATCTTTGTCAATTTTGACATTTGTTGCCATAGGAGTAGAGACGGTTCTTCCTTCTTCAATGCCGAACTTTTTCAAAAGTTCTTTTGTATACTTTGATTGTGAAATATAAATACCTTCTTGACATTGCTTAATTTGAAGTCCAAAAAAGAAGTTAAGCTCCACCATCATACTCATCTCGAATTCTCGTTGCATTAACTTAGAAAATTTTTTGCACAAAGAATCATTAGTAGCACCAAAAATAATATCATCAACATATATTTGCACAAGTAAACAATCTTGCCCTTTTTCAAAAACAAATAGAGTTGTATCAACTTTACCTCTTATAAAACCATTTTGTAAAAGAAAAGAACTAAGTCTATCATACCATGCACGGGTGTAGGTCCCAAGGGGTGTAAGTGTAAGGTTTAGAAGGGGGGGGGTTGAATAAACCTTACCAAATTTTCGATTTAGGCCTTTTAAATCTACAGAGTTCTACACACCTGTCCTTGATGGACAATCGAATTAGTCCTCAAGAGTTAATCTCTCAACATGACTCAAATTGAGCTTTTAATAGAGTAACTCAAATTGGCTATAATTTCACTCACCGTGGTTTTGTTTTCAGCTTAAGACTTAACACCCTTAAGTTTGATTAAGCAAGTTTTTGCAACTTGATTTAGTACTTATAGATTATCAAATGGATAGCAAATTTATCACAGATATAAGCAATTAAAAGTGCGTAAATTTAAATGCTTGAAATGTAAATGACACAAGAAAGTTTTTATAGAGGTTCAAGATGGGGTAATTCTTCTACTCCTCTCTTCTCCAACTCCCGGAGGAATCCACTAAGTAATGATCAGTTTACAAAGTGGTAAGTCCGGATACAAGTCTTGATCACAACGGCCGACTTGATCCTTTGGGACTCGATCCGAGACGCCTTGATCACTCACCAAGCTTCTCGACGACTCGGCTTCTTCACAGGGCAACTGCCTTGCTACTACAGCTCACTTGCTCAAGCACTTTGGATTTGATCACGAAGCCCTCCAAAAGCTTAAGACTTGGTTCAGCCTTGAACCTTTCTACAATCCTTCTTGGAATGTAGACCCCTTGTTTTCAGTATTTTCCTCTTCAACTGATTGAAGTTCTCTTTCCTTCACAGGTAAGTGTTGGATTGATGTACTTCGAGATGTAGGCTTGAGGATTGAGAATGTTTCAGTTATTGATAAGCTTGTATATCTCACGTGTGTCATTCATCCACGCATCATTCTTCTCAATCAAACTCCTCAGCCTTTTATAGTGAACTTTCAAAAATTTGCCCGTTGAAGAGATAGGCTCATTTTTGAAAATCACTTTGCAGTCGTTGGTGTGCAGTTCTTGGAATTGCCATTTCCTCGTATGAAATGTTTTATCACCTTTTCGTAGTTCGACACGGTGTAGTGCTTCCCATTGGTTCATTTCTTTTGCACGCTTCGGGGACTCGAGCACTCCAAGAAAGGTAGTATGGAGATATTACTTGTTTAAGTAAATCTCTTGATTTACGTGCAATGGTTCTTTTACGCTTATCTCGACTTGACTGCATTTCCTCGCTTTCCCAGGTGACTTAGAGTCGACTTCCAATCATCGGATGACTCTTCTCACACTTGACTTGAGACTTGGCTTCTCTTGAGTTGACTTGATTGACCGATGTTCCACTCACCGCATCTCACCGCTTCTTCACGAGTTCTGTCTGCTCTTCTTTTTGTTGTACTCACTGCTCACAAAGGCAGAAGTTTTCCTTCAAGCCTTCGCTTGTCTTCTTGCAAGTTGGAGCGTAGGCGACTTAACTCGGCTTGGCCAGCTCTAATTGTTACAATACATTTCAAAGCAAGAATTGGGAGCCAACTTTCTATTCTAAGTTTTACATGGCATTCATCAAAATCTAAACAATAGAATTCCTAACAATTTCCCCTTTTTGATGATGCCAAAACTTAAATCATACAAAGATGCAAATAGCAAAGATACATACAGATAGTGTATTGACATAGAATGTATGCGCATAATCAATCTTTTTATTGATCATATCATTCTTGTACTCAACACAATCATTTTTACAAGGTGTATCATGTAGTATAAAAAAATTGCATTATTACGAAGACTTACATTGTATGTATTTACATATAAAATACACGAAGGGTTGACAAAGAACACTTCATCTCCTTCGCTTGTCTCTCCTTCTTTCATCTTGATCAAGATCTTCTTCTCTTCTTCTCTTCTTCTCGTCATCACCGCCTTCTTTTTCTTCTCATATGCCTTCCTGGCAGCTTCATCTTTCCTTATTCTTTCCTGTCTCTCCGCCATAGCCGAGTTTGTCTCTTGTTTTCTTCTTCTATCCTTTTTGCATACTCGGCGTTGGTTTTAGCCACTTGCAAGTTCGCCACATGGTCAAGCCCACCAAAGAGATCCCTCCTTTCTTTCCCGGATCTACGTATTCAATATTCTTGGCGAGGCCTGGGTCCAAGCTTCTTCCTCCACACGCCGCTTCTTCCTCTACCTGGGCGTATCTTCAGACTTTGGGGCCTTCTTCTTTTCCAAATGAGTGCCCAGCGGAGTGACCAAAGAGGATCGCACGGTTGTCTGTCATTGCCTCGCGGCTTTTCTTCACATAATGTGAGACCCTTTTCCCAAGACAGTCCCAAGCTTGAGCCAAGGACATATTTGCAAAATAACCTTGATTCGAGCGTTTTGAATTCGCCAACGATCTTGGCTCTGTCCCCGACATCCGAAATGGCATACGTGTCTCTGTCCAACCGAATGCCTCCGTGTTCTTTCAAAATGTTCATCACCCTGCATCCATTCTTCCTTCCACCTCCTTCATCCCCGCTTCAATTTCTTTTCTTTCTCCATAGATACAAAGCAGAGTGTTGGAGTGGCAGAGTCACGGGAGTTTGCTTTGCTTATAATGTCACCGTGAGACCCCGTTGGGGGGTTTGTGCAATCATCAAGGTCATATTCTTTGATCCTTCCCCCTCAAATGATTTTCCTTTCTTCGATTTCAAAATTTCCTCACCGATTTTCCTTCTCACTTTTCCCTTTGTCACCGCTCCTTTCTTTTCAAACCATTTTCTTTTGCTTTAAGGTATTCCTCTTCCCCCTTTTGGCATCATCAAAGGATAGAGGAACCCCTGTGGAACATCTTTGGCAAGCATGAAGTCGAGTCTCCCGATGGTTGAATTTTGCTTCAAGTCTGCTGCGTTGTATCTTTGCACGGAATTGAGATCGAGTAGCGTTGGATTCTCACAAAATCGCTTCATCTCACCATGAGAAGGCTGAATTTTCTTGTCATGTGTTCTTCCAAACGTCAGTATATCATTTGCATTTCGCTCACGCAGCAGCTTGATCTCAGCGGTGAGCTTCGTGCATATGTTCAATGTGTTCCCGCACTTTGTTTTCGCATCAACATTTTCACTCTCCACACCAAAGACTTTTTGAATAATTGTCCAAGTATCTCACCCGTTCCACACGCATTGATTACAGCTTTGTTGCCACCATTCCCTTACCCTCGACGTGATGCCTCTCAAGTCACCGTAAGGTTGGCATCTCTGTTGTCCAGCGCATATCCAAGGAGGCCCGATGCCTCTCCATCTTTTCAACTTCAAAGAAAGAGTGCCTTGAACACTTCTCGCATTTCACCGATTCTTCATGGTGATGGCCATACGTCGAATAAATCGAAATCGAAATCGGCCGAACAATGGTGCCTCGAGTGAAAAACAGAGTGTCAGTGATAGCGTGCTTGCTCATTTTCGACTCTTCGTGGAGTTCTCGTATCTCCAAGTGAGAAAGGGAAAGATTCCTCAAAGGATTCATCACCGCCATCCGGGATTTGTTCGATGATAAGCGGTGGGCGTGAAGTTCTTTTGGGAATCGATCCAAATTGTAGCTTGAGGAGGAGGAGCAAAGTGATCGCTGGTTCACCGGGTTTTGGGTTTTGTGGTGCGATGGCTGAGCCTCAGCTGCCTTAATTAACGGCTTTGTTGGTCTCAATGATTTCTCCTTTTGAGTAGACGGTCCTCGGCCTTATCGAGCGTCATCGGACGATGATGAGATTTCCATTGGTGGCTCATCATCAAAATTAAAGGTCCTGACGAGTAGTCTTGGGATCGACTTGCTCGTGCCTGGAACATCCGCAAAATGAGTCTTTTGATTTGTCATGGGGCTTGACTCGGCTTCTTCGCCTTCCTTGATCCCGAGAAAGGTGACATCGGGTTGTCCTGGGAATCATGAAGTGCGCTGATCTCCTTCTCGATGGATCGATGGTTGCGGGAGGGATGTTCTCTACTTGGTGTGTTACCCCGGAAGTCTCAACCTCCCGTGGGCCTTCATTTCCTCCAGCGGCTCTCTCGCCGCGAGGCCTTCCCCTTTCGACGTGTCACTGTCTTAGGGTCTTCTACATGGCATCCATTGGAGTCTCAACCCCATGGATTGCGCTTTCATCGCCAGTGTTAACTCCTGTATGTTCCTTCCTCGTGCCTCGATCGCATCGCGGCGTCATTAGCCTTCAGTAGTCATTGGCACCTCACCGAGACAGTCTCAATCTGCCGAGCTTCGTTGATGGCAACTTCTTTGTGCTTCTTGTGTTTGAGTGTTCTTTGCTTCGCCTCCTACATTCTTTGTGGAGTCATCTCGCAAAGATCCTCCGACCCCTCGCCGCAGCTGGAGGGAGTTTCCCCCGGGCGCACCACCGAGTGACTTGGAGTGGGGTTACTCGTCTCCAAACTCCCGGCTGTGTGCAATTGATGGTTCAGCCGTGAGGCGGTGGTGGCACACCTTCAATAGGGGTTGGCTCGACCGGGGTCCCCACTAGCCCGGTTTCATCGCCATCTCCTTATCCTTCTTCCGAGTTAGTCAGGGAAGTGGTAGCAAAGAATATCATCGGTGGCTATTTGCTCAACCACTCCCATTGGATCGATTTCCACCGTGTTCGGAGGACTCTCCTGGTCCCTCCATCGGTCTTTTTGCTCGTGAAGGATTCTTGATTCATGCAATGCTTGCCGATTCCGCAATTCTTCCGTGGCGTGATTCTCGTGTTCCTCATCACTTTCGGAGAAGACATCAAGGAGAGGATGGAAGTGTTACGTGGTCTTCACGAGATAGGGCGGTACTTGCCTTTTCGCGTGCTTCGCTTCTTCACTTGCTTTTCTCTCCTTGTCCTTGTAGATCTGCAGAATATCCATGCGTTGTCTTCATCTAGAGTGAGCACAAGATAATCCAAGAAATTCAAATAGCTTCCTCTTCTTCTTCTATGAATTCAGGCCGTTGAACTGTTCCCTTGACTGCTCAGCTTCCATTTTCTCCACTCACGCAGACGATTTTGGATGTCTGGGTAAGGTGGAGATAGGATCATTACATCACTATCTCGCTTGGGCTGGTTCTTCTTGAGTTTCGATTGTATGAACTACAACTACACCGTGTCTACGGGTTGCCTCTGCCGATTACCTTCAAAGACTTGGTCAAGTTTCATCAATTACATCCGGAGACTCTACTTCTCCCGGTCTCGTGTATCTGTGCTTAGCCGAGTAGCCGACTCACCGGTTTCTCTTGTTCGATCCCTTGACGAGTCTTCTTCGTCTCTGGTTTGTACCGAGGGGAATTTACAGTTCGGGCGGTGTCCTCTCGAGTCTTGGGCGGCCGGGGCCGGTGCTTGTGTTTGTTTTCGAGGAGCCGGCCGTCTGCTTGTCGATCTCCTCTTTTTGACGATCGAGAAGGAATTTGTGAGTCCTTCTCGACCGCTGCAGGGCAGTGACACGGCCGGCTGGGCGGGCAGTGACTCTCTTGCAGGGGGGAGCATGTTTGGTTTTCTTTGCAGCAGGGGCAAAGAGACTTTTTGGTAGCAGGGCAGCTTGCTTCTTGGTTGGAGAGGAAGCACCGTGTCTTCGGGTCACCGATTCCCCTCACCGTGTCGGCTCTCTTGGCGTACGACGCTTCGAGCACCGAGAGATTAGCTCAACATCCTCTTGTTAACATGGAAGGCCTTCCCATGTCTAAGAGGTACTCCTTTCACCTCCAATAGCCGCCAATCACCAGGCCATATCCCGAGAGATCCTCCAAATGACCCATCTTCTTTGAAGGACTTGTTCCCCACGTTCGGCAGAGTCTGCTTTGAGATAAACTCAGCCCATTTATCTTCTTTTCTTCGATTATTGCAGCCATCACAATCAATTTTGCCTTTGACATTGGTCAAAGTCGCCAAATTTGATGTCGATACACTTGGCAACAATATCCAACAATTTGTGATAGTCCTCTTCAAATGGCGATCTCTTGTTTGTCGTGTATATTATTTTGTCGAAGAACGTCGGACTTGGCTATTTCTTTCCATGCGTCACCAAGTTTACATCAGCCTCTTTGATTTGGATGCTCCTCTCTGCCGGTAGTGAGCAATATTCACCAAATCCTTGGCCGTGATAGTCACCGCTTCCCCGAATGATGACTTGATTCCTTCATCGTGAATCTCAGCATTCACGTAGAATTGTGCGACCTCCTCCACATAGGTCATAGGATACTCCAGTGTTAGAAACGGTTTCAGTCCTGACGTTTCTAACTTCTCCGCGATTTTCTTCACCAGGGTGTCGTCGGACCCTGCTTCACCATTCCGTCGAAATCCACGGTCGAACCGGTGTGGATTTGTTTTCCCAACTTGGTAAAGTTATACGTTGGTGCCATTTCTCAGAATAATTTCAAGGAAAAATTCAGAAATTTGATTTGAAGGTTGATAGGGTTTCGAGAGTATTTGCCTTTGCTTTTTGAGAGAGAGATTGAACAGTTTTTAGAAGTGTGAGAGAGAAACGGACGAAAAATGGTTTAAATATGGTTTATGAAAGGACGTGCAGACGGTTTTTTGAATCGTGATCGAAATCAACGGCTTGGATTTCGCACGCATATTGAGCGATTCATGTCTCGTATTTAATGCGGCAAAGATTTATATCCAATCATAAGCTTGGTGTGCGGCTTTTATGTCCGTACACATCATCATTATCTTTGACGTGTCTCTTAGAACATTCCGCTTAGTCAAAAACGATTTGCGTTTTTGTCTCTTTGCTCATAAGTTATTCAAATTATCTCTTAGCCGATTTAACTCTGCTTCTCACATTTCTCTTAGTGACTCATATCAAATTGACTTGGTATAGTGACTTTTCCGATCTGGTGATTTATTGAGCTAATTTTTGTTTTCACTCTTTTTCACCTTATTTTCTCCCATTTCGTTTCTTTGACTCTTCGTGTCTCGGCTTAGCTCAATTAGCCCCAACTCATGTTTGAGTTCTTCAAATCTTGATTCACATAATGGTTTTGTGAAGATGTCGGCTAGTTGTTTGTCGGTTGAGATATATTCCAAGATAATGTCCTTCTTCTCAACATGATCTCTTATGAAATGATATCGACATCTATATGTTTTGTTCTTGAGTGCAACACAGATTTTGAGTGATTGCAATTGCACTTGTGTTATCACACATGATTGGAATTTCTTTTTCTTCAACTTCATAATCTCTCACCGCTTGTCTCATCCATAGACTTGGGCACAACAACAGCCCCAGCCTATGTATTCCCGCTTCACCGTGTAGAAGTGGCTATTGAGTTTTGCTTCTTGCTAAACCAGAAATTAACTGTTCCAAGCATTTGACATGTGCCTCAAGTACTTTTCTGTCCACTCGCATCCAAAGATAGTCGAGTCCGAATAGCCAATTAGCTTGAATCCACCTTCCTTTGGATACCATAGCCCTACTTCTTGATTTCCTTTTAAGTATCTCAATATTCTCTTAGCTGCAATCATATGGCTCTCTTTTGGAGCAGATTGAAATCTTGCACATACACCTACAAAGAAAGGTGATGTCCGGCCCGCTTCTTGTGAGATAGAGATAAGCGATGATCCAATAAGTGCTCAGATCTTGTTTGATCTACTGTGCTTGCCATCCGCATCCATGTCCATTTTGACCGATGTGTTCATTGGTATTTTTACGAAGACTTCTCCTCCATACCAAATCTCTTCATTAAATCTCTGTGTATTTTGTTTGGCTTATGAAGGTTCCATCCTTCACTTGTTTCACTTGAAGTCCAAGGAAGAATGTCGGCTCTCCCATCATGCTCATTTCAAATTTACTTTGCATGAGGTTTGAGAATTTTTCACACGATTTCTTTGTTAGTGGATCCAAAAATGATGTCATCCACATATATTTGAACAAGCAAAGATACTCTTCTTGTCTTGAATTACAAAAGTGTTTTATCTACTTTTCCTTTAGTAAATCCATTTTCGCTTAGGAATTGTGACAGGTATCATACCATGCTCACGGTGCCTGTTTCAATCCATACAGGCTTTCTTGAGTTTGTACACTTTGTCTCCAAGAGTCTTCTGCTCAAATCCTGGAGGTTGTTCAACATACACTTCTTCTTCCAATAATCCATTTAGGAATGCACTTTTTACATCCATTTGATATACAATGAAGTTTTTGTGAGTCGCATAGGCAAGAAACATCCTTATAGCTTCCAATCTTGCTACAGAGCAAATGTTTCATCAAAATCTATTCCTTCTTCTTGGCAATATCCTTTGGCTACCAATCTTGCTTTGTTTCTTACCACAGAACCTTCCTCGTTCATCTTATTTCGAATACCCATTTGGTTCCAATAACATTTTGATGTATGGGTCTTTGTACTAATTCCCATACTTTATTTCTCTCAAACTGATTCACTCTTCTTGCATAGCTTGAATCCAATGTGTGTCATCCAATGCTTGTGACACATCTTTGGGCTCTATTCTGCGAGATGAAGCATGTGAACATTGCTTCTTGTTGAGTTCGGATCTTGTCTTGACACCTTCTCTCATGTCTCCAATGACAAGATCTGGTGGATGGTCTCTCGGCCATCTTACGTCAGTTGAAGTAAGTTAGCCGGATTGATCGACTTGCAAATTTGTGTTCTTTGTGGTCGCTCTCTCGTGATCACTTTCAGCAGATTTTCCACTTTGTTTTTTGAGATTCACTATCTCATCTTCTTTCTCAATTGATAATCCCCGCTTGACTTCAAAGATAGGGATTCTTCTTCGTGAGATTGGATGTTTCAAATTATCACCGACTCTTCAATGTCTTTTCCATTTATGTTTGGCTCATCGAATACTACATGAATGGATTCTTCCGTAACCATAGTTCTTTTGTTGAGTATTCTCAGAGGCTTTGCTTTCACCAGTATCCTAAGAAGATACCCTCATCGCTTTAGCATCAAAAGCCTTTAGGTTGTCTTTGCCATTATTGTGGATGAAGCATTTACATCCAAATATCCTGAAATATGCAACATTTGGTTTTCTTCCACCAGATCTCATAGGAGTCTTTGTCACCGCCTATTTATCATACCTCTGTTTTGGGTGTAGCAAGTCGTGTTGATTGCTTCACCAAAAATCTTTTTTGGTAACCCCGCTTGCTAACATGGTCCTTGCCGCTTCCTTGAGGGTTCTGTTCCTTCTTTCTGCAACTCCATTCTCTTTGTGGAGTCCTTGCGGTGATAGTTCATGACCAATACCATTCTCAATACAAGATCTTGAGTTATTATTCCATTGACAAACTCGGTTCCTCTATCTGATCTTATTTTGATAATGGTTTGACTCTTCTCATTTTGTATTCTCTTCATCACCGTGTGGTAGCTTTTGTAGAGTTTCTTTCTTCTTGCACATGAATATTGTCCATGTATATCTTGAGTAGTCATCTACTACCACCAAGGTGTATTTCTTTCCACTTATGCTTCTTTGGTTCCACTGGGCCAAATAGATCCATATGAAGCGGATCAATATTCTTGTTGAGGATGGGCATGTCTTTTCTTTGAATGACGACTTGATTTGTTTTCCCTTCGACATGCATCACATATACTTTCCTTCTTGATATCGAGTCTGGAAGTCCTTCTACAAGATGACTTCTTGCTAGCTTATTAATTGTTTTGAAGTTCAGGTGACTTCGGCTTTTTTGTGCCATACCAACTTGATTCACCAGCTCTTTGCTAGTAGACAGTCTTTGGGTGTTGCGATTGACCAATCCACTACATACATATTTTTCTCGTCTACATCCTTGCAAAGACAACTTCATTAGATTCAACATTTTTGATTTGGCATATTCCCATGTTGAATCCAACATTGTAGCCCTTGTCGCAGAGTTGGTGATGCTTAGTAAATTGAAGTTTAGTCCTTCAACATATGCAACATCCGTGATTTCTAAACCATTCCTTTTGATGGATCCATTGCCTCTTATTTCACCAGAGCTTCATTTCTCCAAATATGACTTTTGCTCCTTTGACTTCCTTGAATTTTGACAGATTTCTCTTATTTCTGTCATGTGTCCGGAATGCCACCACTATCCATGTACCAGGTTCCTTGGCACTCACTGCCCTTGAACCCGCAATCAAGAAATTAAGTTTTAGGTACCCATTCTTGCCTGGGTCCCGAGGGGTTAGAATTATAAGATGATCCAACCAACCTATAGCCAAATGATTTGACTCTAAGAGGTTGCCATCTATCGGTGCCATAATCATAATCAATCCTGGCAAATTGCTTGGGGAGTCTAGGTTCATACAAATTGTCTCTTTTGTCAGATGCCCTGCATATGTGTTTTAGCAATTGCCTTTCTTGGGTAATTGTGGTGTCTTTTGAGTGTAGTGCCTAGGTGCATATGTGTGTTTGATGAAAGCTCTTATGCTTTTGGAATGGCCTTTGTTGAGTTCTAGGCCTTTGCCATTTGGGCTTGTATTCCATAAGTCTAGGGTGATAGTTCACATTGTTCCATCGGCTTGGCTTGGATATTTTCTACCATTCCCATCATATGTATTTCTTTTATGAGTTTTAAGGATTTTTGGTAGCTCGCTTCTTCTTTACTGAGTATTTTTCTGCTTGGAGTCTGCCGAGGACTCGGTGAATCTCTTCTCACTGCCCTTTCAAAGACTCTCAACTCGGGCCATTTTTTCCTTTTCCTTTGTAACCAAGGCCGGTTTGCTTAGCATTGTGCTTTGGATTGAAAGTGTGTGCATCATTTAAAGTTTTGGATTTTTCGACTCTTCATGACTTGAAGATCCTTTTTCCAAAGTTACTCTTGAGGTTTGACATGGCACAAAGGAATTAAATCCTAAGCTCTGTCTTGTCTCCACATTCTCTTTGACTCATAATAAGATCATCCAAAGATTTAGATGCCTTAGTGAATGAGGCAATAACATTTTTGAGGTCATTCTCCTCTTTTCTATAGCAGCAATTTCTCGCTTATTAATTTAGCATTTTCACCTTTAAACTTTTATTCTCATCGGCTATTTGACTTAGAGTACTCGGCTCCTTAGTCGACTTTGAGTTTTGATTTTTGAGTAGGCTTTGTTTTCCTCATTCAATAGTGTGTGTGAGGTTTTAATGTGCTCAAAATCTTTCATCATTTTGCCTAATGAATCATAAAGATCGTGGGTGATGAAGTGTGTGTGTCACATCACTATCACTAGTGTCCGAGCTTGTTGAGTTAGATTGTACCTCATCTTCTTGATCTTGTTCTTTGGCCATCAAGCGGTCGAGCTTCTTCCTCGTCAGTCACTTGAGTAGTCGGCTTCACGCTTTGCTCTCAATCACCGCTTGCCTCTCTTGACTTGGTCATTTTTTAAAGCTCTGACCCATCATTGCCTTTTTCCTTTCTTGTCTTCTTTCTCTCAAGGCCTTCCTTTCTTCTTCATCCCTCGTATTTGTTGACTACAGGATACGACAATCAATGGCATAGTGACCTGGTTGTCTACGATTCCAAAGATAGATATTCAACCTTTTGATCACTCTTTCCATTCTTGGATTGTCGGCCCTTTGATACTCAACTTTTTGATGATCCGTTCTCTTGGTTGGCCTATCATCCCTTGATTTGGAGGAGCCGAGTGTCTTCTGGAGGATTCACCCTTTCCTCTCTTGTAGTTCTTGTTAAAGAACTTGTTAAATCTTTTAACCATTAGGGCTATTTCTTCCGGGTCAATTGCTTCTTTGACCTCGGCTCTCCTTCCGTCTTTGACAACTAGA
The DNA here is from genome assembly GCA_016081115.2 of Rehmannia glutinosa. Taxonomy (NCBI): domain Eukaryota; kingdom Viridiplantae; phylum Streptophyta; class Magnoliopsida; order Lamiales; family Orobanchaceae; genus Rehmannia; species Rehmannia glutinosa. The sequence continues at coordinate 41,180,927 of CM071927.1, forward strand.
GCAGTTTTGGGTGCAAAATTGTCTCTTCCTGGTCTTTCCTTCTCGGCTCAAACTCGTAGGCTTTGAGGTCCGAGAATAACTCGTGATTGGATGTCTTTGATAGGTCCATGGAGTGTCTTAATGCCATGACCTTCATTTCCCATTCAGAAGACTTTTTAGGATCTTCATACACATTTCCTTTTGTGTATATTCCTTTCCAAGTGTAGACACTCATTTGTGATTTACGTAAACCGAGCATCCAGTTGATCCAGGTTTTCTCCGAGATCATTTTAAAGTTCTCAAATTTTTGTACACCATCGATAATTTGTTTTCTTTGATTTGCTCAACCTTCACAAATCAAAGTCAACTTGTCCCAGATTTCCTTAGCCGTTTTGCAAGATTTGACTTTGTTGAACATGGCTTTATCCAAGGTTTTGTAAAGAATGTCCTTGGCTACATTGTCCAGGTTGTATCTTTTTCGTCATCATTTGTCCACTCGCTTCTTGGTTTTCAACCATGACCGTCCGGTCTTTGATCTTCTTCCCCTTCACCGCAACTCTTCGCATGACAAATTGTGTTCACCTTTAATATTTGCGAGAGGCCCATCTTCTATCACTATCCACATCTCATCATGTAATGCTTTGATAGATGAGCTCAGATACAATTTTCCAATCATCAAATTCTTCAATAGTGAACATAGGAATGCGTGTTAGATTTGCTTCCATGATAATAATTTTTAATGATAGAAAAGAGTTTTGAAAGATAAGTACTAAAGAAGACTTTTGAAAAGATTGGAGATCTAGTTCAAGAACCGGTCGCGGAGGGTTCAATGAACCAACCGCTCCGATACCACTTGTAGTCCCAAGGGGTGTAAGTGTAAGGTTTAGAAGGGGGGGTTGAATAAACCTTACCAAATTTTCGATTTAGGCCTTTTAAATCTCTGAGTTCTACACACCGTGTCCTTGATGGACAAAATCGAATTAGTCCTCAAGAGAGTTAATCTCTCAACATGACTCAATTTGAGTCATTAATAGAGTAACTCAAATTTGTTGGCTATAATTTCACTCACCGTGGTTTTGTTTTTCAATGGAAGACTTAACACCCTTAAGTTTGATTAAGCAAGTTTTTGCAAACTTGATTTAGTACTTATAGATTATCAAATGGATAGCAAATTTATCACGGATATAAGCAATTAAAAGTGCGAAATTTAAATCTTTGAAATGTAAATGACACAAAAAAGTTTTTATAGAGGTTCGAAGATGGGGTAATTCTTCTACTCCTCTCTTCTCCAACTCCTGGAGGAATCCACTAAGTAATGATCGGTTTACAAAGTGGTAATGTCCGGATACAAGTCTTGATCACAACAAAATGACTTGATCCTTTGGGACTCGATCAGAGACGCTTGATCACTCACCGGCTTCTCGTGCGACTCGGCTTCTTCACAGGGCAGTACCGCATGCTACTACAGACTCACTTGCTCAAGCACTTTGGATTTGATCACGAAGCCCTCCAAAAGCTTAAGACTTGGTTCGACCTTGAACCTTTCTACAATCCTTCTTGGAATGTAGACCCCTTGTTTTCAGTATTTTCCTCTTCAACTGATTGAAGTTCTCTTTCCTTCACGGGTAAGTGTTGGATTGATGTACTTGAGATGTAGGCTTGAGGATTGAGAATGTTTCAGTTTATTGATAAGCTTGTATATCTCACGTGTGTCATTCATCCACGCATCATTCTTCTCAATCAAACTCCTCGGCCTTTTATAGTGAACTTTCAAAAATTTGCCCGTTGAAGAGATATGCTCATTTTTGAAAATCACTTTGCGATCGTTGGTGTGCGCTTGGAATTGCCATTTCCTCGTATGAAATGTTTTATCACCTTTTCGAGTTCGACACGGTGTAGTGCTTCCCATTGGTTCATTTCTTTTGCACGCTTCGGGACCGAGCACTCCAAGAAAGGTAGTATGGAGATATTACTTGTTTAAGTAAATCTCTTGATTTACTCGCAAACGGTTCTTTTACGATTATCTCGACTTGACTGCATTTCCTCGCTTTCCCAGGTGACTTAGAGTCGACTTCCAATCATTGGATGACTCTTCTCACTTGACTGAGACTTGGCTTCTTCTCTTGAGTTGACTTGACGATGTTCCACTCACCGCATCTCACCGCTTCTTGATCGAGTTTCTGTCTGCTTTCTTTGTTGTACTCAATGTCTCACAAAGAGAGTTTTCCTTCAAGCCTTGATTGTCTTCTTGCAAGTTGGAGCGTAGGCGACTTAACTCGGCAGCGGCTCTAATTGTTACAATACATTTCAAAGCAAGAATTGGGGAGCCAACTTTCTATTCTAAGTTTTACATGGCATTCATCAAAATCTAAACAATAGAATTCCTAACAACGGGGTGTTTGTTTTAAACCATACAAGGCCTTTTTAAGTTTATAAACATCATTAGGCCTAGAAAAATTTTCAAACCCCGGAGGTTGTTTTACATAGACTTCTTCTTGAATAATTCCATTTAAGAAAGCGGATTTAACATCCATTTGGTAAAGTTTAAAATTTTTAAAACAAGAATAGGCAAGCAAAATACGAATAGCTTCTAAACGTGCTATGGGTGCAAAAGTTTCATCATAGTCAATACCTTCTTCTTGACAATACCCTTGAGCTACTAACCTTGCCTTATTTTGAACAATGTTGCCTTGATCATCAAGTTTGTTCCGGAAAACCCATTTTGTGCCAATAATGGTTTGAGAAGGAGGACAAGGTACCAATTCCCATACATCATTTTTTTCAAATTGATTCAACTCCTCATGCATCTCTAGAAACCAATCCTCATCATCAATAGCTTCTTTAGCATTTTTAGGCTCTTTTTGAGAAATAAAAGCTTTCTCGGCAAATTTTCTCCGAGTCATCACTTTGTCAAGGGGATCACCAATAATAAGATCTTTTGGGTGATCTCCCTTAAATTTCAATGCAACGGGAAGATCCGAGATATCACCTCTATCTTCTTGAGGACCATTTGAAGTGGACGGTTGATCATTTGATGTAGACGATTGATCATCAATTTGAACAATTTGTTCAATAATATCCTCCTCATCACTTTCATCATTAGGAATTCTTTCAACTCCCGAAGCTTCATTGAATTTAACATGGATGGATTCTTCAACAACTCCACTGGTCTTATTGTAAACCCGATATGCTTTGCTTTTTGTTGAATATCCCATAAATATCCCTTCATCGGCCTTAGGATCAAGTTTGTCCAATTGATCCTTGGTATTCAAAATAAAGCATTTACAACCAAATATCTTGAAATAACTAATATTTGGAGTTCTACCTTTCCATAGCTCATATGGAGTTTTATTCATTTTAGGACGAATATAAACTCGATTAATGACATAGCAAGCGGTACTTACGCTTCGCCCAAAAATACTTTGGAAGTGAAAATTCATTGAGCATGGACCGACTCATTTCTTGTAATGTCCGATTTTTCCGTTCGGCTACTCCATTTTGTTGAGGTGTCCTTGGAGCCGAGAAATTATGAGCATATCCTTTGGTTTCACAAAATACTCTAAATTCACCGTCAAATTCTCCACCTCGATCACTTCGAATAGACTTGATAGTATCTTCTTTTTCATTCTCAATAAGTCTACACAACTTAACAAACTCATTAACGGCATCGTTTTTATTGGTAAGAAAAAGAGCCCAAGTATATCTCGAAAAATCATCGACTATAACAAAAGTGTAATGTTTTCCACTTAGACTAGCCGTACCAATGTCCCCGTACAAATCAAGGTGAATCATTTGTAGAGGTTTGGTTGTGGAAATTTCATTTTTGGGCTTAAAACTACTTTTAACTAATTTGTTCTTTTGACAAGTGTCACATAAGCCAAGATTTTCAAAGTTCAATTTGGGTAGTCCTTTCACATGTTGGTTTTTGTAAATATTTTTCAAATTCTTGTATCCAACATGTCCAAGTCGCCTATGCCATAAACTAGTTAAATCATTATAGGCGACTAAACAAGAAACATTTTGACTAACCAAATCACTTGTACAAATTTTGTAAAGATTGCCTTTTCTATTTGCTTCACAAATAATTTCACCATTTTTAAGTATAAGGCATTTTTCTTTATTAAAGGAAACATCATATTTTGAATCACAAAGTTGGCTAACACTTATCAAATTAAACTTAAGCCCTTCAACTAATAGAACATTACTAAGAGAGAAAGAAGAGTTACCAATTTCTCCATTTCCAAGAATCTTTCCTTTGCCATTGCCGAACATGACCATACCCTCTTCTTGGAGTTTGATGTTGGTAAAAGTTCTCTCCTCCCGGTCATATGGCGTGAACATCCGCTGTCCACGAGCCATTTTGAATCTTCCATTGTGGTTATAGCCCCTATTACCTACAAAAGAATTTCTTTTAGGTACCCTATAATTTTGGGGTCCATGGGGGTTAGTCTTGAGACCTTTGGGTCTCCAAACATGTCTTGAGCTATTTCTCAATTTGCAATTATTAGCATAATGTCCAACTTTACCACAATAAAAACAAGTAGGAGTATTATAATTATTAGCACGTACAAAAGTCGGACTTTGGTTATTTTTCTTAAAAACACTTTGAAATGGCTTATAACCAAGTCCCGATTTGGAATGCTCACCTCTTTGTGCATCTAAAATTTTTGTAACTTTATCCGTACTTATATTGAAACGATGCATATCATTTTTCAAACATTCAATATCTTTTGTTAGCAATTCCTTTTCGGTTTCAAGAGAATGAATTCTAGTAAGAGTAAGAGCATGAGCTTTGTCTAGAGATTCATAAGAGGTAAATAATTTTTCTTTTTCAACTTTAATCTCCTTATGCTCCTTTTTCAAGTTTTTGTATTTAACGATTAAATTTTGAAACTCAATTTGCAATTCATCAAAATCACATTGCAAGTCATCAACTATAGAGGAAGTAGAAGAGTTTGAGTGTACCTCATTGTTTTCATCGTCTATAGCCATGAGATCGTGTTCGGTTTCTCCTTCCTCATCGGTTGTTTCGAGTAGTTCATCCCATGTTTTGACTTCCGCATTTAGAGCCTTCTTTTTTGTGAAAGGCTTCCTTTTCTTTTGCTCCTCTTCATCGAGCTTCGGGCAATCGGCAATGAAGTGCCCGGGTTTTCCGCATTTAAAGCAAGCATTATCTCTTGGTTTTCTTGCTTTATTTTTATTTACAAATTTTGCAAATTTTCGAACAAGTGCGGCCGTCTCCTCATCATCATCATCATTATCATAGTATGCATTATTAGAAGAAGAAGCAAGACCTTTAGAAATAATTTGCATACCCGATTGATTTGTGGATGGTTTAGAATTTTTCCTCTTCTTGAGATAGACTTCATAGATGAGTAGATTTCCAATAAGTTCATCAAACTTGAGTGTCTCAAGATTTTGTGCCTCCGTGATTGCCGTTACTTTTTCGGACCATGACCCGGGAAGTGCATTCAATACCTTGGTCACCTTGTCTTCTTCGGAGATGACCTTGCCGAGGGCCACAAGAGGATTGACAATATTGTCAAGTCTTTCCACCATCTTGGAGATGCTTTTGCCATCATACATGTTAAAGTTTTCGAAGTCTTTAACAAGCATGGTCGTTCTTGCTTGCTTGACTTTCTTAGTCCCTTCATAGATTGTCTCCAATTTTTCCCAAACCTCATGTGCCGACCTTATGCCTCTTATGCGATTGTACTCGGTGGTGGTAAGAGAACAATGCAAAATATTTAAGGCCTTACCGTTTAGAGAGAAAGCCTTTTTGTCGTTTTCATCAAACTCCTTGAAAGGTTTAGGAGCCAAAGTGCCATCTTCCGATTTCTTTGTTGGTTGATCAACTCTTTCAATTACCACATTCCAAATGTCGAACCCGCACCCTTGTAGGAAGCACTCCATACGGTCTTTCCAAAATGCGTAGTTGTTGGCGTCGAATAGTGGTGGCTTATTGGTGGAGGCGCCGGTGGTGAGATGAGCATCATTTGTAGCCATGGATCTTTCCTTTTTACTCGGAACGAGCTAGCCAAAGAGTTTGGCTTTGATACCACTTGTTAGTCCAAGTGGCTACAATAATCTAGAGGGGGGGTGAATAGATTATGCCGATTTTTCGCAAATCACCCTCTTTTTCGAAACAACGAGTAGATAACAAGAATGTAAATGCGGAAAATAAACAACACTCGTTGATTTAAAGAGGTTCAACCCACCTAGGGCCTAATCATCTACCACCCCAGTATCTCCGGGATGGATTTTAAAAAGAAAAAAAGATTTTATTAATTTACCAAAAATTAATACAACACCTTGAGGATTACCACAACCCTCTTTCACCACCTTGAGGATTACCACAACCCTCTTCCAACACCTTTGAAGATTACCACAACCTTCAAACACCTATTACCTAGATCACCCAAGTGTATTCTTACCACAAGAATACTCACAAGGATGTCTTGTGTTGAATGATGACCAAAATCAAGATTACAACTCAATAAGGATTGATACAATAGGAGTACAAGTGTAATCAAGAATTGAAAGCCTAGACCTCAAATAAGTGCAAGTGAAAGTGCTTAGGCTACTACAACAAGATATGTGAAAGTGTTTGCTCAATTGCTCTTTGCTTGTATATTGTGTGTTGTATCTTGTTGCTTGAATGAAGCCTCTATTTATAGGAGAGGACTTGGCTTTCATTTCCGGACATTGGCTCCTCCTTGGGGAGTGATTTGCTGCAAAAAGAAACCATTTAAAATGATCAATATAGTCTAGAAATCAATCCCACAAAATAAGGAAAATTTGTCCAAAACGCAATGATAGTTTCTTTGATAAACATGGGGTTCGACCGGTCATGCGAGAGATAAGATTGAAATTGAATTCTGCGAATTTTTACTCGGGGGACCGGTCGAAGGGGTGCGACCGATCGCTCTTAGTGACTGGTTGCCGCTTGAAGATTTTACGAAATGAGAAGTCGGAAAAAAATCCAACTCCCGTGTGCAGTCGCGCCGGCCGTCGATCGGTCGACCGCACCGCCGCTGCACCCACCTGACGGCCGCCTCGCCTGCCTTTTTTTTTCTTACGTCCCCATTTTTCTCGCTCGCTCAACTCAGTGCGGGTTGCCCTATGGGGCGACCGGTCGAGCTGAAACAAATGTGTTGTCGATGTTTTATTGAAAATAAACTTCAAGAAATACTCCAAAAAATAGTAAAAACATTTTAAGTAGATCGGAAGTATTTAGACAACATTTAGGGACATAGTTTTGGTTTAAAAACTTATTTGAACAAAATCGAACATAATCATCAAAATCATGATAAAAACATTTATCTAACATTAGGCCTATAAATTATTAATGTGAAATTATATGGAATACGCTATTTTTGGTACACATACCACACAATACGCTCCTATCACTTTTGTACCTATTTTTTTTTCTTTTGTACCTATATTTGTTTACGCTCCTGCATATTTTTTGATTTTTTTTATTTTGTTTCGTTTTTTTTATTCTTGTATTGCTTTATATGTAATATATGTTGTTTCGATGTTGTTTAAATTTATTTCTTTATTGTTTCTATGTTGTTTTTTTGTTGTTTCGATGTTTCAAAACAACTTTTACCTATTTTTTATGCTGTTTTTTATTCATATATTATTTTGTACATTGTTTCTATTGTTTCGGTGTTATTCTATAATATTTTTAATGTTGTTCTAATAATTCTTTTTGTTTTGTTTTCATGTAGTGTTCAATGTGTAAATACAATTTTTAGCTATTTTTAAGCTCTTTTTATTCATGTGATATTTTTAATATTTTTTACGTTGTTTTTGGGTTGTTTTCATCCCTTTTTAATGTTGTTCCGATGTTTCTTTGTTGTTTCCATGAAGTTTTCGATGTTTAAATATAATTTTTACTTATTTTTAACTCTTTTTGCTCATATGGTGTTTTCTATATTGTTTCTGGTTTGTTTCCATATTGTCTCCTTGTTGTTTCCATGTTTTTTATGTTTTCATGCATTGGATCAAAAATTGAATTGTATTTTTTTATTCATGTTGTTTCTATAATATTTTTAATTTGTTTGGTTTTAATATATGTTGTTTCTATAATATTTTTAATTTGTTTGGTAAAATAGTACCGAAAAACATAAAAGGATGACATTGTCTTCAAAAAGTGGGGCATTTTTGTTAATTTCCCAATTATTAACCCACCTACCCCAACCCAGGACTGACTCGGGCCTGGGTTAGTTGGGCCAATTTTATTTACTTTTTTCTATTTCTACACAACTAAATGTAATAAACTAAGTAAAATATAGTATAAATACTCTAAAAAATATCACTAAGGGCTTGTTTGGGTACCATGAAATCAATGGATAAGCTATATAATCACATGTTGTCTACTATTTGGGAACAATGATACAAGCTCAGGATTCCAAGTAGGCCCGAGTGGCGAGTATTAATTCTCTTGCGGGGGGGTTATGTATCAAGGCCTAGACCGTTCTGGAACTGCCGGTTCCAATTCCAAAATCGCCAATTCCGATTCCAAAACTGTCGGTTTCGATTCCTCATTTTGGAGGAACCAAAACCAAAACCGCTGCTTCAGGTTCCGATTCCAAATCCGAAACATGGTTCCAATTCTGGTTTTAACCGGAACTGTTTGTTTATCTTTTGATAATTTTTGATTTTTTTAAATGGTTTATCAATTTTGATTATAAAAAAAGGAAAAAGAAAGAAAAAGACTTGAACTTAATAATCAATTGAGTTTTGTACTTAATATTAATGATAATATTAAACTGTCTATGTATACTATTAGAGTACTAGTAAGATGCACGTGTGTTGCACGTGATCCATATAGTTTTACCAATTTAATTACAAATGAAATTTTATATCACCTGCAAATTGAATCTTCGGATAATCCTTAATGTTTCAGGTGATGGCTTGTAATTTTTTGTTGATCATAATAAACCCAATAAAGTCAATAATAATTAAAATTTACATGATAAAAAGGTATCTCTTTAGAATAGATGTCAAGCAACTAAATCGAAAAAAAAATTAAAAAAACACTATGCATTTCTTATTTTAAGAGGACCCTGTTGGAGATCTTACTTTACAGACCACTTGTACTGGTTAGTTGAAGAAATTCGTCATCCTGCCAACATTAGTGAAAATGAAAATAATGAAATGGGTAAGAGAAAAAATGTAAAAAGTAAAAGATACTTCTAAGATCATAGATGAAATATCAATTGTGAATGCGCATTAGAAAAATATATTAGATTGTGGCCATATACTTTTTAATTGAAAAATATTACATGTCATGAAGTAAATTTAACGACTGAAAATATGCTACTATAGATTTATAAGTGAGTAAAAAACATAAAATATATCAAAAGGTATATATCATACATAATCACATAATTTTATTTTCTATTAATCATTTGTACGTTGGAATTTTTTCACATTAATTACCTCATTGTTAGGCCTCGAACTTTCTTGTTATAGTGATTGTTGCATCAATGTTGTGTTTCCTAATAAAAGTAAAATATTAGTTAATATATAATATTTATTATATTATGTAGGTAAAAAAAATGCTTGTACCTGCACTTAAGACTTGTTTGTACACCACATTCTTAGTCCCCATCATTCCTCTTATATTTGCGGTGTCTGGTTTTATCAATACTTTGGTTGTACTCATGGAAGTTCCTCTGGAGAGTGCGACGTATAATTGTCCATGAGAAAATACTGATTGCGGCAAATAGACACCGACATTTGGAATTGTTTGTCCTTGTGCTTTGTTGATTGTCATAGCAAAGCAAAGTCGGATTGGAAATTGTTTACGTCTAAACTGAAATGGGTAGCCTTCATTTTCAGCTGGCGAAAGTGGTATTCTTGGTATGAAGACATGCTTTCCCATATGTTGGCGAAAGTGGTATTCTTGAAATATCTACACACCATTCTTGTACCATTACACAATCCGTTTGATGGGTCTAAGTTCCTGAGAAGAATTATTGGGCAATTTTTCTTCAACACCAACTTATGAGGAGGCAAGCCATTTGGGGTTAAGGTGTTTAAAAAGTCTTCTTCATAGTAGTTGTTTGTATCATCAATAACTTCATCAAAACTATTAAAAGTTCTTTCTTCTCTAGGAAATATAGTGATCAACTTATCGTTCAATCTGTCAACGTGCTCATTTTTAGAAGCTAATATTGCTCGGCCTATCATGTAATGAGCTGAGTGGGCATTTTTATTTATGTCTGGGAAAATGGCCCTTATAAGTCGTTGAATTGAGTCTTCTTTGTTGTCATACTTAATAAGCATCTCATCTGGAATTCTGATGTTACCTTCAGTATCAGTTGGTTCATCACCATTTCCAACTCTAAGTAAGAACTCACTGAAGTTTGGATCATTCCTCGACCTCATGTTCCTGGACAAAGTAATTTTTTTCATTTTTGGCCACAAATACGATGCCACCAAACTTGCAGAAATAGTTTGATAGATTGTTGCCTTAGGAACAACTGGTAACACTTGTCTAAAATCTCCACCAAACACAGACACTTTTCCACCAAAATCCTTATCATTTCCCATTATGTCCTTCATTAAACTATCAACATTTTCGATTGCCCACCGTTTTGCCATTGGTGCTTCATCCCATAATATAAGTTGTGCTTTACGCAATAGCTCTGCAGCCCCACTTTGCTTAGACATAGTGCATTTGCTTGATTCATTTACATCTATTGGTATTTTGAAGCGTGAATGTGATGTCCTCCCCCCGGGCATTACTGCCGCAACAACTCTAGATGTTGCAGTTGCTAATAATGCACGATACAAGAATGTTTTTCCTGTTCCACCTGGTCCGTCAATAAAAAAATACCACCATTTCCTTTTCGTATGCAATCCAATATTATTGAAAAAGCTTTGAGTTGTTCAGGATTCAATTTTTTCTCTGCTTCTAAATCCTCTTGAGGTATTTCTATTGACATTTCATCTTGTATCTCTCTTGCAAAATCATTGTCTCCATTATCCATAACATTAGGAATGTTTGGAAGATCATAAGAACCTATGCCTTTTCCCATACTTTCCAAGTAAAATTTCAAACTGTTCAAAGTTTTAGCAACTTGTAATTCAACTGAGTTTTTTGATCCTCTTCTGAAATCATCAGACATTGCTTCAAAGTATGTATCCCAAAGTACTCTCACATCTGTTGGTGCACAATATACCAAGATGATTGCAAATAGTCTTCTCAATTCAGCTGAACATTTGAAAAGTGATAGCTTCATTTAGACATTCAATAATACTTTAATCAGATTCTAGTAATCCTCGTTTTTGTGCCGGCTCTTTGAAACTGGAGTAATGTATATGACTTACTGTTAGCAAATCTTGGAAAGATGTTGGTCCTCTAACATGATTTAAGAGTAACCTAAGATAATATCTTTCACCTTCATTAGGATTTGTTGTATTTATACGACCAATCACCCCTCATTTTTTTCTTTCTTTCCAACATTTACCTTGTTTGTCCCATACGTAATGCTCCGGAAATTCCTTGTAGAGATATTTTCTTGCCTCTTCACTTTTAGAGCACATAGAAAAATATTCCGTGAGCATTGTTTTGGAGACATGATCCCAGCTCAAAATATTTTCTAACTTCTGATTTGCCCAATAAGTCACACATTGTTGATTTGGGAGATGTAATAGCAAGTTGATAACCGCTCGGTGTATTTCATTCAAACTAAATTCAAAATTCTCCACATTGCTTCTTGATCAGAGACCCATCATGCATCTTGAAATTGTTTGATTTCATCAACTAAATTTTCATCATCATTGTGGAGACACTAATTGCCACTCTGTCATGTCCTTTATAGATATATTTGTACAAATATTTAACCGCTACACTCTGAACATATCTCTACGTTGATGTGACAATTATATCTAGATAAGAGATATGAATTGTAAGGCACCACCCACTGGTTGTCTAGCTGTGTATTGCGAACTCGAACTGTTATTCCATTTTTTCTTCTTCTATAGACTGGATATCCATCTTTATTTTGTATCGTGCTCTCACAATATGATCGTGGGTAACGATATTTACAATTTTTATCCACCATGCAAGAGTTGTTCAAGTTCTTATCTCCACAAGGTCCATGCATCATATGTTTTGCTACTAAGTTAAAAAGTTTAGGGTACTTTTCTTGATCAGGAAGTTCAACGCTGACAAACTTATCAAAGCGATCTGGAGTTGTAATTTTGTATTCTGACTTCAAAATTATCAACATATGAGCATGAGGTAATCCCCTTTTTGAAATTCAATGACATGAACATTTGCAGCTACATGTCCAAATATCTCCTTCTTAAACAACTGATCTTTCAAATCCTGCAATTTTGCTCGAAATACTCTTGATGTCAAATCTGGACGATCTTGAGCTTGTTGCCCATCATACAATTTCTCTTGGATCTCTTTCCAGTCAGGGTTGCAAGTCATTGTAATAAAAAGATCAGGTTTTCCAAATCTTTGTACCAATGCTAATACATCAAGATATCTGCGGCGCATATCTCTTGGTCCCCCAATAAATGATGCTGGGAGAACAATTTTTTTGCCAACTTCACTCCATTTAGTCTCTCCTTTCAAGAAACTATCAACTATTCCTTGATATAGTTCAGCTCTCATATTACATTGGTTATGCCGATAATAATCCAATCTTGTTGTCTCTAATTTTATATACATATCGACTGCATATTGTTGCAACAACCTTCCTGCCAAAAGAAGTGTACATTGCCTCGGATTTCGAATTTGTAGCCTATAACAACTATATTCTCTGCATGAGACATTCTTATTACTTTCTCTGCTGACAACTACAAAAAAAAATTAAAAACAAATAAAAGGTAAATATATTTTATAAATATTAATATAGTAATAAGAACTGACTATATTTGCAAGACCATACTTAACTGGTAAAAGTGGATACCTTATAAAGAATATTTTGTCAATATCATTGGAAACGATGTTTGAATGTTAATATATTAATTGAAATATATTTCAACAAATCTCAATAAATACATGTATGATATTGTTGAAGTTATCATTAAACTTTCAATAAATTCATACCTTCTTGTTCTTTGGAAAGTATATCACCTGCACAAGAAAAGCTTGATGTTGTTGTAGAGGCATCAACAGTAGTTCGACTACACACTAAAAACATAATTTATTTAAAAAATAAAAAATAAAAAATAAAGCAAGGTTACAACAATATTACTAATTAATAACTATGAATTATTAATTCACATATTTATATGCAGAGATGATACATTGAATATTAATAATTCTAGAATACTTATATAGGATATTTTACAGTTTGAACAAAAATACAAATTTAAACTTATGTATTTCTAGTAGTCGTTTTATATCTAAACATATAAATATTAAAATATATAAAATTAATCGAATTGGCATAACATTCCATAGAAGAATATAGAAGAAGATTAATTCATTTACAAAAAATATCATCGATATTGACATTAAAATATATTTTAATTTCAATACATAATCATCATAAACATAAATTCAAATGTTATGTACCTTGTTCTCCCCTAATACTACTTTCGCCAATCATAATATGAGTTGATGTAGTGGACTTGTTGGTGGCGGGTTTTTGATATTTTGATGTCATCTGTCTCGCCTCTTGGAAAAAGAAGTGGATATTGCAAAGTGCGTAACATCTATAATAATGCTTTATTCTATGCCGTCTCCCGATATGCATGTACTACAATGTCTCTTTTAAATGGTATATTAACATTATTTCCTTCAACCCATATGGCGAAAACTTGATCACCGTTGGAGAATTATATACTCGTTGATCTAATTTCACATCTTTTGAAATATGGAGTCAACATCATCGATTGAAGGAAAATCATTTAATCTTCTCAAGACTTTTTGCGTATGGGTTTTCTTCTAGGACTTTTAGGAGTTTTTTCACGCTTATTTCGAGATATACTCGAGTTTTCAAGTATTTTCATTCTATTCCCAACCTCATTTTCTTTTTCCACGAAATACAATTGAAAATGATCGGGACCATCTTCCTGGGTTTTAAGCACGGAAGGTTATGATACACCATTCCTTGTGCTCGAAAAGTATAAACTCATTGCCTTGCGGATGCAAGTTCTTTATCTAATTTCACTCCAAATGAGGTAAATGAGAATATACAATTGAATGGACGAATATTTTTTCGAAACCGAATGGCCTCATCGATCGAAAGTGAACAACTCATACAATTCATCGGGAACTTCAATAGTTGCAAGCTTAATTTTTCCATTATCACAACAAAAAGTCGGAGGTTCATACTCAAATCTTATAGCACCACAAAGTATGCAATTAGACATTTTTTTTTCACTCATGTTTCTCCGAACAAACAGGTTCATAAACTATTGGACCTAACATATAAGGAAAAATGTAACTTAGGTTTTGCAAAGTAAAACATTCTTCAATATAATATATATATATATATATATGCATTGAAAATTTTGAATCACTAACCTTCGAGACTCACAAGGAATTTGATCTACAAGAATACATGAATTACGTTGCTTCTTATATTTCTTAACTCTGTCAATGTATTCTTTTCTCTGTGTGGCATTTAAATCAGCATACCTCTTTTTCATCCTTTCACGTTGTCTCTGTCGATAGACATCTGCCACTAAAACATAGAATTTATAGGTTTTTCTAATGAAGGTATTATTAAGGTATCTTGAATACCTAAAATACTTAAAAGAGATTCTTCAAAAAAATTAACACAAAAAAATAAAATTAAACTTATTTCACCTAATGATAAATTTGTTAATTGGCTTGGTTGCATTTTTATATTCTAAACAACTTTGGACCCGAATTATTGGAGATTCCTGCTTTCAACGTAAAAAATCAATCATGTGGTTAACAATAGTATCATGGGAATGGAGGATCAACTTACTATGAATGGTGGAAAATTTAAAATAATATATCCTGCATGTTCTTGACTTTCCTGTGTTGTGTTGTCAGTTGCTAGTGTCGAATTAATACTGCTTTGTCGCCTGCAAACATGTTGTAGTGCTACTATTAGAAAGGTCGACACAATCAATAAAGATTATTTATGTGGTTGAATTCCATCCAAAGAAGGTGGGAATTTTATGAGATCAATCTAAGGGAACACATTATTGCTAAAGTTGATCAAATTATAAGATTTCATTAAATTATGAATGTGCAAAAGGTCATTTTTAGAGGAAAAACGGGAGAAAAATACAATTTGCTGACAATATCCTTGATGAACCCATCAATCCCATAGTCTCATGTTCATTCAAAGAAAACAAAATTAGTATCTAATTTTGATTGTTCAATCATCCCATCTTAGGCTTGTTCAATAAGCAAAAAATGGATTCTTAACCTCTAATGTGGAGTATCAAATGAGTAACTATGCACACGATTTATGCATCTGTACAATCCACTACTTCAATGGGAGCATCTTTATAAGTACTACCTCATTAATGCTAACCTAAAATGTAAATTGCAGCCTTATTTCATGCTAAACACAATAAAATGCAAAATAATTGGTTGCAACCAAGGAATTGAAGGACCAACTAAATTTCAAAATTAAATGCGAAAAAATAAGCATAAATAAAAACAATTTTTAATATAGGGAATGTTTTGCAAATTCTAATTCTCAGTTGAAGTTGTTTTTCTTTTTTGCATCTAGAAGCTGATAATCACTTTTTTTTTCGAGTATGTAAACACTCTCATAATGTTAATTTCTATTGAATGTTCTAACAGGTAAATCTTGATTGTTGGTTTTGTCTCTAATTACCACATGCTAAATACATAAATTAGTGTATTGTTTTCTATTTCGTTGATCGTTTATTACGTAGTATAACTCATATCTACTTGGTGTCTAACATGTAAAAGAATTTTTAATTTCTATTGAATTTTCTAACAGGTAAATCTTGATTGTTGGTTTTGTGAAAGAAGGGTGCTAAAATAACGGGTCATTAGTCACTACCATTAAAGGGCATGAGGAGTACTTAGGAAGATTGCTTGTGCATGGATATTGTACAGTTTTACCACTCTGCTGATACCAAAGACTTTGGCCAAGTTAATTGTGCTTTAACCACTTAATCTTTATTGACTTTTGCTAATACTATCAGTCAAATCCAACTTCAGTGCAAGATAAATATGTTTGCCTATCAATCAATCCAATAGTCAAGATTGTCCAAGCATCTGTAATCATATTAAGGTCTAGGTAGTAATGTTGAGTCCCTCCACTTTCATGTTTGTCCTAAAGCTATAATCCGATCAACTTGTCCACCAATTTGTTTGGTCTAAATTAGCTACTTGAAGCACTGTTAAGATCTTTTTGACATATTGAGAATCTTTGCATCACACAGTACTTTTGGATTTTTGGAACTTAATTTGTGTTTAAATCTGGTTATGGTTTTTTCGTATAGTGCTATGAGAACTGGTACCTCAAAAGTCACTTTACCTGCTATTTATCCTTATTATTGTGTGAGTGCATTATACCCCTGTGTTTTAATACTTGCCGTTACATGTGATCTTTGTGGATTTGGCCCAGTCTTTTCAGTATATTGCAGATAAGAAATGATGAAATACCTCTATTCCTTCCCCGAATCACCATGATCAAAGTGCCATGACTTACCAAAATGAGTTCTTCCTGTTGTATCTGTCTATATCTAACAATCTCTTGGCTCAAAAAAGAACAAAGTACTGAATATCTTCACGCGGTGCATATATAAATGTAAAGCTCTATTTTATGTAAATGGAAAGTTGCAATTACTTACTGTCATTGCATAATGGCTTAAAACTATCAATCTAGTGGAATAGTGAATCTATAGGTGGTACTAACCTATGTAATACAGATTGTTGACTAACCCAAAAGATTCGATCAAAAAAGCTTAAATTTCGCGGTCTAACTGTTCTTCAGTTAAGTATTTTCTAATAGTAGAATGAAAGTATAAAAAAGAAGAAGAGATATATAATCTCTAAATCCCTACCAACCCTTTTGTTGAAAACGTGTCTACGAATCTTGTAAGAGTGTTAATTACAAATCTAATAGTAGAATGAAAGTTAAAAAAAGAAGAAGAGATATGTATAATACACAGAAAATAAACCAAAGTTGACATCCAAGCAACCTAATTGTTTTGCACAAAGTTTCTGGTTAACTGGAAAAAACGTCAAGTTATTTTGGTGTTATTCTTATTATTTTCTAAGTCAACAACCAAAAAATACATTATCACTATTTGTGTTCATCTCCACTCACTCACCCACACCATGCATTCATTCTATTTAATCTAAGCAGACAGGTAGATCATAATTTAAACATATTGCTTAAATAAATTCCAACAAATTACTTGAGTGGGCTGGCTTGTAGGAGAGTAGAGGATCTTTTAGTGCATCTTGATCTTATTAATCTTTTAGTGCATCTAGATTTTAACAGCCTCAAGAAAAATAAGCCTACAAACAAGGAAGAATCAAGCAACAATTCAAATATTTCTTCCGAATTCTATCGAGGAAAGATATAGATTTAAGCGATTCCAAAATTTAGGCGATAGCACCCTAAACAATGCTAAGATTGATAGCATCGGCCGATTTGTTTTGTTCAATAACACAGCACAATCAGGTATTTTCCTATTTTAATATTTCTTTTATTTGTTTGGTTCTTGGATGAGAGGAAAAATGTACAGAATATTATTCTGCCTTATCTAAATGTTCCACATTAAGGTGTAGTAAGAGAACTCCACACCCATGCACCCAAGGTTTTAACTAATGGAGGGAAGTATTAAAATATATATGTAAGGAAGCATTAAACTGAATACAATACTTACGGATTGGAGATTTCTTGTTTGAATTTGAGACGATAATACTATTCTCTAACATGGACATTAAAACTGATGTCGAATCAGAAGTAGCTCTGCTGGAAACTGGTAAGAATGAATAAAGAAACCAGTCCCCAATGTTTATTCGCACCCTGTCAATGTCGGTTTCTTCTTTCACCTTGACAGACTGATTTTTCATAAATATGTTTTGTTTTTGTTTTGGGGTTTGAACAGACCGATTTTAACTTTTAATTTTGTAAAACCGTTTCAGTTTTATGTCTCTCCATACAAGATGTTCAGAGCCATCTACTATGCGAGCAGAACTCTAGACAGCGCCCAGCAAATGAACTGTTTTGGTTGTATGACTGTCCATCATAAGTTTAAATTCATTTGATAAAAAACTCCATTATTTAAAAGACTCCATTATTAGTAATTAGTAATTATGATATTATTTAATGTGAAAACTTATTTAAGGGTCAGGGACATTTTTATTAGTAATTAGTAATTATGATATTATTTAATGTGAAAACTTATTTAAGGGGCAGGGATATTTTAGTCCATGTGATTTTTAGCAAAAACATTCAGACATTTATAATAAACATAGATAAAATAATCAAAGTTCATGTACGCTTACAACATTTGGTTTAAAACGTGTCTCATGTGGTTACGAATGTAAAACATTATAATAAACATTTAACATTTCTTATAGCATATTTTACCAAATGAAAATAAAAAAATATTTGTTTTAACCTTGAAACAGCCGGTTCCACCACGGTTCCATCGATGGTTGTAACGACGGTTAAAACCGCCGGTTCCTTAGTTTTTGAGACCAAGGAATCGGAACTGAAACTTGAACCGACCTATATGGTTCTGGTTCCAGTTTTGGAACCATTGACCGGTCAACGGTTTCTCTGTTCCAGTTCCGATTTGAGAATCTGGTTTCGGTTCCATTTGGCCACCCTTAAGGCCTGACCCTGATATTATATAATCAGGTTTTTGAACCCAAGCTTATTTGCATTTTTTGCCCTCAAAATTCCTCATATTTTTAATCTTTATTGATCTTTCTCACGGTGCATGTGCAATTCTAGCAACAGGAACTCATTTTCGCTTTTCTTCGTAAATTGACATTGTCTTCTAAATGTTGTTCATGGTTAATTTCTACTGATTAAAGACGTATCATCCTCATGGTTCCCAGGTTTGCAACCGTTGTTATTTCCTGCAAATGAGCATTTTCCTTTATTCAAGCAACTCCTACATCAAAATAGCATGGTAAAGGGAAGAGCAAATAGCGTCTGCTACATGGCTATTTATATATTGATCTGTAGTTTCAGTACATCATTTTATCTCAGTTTATGCACTATCCTCGCCAAGAAAATTGGGAAGCGGCCCTTCGTCGTGTGGTTCATTATTTGAAGGGGAGTCCAGGACAAGGGATTCTTTTACGATCTGAAAGTGAGTTGTTTGTATCTGGTTGGTGTGATTCAGATTGGGCTAGCTATCCTCTTATGAGACGATCTTTGACAGGATGGTTGGTTTTTCTTGGCAACTCACCTATATCTTGGAAGTCGAAGAAGCAACATACAGTTGTTAGATCTTCGGCGGAGGCTGAATTCAGACGTATGGCTACCGCAACTTGTGAATTAAAATGGTTGAAGGCTTTACTGCTTAGTTTGGGTGTTAATCACACTCGAGCGATGAATTTATTTCGTGATAGACAATCTGCTCTTTCTATAGCTCAAAATCCAGTTTTTCAAGAGTGTACGGAACATATTGTGGTTGACTGCCATTTTGTTCGAGATGCTATTATCGAAGGTTTGATCAATCCATCGCATGTCCTACTGCTGAACAACTTGCAGATAAGACTTTGGGCATGCATCAGTTTGATTATCTTCTCGACAAGTTGGACAGTTGTGATTTACATGCTCCAACTTGATGGGAGGTACTGAGATTAACATGAAGAATTAGTGCTTCGTTAGGAATATAATTCCTTATCGGTTAGTTGACATGAAATCTGTTGGAAAAATGAAGGAAATTGCATCTTAGGGTGTGATTTTCTTGGGACCTCGATTGTCTAATGACAACAATAAAAGTGGATTCTTGTTCTACTCCATGAGTGTTGGAATTTTACAATAACAAATACAAAATTCATAAATCATCTTAGAACATGCGGAATAATTTCTAGGATAAAACATTATGCTATAATCATCAATGATTTTTATGGAATAGTGGAATACTTGGATCCATCGTATGTAAGAACTATATGTGGAATACCTTCAATATGCGATCTCCTACGATCGTGATCCAATGAGCACGAACGGATCTCCTACGAACACGAACATGGTTTGGTTTTATGGTCGTCCTCAACTAGATCTCTGGATTCCTTATGGGACCTTCGTTTTCCATCTTGATGGGTGAATAGAAAATTATGTGCTATTTAGTATATTGGGGACCATACTCATAAAGTTCTTTATATAGTATCAGTTAGGGTTCCCATAATCCCCTAAGTTAATTCCTATTAGGTATCTACTCTTTGTTTCCATATCAAATTTAGTAGCCTTATAACTCCACCGGATTTAGATCACTTAATTAGTCCACTAATAATTAAATAACAAATGTAATTGTAACTAAATATGTTGCCCATATATTAGGAATTAAATAATTCCCAACAATATCCCACTTGGGCTATATATTGTTCCATAAATAATTATATTTCCTTATGTGTACAACTGCATGTCATTTATTCTTTGACTGCTGCCTGACAATCTGGTCCATCTCGTACACTAGAAATGAGACTATCCCAATTTTCATCACATTCAATATCGTGACTCAACCAAGATAATCACCATACTGGTACACTCAATGACATAAATCAAATATGGAGAGCAACATAGAAATAACATGTAATGTGATCTTAATCATGCCTACTTCCAACTGGTCCAACTTTAGTCTTTAATGAGATCAATCCATATGTAATGTAATTATGTAAAACATCACAAATAAACACAAAATTGAGTTCAGAAAATAGAATAACCATCAACTATTCTGCAGAAAACCAAATGGTCCAAAAAACTGAAACTAAATACATAGAACATTAACTCCCACTAAACTAAGGTATGATCCATGATAACACCCATATAGTTGATGGATTTTGCTAGCATAGAATTCATCTTTATATGTTCTATGAAAAAAACTATCTATTCTGAACTCTTTCCTTAATAAGAAACTTGATATATCAACATAGAAGAGCTTATGTTGATCAAATATGACAAGACCGATTTATTGTCACATTTATCTTTACTGGTAATTCAAAACCATTCTTAAGATACAGTATGGTGACAATAATTCACAATCATATCATATGTTAAGATATCCCAAAATAAGCTAGAACTTAACTGCTATATTGGAAGGAACTATGAGTGTCTGCTTGGCACTCTTTCCAATATAGTTCTTCCAATTAGTAGTTAAGTGTAGCCAAAATTGAATCGTAATTGTATAGGAATCATGTGAAATCGGAATCGGATTACCGAACGATCTCTATGAAGATCTGATTTTCGATAAATGAGAATAAAATTCTTTTGTTCTGTAAGAACACTTTATAAACCCTTTATGACTACTTTCCAGATGATCCATTATAAATGTTAACTATCTACCAAGTAGTTAGGTTATGTACGTTGTATCCGGATACGTACATACTTAAGCATACAAAAGACTTCTTAATATAAGTAGTTTTTGCATATCCTTAACTTTATACTCATTCTTAGGGTACTGAATGAGTGAAGCTTAATTTATTTAGTAATCGAATTCACTCCTACTGAACCTACGGTACGTATAATTATCAACTTTATTTATCTCATCGCGAAACGAAGAAACAACTAAATGATAATTGTATACCATAAATTGAGAGCTAACTCAAAACTAAATGAGCCAAAATATCATAATGATTCTAAAGAGACTTTCAATAAACCGAAAGAAAAGTCTCTTTATAATCATCTTCCTTCTGATAAAAAGTTTGATGACTATATATACCTAGTATCTCTCAACATTGCCCTTTTTGAATCTCTTGGGTCTTAAATATTCATTTGTGGCCAATGGATTTCACTTTTATCCAATTTGATTAGATTAGTAATTATCAAAGTCATCCATGAATTTCATCTAGTTTTTTGAGGTTGTTGAGTTTGCCTTTTACAAGTAACTTCTATATACTGGACGAGTAGTCCCTCAATATTATTTTGATGATTCAAATTTGCATCTTGTCAATATTAGGACAAAAACCTAATCATTACCAAGTGCAACTATATGAGAAAATGAAATTCCTCGTTAAAGATAATGTCTTTAACTTTATCTCCCACTCAAACTCAACTTCCTAAAAAAACTTATCATTCTATCCAAAAAACCTTATAGAGTATCTAACAAAGCAGCAACTTACAGCTCATGAGTCCAGTTTGTCATTTATAGGCTTAGAGACCTTACTTTATTGGATAACCCCAAATATATACTTGTCTAATATTAGACTTTTACATATTCAAAATCCTTAAAGGATTTTAGTTTGTTGCCGCTTAGTTTAGAACTCTATGAACACTAAATGCTGCAGTCTTAAATGCCTCTCTTTTAGAAATTATAGTAAAGAAAAATGACTAGTCATATTTCTTACCATGTTCTTAATTTTATTTCATGTGTTTTGTACCATTTTCACTAACATGCAAGTTTATTTGCATGAGGAAATTGCATTAAAATTATAGGTTATCATTAATAATAATGAACTAAAATATTTGAATATAGAAATAAACAAATGTGCAATTTCCATATGAACAAGATTAACCAAATTTACTCAAAATGGAAATAGAGATTATGTCTCATCTAAATTCAAAACAACTAGTCATTAATGATAATATAAGTCCGTACATCCTCACTTGTCACTGTTTTGTCATAGACTCCACATAGATGTATCTTTCAACATCACTTGGCTATTGACTTCACAAACAACTTTATGTGAGTAATAGAACTATTATTTACCCACCAAAACATGTAAAGGTACAAAACTATACTAACAAAAATATACTAAATTGAGAAGCAATTCATTTTTTGGTATCCACCCTTATTGCAAAAGTAACATGTGAAATCCTTATCAAATTTCTTTTGCATTCTAATTATGGTGTCCAACTGGAACTTCATTTCTTTATTCTGAGGGATAGTCGCTAAATAAGTACTTAAAGTCTTTTCCCACTCAAACTTTCTTTTCTCGCTCAATAAGACATAAACTCGTGGAAAGTCCACTGTTCTCTAGAACGTTGTAAATAACTATCATTAAAAGAGGTCTTATTGCACAGAAAAGAAATGATACCATATGCACGAGCAAGTCTTAGACAACTCTATCTTTAGTGTCTTAAGTTTGAAAGTGAGATTGAACGTTCATAATGTACTCCCTTATGTTCCACTTTTCTTTAGTGAAACAAGATTAATCAAGAAATTAATATGTTTCAACAATCTCTATAGGAAACCTTATATACTGTCCACTTCAGATATATTGCCCTAACTTTATTTCCGAAATAGTGACACAAACACTTAAATGAACTCAATATAGACAGATATTTTAAACTTTAAGCAAATAATTCATGTAGAGAACAAAATAACATTACTCACAATTAATATTTATGTCATAGAATATATAATGTATGGGCAAGTAAACCAAATGGGGACCCATGACAAGGTACCTAGTACAACATTAATCTCCATCGAAGGACAAAAAAGTAATTGTAAGTGGTAACCTTATTGTAATGATCAAGCACTGACAATAAGTTCTGTCAAATAAAAGTCTATTGAAGGACGAACTTATGCCAACGTGAAAAGTCTGTATAATCGTCACGTACTTTATCACCACATGTGCGTTGTTATTCAGCCAAACTGTGTCAAACCGAAAGGCCGGTCACAATACGCATAATTAACTCCACACCATCATCTATGTAATTTCAATAAAGTTTCTCTCCACAACAGAGGTCACGAAGGCAACGTAATGCTTTGATTAATTTAATTGAAGATTACTAGACCAATTGAGCAAGATAAATATTAATTGCTCAATTGAACAGTGTTACATTCCGCCTCGTCTTCTATATAAGGATTTAAAGTCTGAAAGCCAAATTAGACATTAAAATCCACCTTTAGATTTAGAACCCTGAGAGCAAAATTAAGCAACAAATCTAATTTAAATTAAACTTAAATGAAAATAGCCTAATTTGAATTTAAAGCCCAAAATACTAAATTGGGCCAAAATTTAATAAAGTGGAAGCATCTATGATATTGAGCCCAAAATAAATTAAACTCAATGTATCTTTAGTTGGTTTTTAAGCTAAAATCAAAATAGGACCCAAGAAGTCAATATCAAGATAGATAGACCAACTAAATACTCTTATAGGGTTCTAACCGAATTTGGGTCGAATTCTTTATGGATTATATTTGAATGAAATTCAAAATTAATCCAATATTTACGGGTGAAATTAACCCCTTTAAGACCCAACACCCTAACCCCAATTCAAACAAAAATCCAAAATTTTCTTCTATGAATTTTTAGCCGAACAATATAAAAGCCAAAATTCAAACCTTATAGATATTTTAGGATCTCTAACAAAAATCAATCCTAAACTCTTACTTCAATTTTGATTAAATGAAATTGGATCTAACATCAAATAAATTTTTGAGCCCCAAAAATACAACTTAATATGAAAGTAGTCCAAAATTAACCAAATTTGAATTTAAAGTCTAAAAACCCAAAGTAGACTTTAAATTAACTATAGTAGATTTGAGGCCTATAGAACCAAATTAGGCCAATAATTTAACCAAAATAGACAAAATTCAACATTCGAACTTAAAGCTAAAAATTTGACTTTATATTTGAGCTCCAAATAACCTGAAATTGAAACATCCAATTTTAAACACAAATATATTTTGAACTCAGAACTTTAGCTTAAAAAAGAACTAAAAATTTTTAGCTTAAAGAAGAATTCATATACAAATGAAATAAAATAAAAGCCGACATTTTATTTTATTTAAAGCGAGTCCAAACTACAAACTTTAATCCCTTATTTTATTCAAAGTATGACAACTTAATAGGCTCTAAAATTAAATTTAAATTAGGTCCAAAATCTAAATTCATTTAGACTTGAAATTTAAAGGTCCAAAAAAAAAAAAAGGTCCCATCATTAAGCCCAAATGTAGCTTCACCAAAATAGAATCGTGCCCTACACTTATAAATCCAAAAATCAAACTTCATTTATATTGTAGGATTAACATATAAATCAAGCTCATGATGCAACTTTAAAACAGTAAACAACCCAAGCAAAAAGAGAAAAAAAAAAACTGTATCAGGCTCAAACAAAAAGGATTGCAATTAAGGCCACATAAATAAATCTAATTATAAACCAGTCCCTAATTTCCAGAAAAATGCCAAAAAAAGCCATCTTCCCCATCTCACCCAAAAGGCTCGTCTACACCAACACCGAAACCAGAGGTGTCCCCGCAAACCCCCTATCCCGTCGCTAGAACCAGATCCACCATCGTGACCACCGGCCAAATCTGCCACCGCCCAGAACCGACCAAAACACAGTCGTCGCCGCCATCACCATAAACGTGCGAGATCATTCGTAGCCAAAAAATCGTAAGCTACGAAAGCATTCCACCGGCGATTTCGTACCAACATGGCGACAATAGAACTGGGGAAGATACATTTTTGGACCAGAGAGCCATACGGTCCATTGCCGCCTCCTTCACCACCTTGGATCGAGGGTTAGGGGTGGTAGTTTTCCATCGGGGAAAAGAAACCAGAGTACTAGAGTAGAGGTTTACTAATTTCTGAATTTTTTAAATGTATATAATTAGTATACAAAATTCTAAGTCAAGGCCTAACAATAAATCAGAAAAACTAAAGATAAGCATTAATCCTCAATTGCTTCTGTTGACGTGTGTTTTGGTCAACAAACAAAACATGTAAGAAATTTAACACGTGGAAATATAAGTATGCGTAATACGCGTTTATTTATGGCTAATTCTGCGTTTTTTTGCGTAATGCCGAGCCGAATTATTGGGGTCGGTCTTTTTTACAATCTCGCGTTTACAGGTCTCCTTTCTTTTTTTTCCTCTCCCTTTTTCCCTCAAAATGAGGATCTTTATACCCCTCGAGTAAGTGGGTTTTCAACAGTCATCTTTGCACTAATCAATCACTAATCAGTAAAATAATTAAAAAGGACACATGTCCCTCTCTAATCGTGCATGTCAGCCAACTCTTGCCACTTGGTGACTCCTCTCTATAACTTTCTGACATGTGGCAGTTTCTGATACCAATAAAGCACTAAGCATGGGCAAGTATGGGCAAATGGTTATTTTTATGAATCGGTCGCGCATGTGTGTTTTCCGCACAAATTTGGGCTCGGGGGTCGGGGCTCGGCAAATCTTGTGGTTGGGCTCGGTGAGCGGGCGAGCCTAATTCATGATGTGTCATCACAAGACCGTGCGCGTCACCGTAGGCCCTCCACTCGGATGTGTGCGGGCGATGACGTGGATTAATTTCTTCCACTCGGCTTGGCGTCATCAAAGGCCCCCAAGTTTAATTCCGAGAGAAGAATTTCTGAAGTCGGAGTTAAACTTTAATGCTAATGATAAACATTTAATGGGGAAACGGAATTCTCAAAGGTTTTGTTCATTCCTGACATCTGTCGCGTAGTGATTAATGCCTGTAGCGGCGCATTAATTGTGGTGCCATAATGACAGACACGTGGCATCTTGTGGTTGGACCACACTTGTGCGAGAATTGAAAAGGCATGCTCGGTTCTGTCGGCATCATGGGGACGTGACGTTTTCGACATTTTCGACGGCTTTTGAGGTTGAAAAGGCGCGTCTTTTCGAATAAACATTTCGTTTATCGAGGGAACTCCATCTATAAATACTCCTTTTTCCCTCCATTATTCATTTTTCGCATCCATTATCCTTTGAGCTAGACTGATTGAAATTGAGCAGAAATTTCGGGTCGGCTTCCAAAGTTCAGAGACTTCAAACTTAGGTATTTTTTCGAAATATTCTCCTTTTACCTATAAAATGTCTTCTTTTGAGGATAGTAGAGTCGTAGTTATAGCGTAGAGGTTGAAATCGAAGATCCCCCTCGAACCTTCCTTATTTCTCACCAAAGACGGCCATCTTTATAGTCCGAGCATCATTCAGATATCTTCTCCAGATTCTTCTCGAGGTGGAACGTCTTTAGAGCGGACGCATACTATTTTTGATCCGATGCTAGTGACTGTTTTTAGAGAAGGAACGGTGTATCAGCCTGGACTGGCACGAGAGAGTTCCGACAAAGGATCCTCGAGTGCTGATCTTAAGCGATGTCGGCAAGAAGAAGAGAATATGGACCCATCGGAGCCGGAGCGTGATAACGTGGAGCGGGTAGATGAACCCTCCGAAGATTCGAGGCCGGAGAGGCCTCAAGTGCCCATGGGCCATCGTAATGGCGACGACCGAAAGAGGAGGCCCTCGCCGTGTGTCGAGCCTCGGTGGACATCGTGTGATATAAACGATATCCCTAGCATGCTTGATGATCCGGGAGGCGGAAGAGCTCCGGCGAGGTATCGTATTCCAAGTGGCATCAATTTTTGGGTACCGGATGGCACAGAGGTTCTCGGTACCCACCGGTAAGTTGCTTGCCATATTTGTCGCTAGCCTCCAATATGGGTTGCGATTTCCACCGCCGGCTTTCCTCACGCGGTGGTTTTGCAAGTGGGGTATGCATCGACCCGTGTGCACCCTATTTCTTAGGGTAGGATCATCGGCCTCCGGTGATGTTCCACCTAGAAAATATCCTCGCCCCAAATTCAAAGTGATGAACGAGCTCTTTATCCGGCGGCGACTCCTTTATCTCGGGTCACCGTCCGGGTGGTATTATGTCTGTCTGACCGTATCCGGACGGCCTAGTGGAAGGTCTCCTTCATCTTTGAAGGAGTGGAAAGATAAGTGGCTCGGGTGAGCGACGAGTGGCAAGCTCGCGTGGAGGATGGATCAAGGGAAACTGTTCTTCATCCTCCATCAAATTTTGTTTTTGGTTCTGATAAGTCTATCTATTCTCCTTTCTCTCGCTTTTGTTGTTTATTGTTTCCTTTTTTGATTGACTTTGCTTCTTTTTTTTTCGTCTTTTTTACCTTTATAGAGAACCTGGACATCAAAGGGCCTCTGTCGCCACCTTTATTCGAAGGTGGAAAACATCCAAGCCCGGGCATCGGGACAAAGCGGATTGAGAGATTGGCCACCGAGGCCAACTTGCCGCAATGGCTTGAGGCTGCTCGCCGCCGACCTCGAGGCCGAGGGGGCGGCTCGGGACAAGGCGGCAGAGCGGGAAGGGGAGGCGGGAGAGCCTCACAGAATCCTCCCTAAATGAAGAAGACGGCCCCACTCTCCCGGGGAGCGGCTCGAACGAGCAAGTCAAGCGCCATCTCTCGTAGCGGCCGATCCAAAGGGCGGATCGCCCGTGTGCCCATTGGGCAAACGCGGACTCTAGAGCCGCCAAGTGCGGCTGCCATTCGAGGTAAACATAGTATTTCTTACACTTCATTTCGAAATGTTTTTTGTTTTCTTTTGACCTTTTAACAGTGGTTGCTTTTTATAGGGCGTGGCTTGGATTTGCGTGCACGCCTTCGCAGCGTGAGGAACACGGCCGCGCGTCGGACTCGGGCGACTGCCGACCAACCCGCAGATGCGGAGGCGGCTCGGAGAACAGATATCCGGGCCGGCAAATGTCCCGCCGATGGAGTGCCTGAGGCAGTGGAACCTCCCCTTCAAAGGAGAAGAGGAGGGATTGTGATCGAAGAGCCCGGGCAGACTGAAGGAGTTGGTCAGACGGCGCCGGAGTATCCTGAACAGGCCCCAGAAAGGGGAGGTCCGCGAACTTTCTCGGATGACCTCGGCCGGGAAGGTCACTTCATCTCTCCAAATCGGGTGAGAGACGAATACTGCGAGGGAATGATTGGACTACGCCCTCAATAGTTTGTGGAGTTTGTCCGATGCGCCACGCCGACGGCGGAGCAGTCGAGAGTTTTACCGGAGGCGGGTCGGGCCACAATGAGTGTCCCAGCTCGTGCCTGGACAAAAGGCATCGAGCAATTTTGCTCGGAGACTGGCTTTGAGGAACAAATTCAGTACGCCATGGGAATGTCTGGGTGGATCATTGGGCTCCTATGGCATGCAATTAGGGGAACTCGCGAGCTGGAGAAAAAATACGCCAATATGGAAAGACGGCATGGTGACTGCGGGAGGCCTATGCTACCCTTCAAGGGGTACAAGAATCGTTAAAGACCCGGCGGATGAAGCTACGGCTCGGGCCAACTCGAGAAAGAAGGCTGCTGCGAAGGCCGAGAGGCGAGCGAGATCGGGCCGCAGGTCAAGAGGATCTTAGGGCTAAGGTTGCGAGCCGAACGTGTTGCCGTTGCCCAGCCGAGGAAATGGAGAGGCGTTTAGCCGATGTGCGCAGAGAGGGCCGAAGAGGCTACTCATCGGCAAGTTGAGGAAGCTCGTCGCGCAGCCGTTGAAGCTTATAAGGACTCGAGGAGTATGCATTTATGTTAACTGCGCCATGCGACCCGACCTCAAAGAAATTCTTGATTTGGTTAAGGTCGGGTGGATCGTTGCTCGGCTTGAAGAAGATTTGGCCCTCCCGGGAGGCCGATCTCGATGCTCTCCGCCCGAACTTTGCCGAGGCCCCCAATGTTCAGGGCTCACCTCCTCCGGACGCCGAAGAAGTTGCCTCCAGTGGTGCTGTTGAAATTCCACCTCCGTCTTAGTCTTGGCGCTGTTTGCCCCTTTTTCATTTTATAAGCTTTTACATGAATTCATAGGTAGATTACTTGGCCTCGTGCATTGGGATGTAATGGGCTCCGCCCCCCCCCCCGTGTAAGTAATTTTGAAGTAGAAATGAACGTTTCTTTTTCTCACATGTGTATGTATCTTAAGCTTTTTGTATATGCTTGGCTCTTCTCCTTTTTGTAAGATTGTTGCCTGTCTTCTTTTTCCTTTTATATTCCCAAGTATGGGTTCGGTTCCTAGTGCTCCTGAATAAGGGACTTTACTCGCTTTAATTGACTCTCGTACTCGGTATATGGACCTGATCTTTATTTTGTATTTTATACTTGGTGTATAAACCAAGTCTGCATTTTGTGCTCGGTGTGTACACCGAGTCTTTGTTTTGTGCTTGGTGCGTAACCAAGTCTTTGTTTCATGCTTGGTGCGTAACCAAGTCTTTGTTTTGTGCTCGGTGTATAAACCAAGTCTGCATTTTGTGCTCGGTGTGTACACCGAGTCTTTGTTTTGTGCTTGGTGCGTAACCAAGTCTTTGTTTCATGCTTGGTGCGTAACCAAGTCTTTGTTTTGTGCTCGGTGCGTAACCAAGTCTTTGTTTTGTGCTTGGTGCGTAACCAAGTCTTTGTTTTGTGCTTGGTGCGTAACCAAGTCTTTGTTTCGTGCTTGGTGCGTAACCAAGTCTTTGTTTTGTGCTCGGTGCGTAACCAATTCTTTGTTTTGTGCTTGGTGCGTAACCAAGTATTTGTTTTTAAGGATAGATCCGCCTTGTGGGCGAGCTGCCTTTTTTTTCAGCGCGCAAAGGACGTATCCGAGACAACTTGTCGGCATTCAGCTCCTTCAGCTGAGGCGATTTTTAATTTCCTCGGCACGAAGCCGAGGTGAGTAAAAATTTCGTCCCCCTTTAGAGAGCTCACAGAATATCAGATGAAAGGATAATCCCCTAGAATCCTATCTGGATCGTAAACCGAGATCTTTATTGATAGTACTTTTTCAGGTATGCTACATTCCATGGATGCATAAATTTTTCCCCACTCAAATATTCTAGCTCGTACGCCCCACCGTATAAGACGCGTTCTTGACCCGAAATGGGCCCTCCCAGGTTGGCTTCAATGGACTGGGTTCAACACCCGTTATCTTTTTCAACACAAGATCACCGACCTGAAATCTCCTTTCCTTTATTTTTGAATTGTAGTACCTCTCACTCCTTTGTTTATACACATCATTTTCATCTCGACAGATCGCACCAATTTTCTTCGAAAGATCTAGCTCGGCTCGGAGCGACCTCATTGTCGTCTTGAAAAATTTGCACTCAAGGTAGGGCTCCAATCTCAACAGAATCACCGCCTCGGTTCCATAAGCCAAAGAAAAGGTGTTTCTCCGTGGCCGCTCGATGCGTGGTTCAGCGACCACGATTCCCGGGTAATTCCTCCGGCCAATTACCTTTAGACTCCTCCAATCTCGCCTTCAAGGTATACTTGAGTATTTTATTTACGGCCTCAACTTGTCCATTCGATTGGGGATGGTATGGAGTCGAGAAGTGGTTTTTAATGTGGAAATCTTCACAAAAATTTCAAAACCTCCGGTTATCGAATTGTTTCCCATTGTCTGTAACAATCGAATGCGGTATCCCGAATCTACAGATAATGGACTTCCATACAAAACTCACAATCTTTTCCTAATCTATTTTCGCCAGAGGTTCCGCCTCGGCCCATTTTGTGAAATAATCCACCGCCACAATGGCATATTTGACGCCCCCTTTGCCAGTGGGGAGTGGTCCGATAAGGTCTATTCCCCATTTGGCAAACGGCCATGGGCTAAATACGGAGGTAAGTTGCTCAGGATGATATCTGACCTGCGGTGCAAATCTTTGGCACCTCTCGCATCTTTTGACGAGATCGGTTGCATCCTTTCTTCGGGATGGCCAGTAGTATCCTTGCCGTATTAATTTATAAAGCTAATGTCCGCCCCCGTGGTTTCCGCATATTCCCTCGTGAACCTCTCTAAGTGCATAATCTGCATCTATCTCGGAGAGGCACCGCAGGAGTGGGACGGAGTATCCTCGTTTGTATAGGACGCCGTCTACTAGTGTAAACCGAGCCGCTTGAGTTCGTAGTGTTGTGGCATCAGCTTTGTTTTCAGTTGAACTCCTTTTTCTAAATACTTGAATGATTGGGGTCATCCAGTCTCGCTCGGCGGTTTCGATTGCATATATCTTCTTTGCGCCAAGTGACGGGGCGGATTGGTTGTGTGACAATGACATCCGCGATGGCATCCGTCCCTGGGCCGAACCGAGCCGAGCTAAGGCATCTGCCTGCATATTCTCGGCTCGGGGCACATGTAAGACTTTTGTCTTAAAGTGTAGCAATCTCTTCTTGACCAAGTCCAAATATTGTGCGATTTTTTGCTCTTTAAGCCGTACTCACCGTTGATTTGATGAACGACCACCGAGAATCACTTTGTGTACCAACATTGTTTTAGGCCAATAGAAGCCGCCATATCTAGGCCCGCCGTAAGTGCCTCGTATTTGGCTTCGTTGTTTGTTGCGGGAACTCAAATCGCACGGCCGAGCAAAGAGCATTTCGATTTGGATCGATTATCACGATTTCGCCTCTGCTCGGCTGCGGTGGAGGAGCCGTCAACGAAGAATTTCCATTCTTGGTCTTCCATAATTTCCAATCGTATGGAAGGTGTGAATTCGGCCACAAAGTCGGCTAAAGCCTGACCTTTTATTGCTGTACATGGTTCATATAGAATATCAAACTGACCGAGCTCGACGGCCCACTTGATCATCCGACCGGCCGGGTCGGTGTAGTACAATTCGTCAAGACTATAATCTTGTGCTCTAGAAAATATGGATTTTGGAGTTTCCGCGCCGCAGATGATTAATGAATAAGCCAACTTTTCCATTGGCGGATATCGGAGCTCGGCGTCATGTAACGCTTAGCTGGTGTAATAGACCTGGTGTTGAATAGAATCATCTAGCCTGATTAACACCGAGCTGATGGCGTATGCGGATACCGCCAGGTACAAATACAAGTTCTCCCCTTGGGTAGGTTTTTGCAATATAGGAATTGAAGAGAGGTGATGTTTGAGGGATTCAAAGGCAACCTGTGCTTGCTCGGTCCACTAAAAATTTTTGTTCTTTTTTATAATTTCAAAAAAGGTTTACACTTATGTGTGGATCGCGAAACAAATCGGTTAAGGGCGGCCAATCGGCCTGTTAGGCTTTGTACCCTTTTTACAGAGTTCGGGGGTTCTAGATCGATGATGGCTTTTATTTTGTCTGGGTTAGCTTCGATTCCCCTTTGGTGACCATATACCCCAAAAATTTAACCCGAGCCGACCCCAAACGTACACTTTCTCGGGTTTAACATCATCTTGTACTCTCTCAAAACAACAAACATTTTATTAAGATCGTTTAGATGATCAGATATATACAGTGATTTCACCAGCATGTCATCTACGTAAACTTCCATAGTACGACCTGTTGACGTGCGTTTTAGTCAACAAACAAAATATGTAAGAAATTTAACACGTGGAAATATAAGTATGCGTAATACGCGTTTATTTATGGCTAATTCTGCCTTTTTTGCGTAATGCCGAGCCGAATTATTGGGGTCGGTCTTTTTTACAATCTCGCGTTTACAGGTCTCCTTTCTTTTTTTTCCTCTCCCTTTTTTCCCTCAAAATGAGGATCTTTATACCCCTCGAGTAAGTGGGTTTTCAACAGTCATCTTTGCACTAATCAATCACTAATCAGTAAAATAATTAAAAAAGGACACATGTCCCTCTCTAATCGTGCATGTCAGCCAACTCTTGCCACTTGGTGACTCCTCTCTATAACTTTCTGACATGTGGCAGTTTCTGATACCAATAAAGCACTAAGCATGGGCAAGTATGGGCAAATGGTTATTTTTATGAATCATCGCGCATGCGTTTTCGCCGAAATTTGGGCTCGGGGTCGGGGCTCGGATCATGCGTGGTTGGGCTCGGTGAGCGGGCGAGCCTAATTCATGACGTGTCACCGCAAGACCGTTATCGACGTCACCTGTAGGCCCTCCACTCGGATGTGTGCGAGGGCGATGACGTGATTAATTTCTTCCACTCGGCTCGGGTCATCAAAGGCCCCAAGTTTAATTTCCGAGAGAAGAATTTCTGAAGTCGGAGTTAAACTTTAATGCTAATGATAAACATTTAATGGGGAAATGGAATTCTCAAAGGTTTTGTTCATTCCTGACATCTGTCGCGTAGTGATTAATGCCTGTAGCGGCGCATTAATTATGGTGCCATAATGACACACACGTGGCATCTTGTGGTTGGACCACGCTTGTGCATGAATTGAAAAGGCATGTCGGTTCTGTCAGCGGTCGTGGGGACGTAACGTTTTCTGACATTTTTGACGGCTTTTGAGGTTGAAAATGCGCGTCTTTTTGAATAAACATTTCGTTTATCGAGGGAACTCCATCTATAAATACTCTTTTTTCCCTCCATTATTCACTTTCGCATCCATTATCCTTTGAGCTAGACTGATTGAAACCGAGCAGAAATTTTGGATCGGCTTCCAAAGTTCAGAGACTTCAAACTTAGGTATTTTTTCGAAATATTCTCCTTTTACCTATAAAAATGTCTTCTTTTGAGGATAGTAGGAGTCGTAGTTATAGCGTAGAGGTTGAAATCAAAGATCCCCCTCCGAACCTTCTTTTATTTCTCACCAAAGACGACCATCTCCGCCTTATAGTCCGAGCATCATTCGATATCTTCTCCGATTCTTCTCGAGGTGGAACGTCTTTAGAGCGGACCCATACTATTTTTGATCCGACGCCAGTGACCGTTTTTAGAGAAGGAACGGTGTATCATCCTAGACTGGCACGAGAGAGTTCCGACGAAGGATCCCCGAGTGCTGATCTTAAGTCCACGTACTTTCCACTTATCATAATATGCATAATTTCACAGTACATATAACTTCACAATATTTGCTCAATCAATTCACGATAGGCATAATTTCACGGTACATATAACTTCATAATATTATGATCAATCAATTCACGGTATGCATAATTTCACGGTTATATGTAATTTCACGCTATATATATGTAGAATTAATCACAATATAATACTAACATCACGGTCATTTAAACTTAGTTTCACGATATATATATATATATATAGTTTCACGATATACACACAGTTTTAAAATAATAAATGATAATAAATGTGTGTTGAAGAGAGAGATATAACTAACTATGGGGTTGGGTTAAGTAAGGGTAAAGATGTAAAAGCACCTCCTTTTTGTGTAAGAAAGAGTTTTTTATGGGAAAGTGATAAAAATAGTTTTGTGCAATTTGGGCAATTATCACTATAAAATTCATAAATCATCCTTGAAAATGTGGAATAATTTCTAAGATAAAACATCATGATATAATCATCAAAGATTTATGGAATAGCGGATACCGGATCCATCCTAAGATGTAAGAACTATATGTGGAATGCCTTCAATATGTGATCTCCTACGATCGCGAATCTACGAGCACGGACGGATCTCCCACGAACACGAACAGGGTTTGGTTTTATGGTCTTCCTCAACTAAATCTACGGATTTCTTATGGGACCTTTGTTTTCCATCTTGATGGAGAGAATAGAAAATTATGTGCGATTTAATATATTGTGGACCATAACCATAAAGTTCTTTATATAGTATCAATTACGGTTCCCATAATCCCATAAGTTGATTCATATTAGGTATCTACTCTTTGTTTCCATATCAAATTCAGTAGCCTTAGGACTCAATCGGATTTAGATCACTTAATTAGTTCACTAATAATTAAATGACAAATATAATTGTAATTAAATATGTTACCCACGTATTAGGAATTAAATAATTCATAACAGTGAGAACATTAAAATCGAATATTTGAATTAAATAATTCATAACAGTGAGAACATCCAAAATGGTGTTTAGATGAAGGAGAAATTAAAGCTTAAAGTGGAGTATTATAATTAATTTAAAGGAAGAAACCATGTGGGTTAGTCTTGTTTTAAAGGTGGGTTTGTCCCACGTAAGAAAACAAAGGTTTTTGGCTAGTTTATATAATGCCACATTACTCTTAAGGTGTAAGATTATATTGCATAGAGGCTCTCTCTACATGCGCGCCCGCATGGGGTGCAAATCACGGTCCGGTTCGAATTTCGAACCACTGACTTGTGTGCGAGTGCGACCTGTATACACAAATATCGCACTGAAATCGAGCCACATATTGTACTGCATATTTTGCTAACAAACTTAAAACAGATTCCAAAACAAATAGTTTTATTTCAGTACAGTTTATAATATGGGATTATATGCTTAGATAATTTCAGATTATGCATTCTTTTGTTGCCGTCTTTTTAACTGTATACATTTCTGTGTTGGAACTGGAAAACTACAATCTCTAAACTGGAAAATTGAATTCATAGTTTCTGCTTATCCAATTCATTCCAGTTCTTTTGTTGTTGTCTATTCTTATAACCTCTGTAGAGATGTACAGTTGTAATGGCATAAACTTCTTATTGTTTAAATAGATGCTATAAATCAACTTCGTATCTCTAAATTGGCTATTGTATTCTAATGTTTTAAATGCTTGATTTATATTCATTCTTGTGGCATTTTTGATATTTATATTAGATTAGTTTTAAACAGTGACTTGAACTCTGGATTTTCATTATTAGTTTGGTGACAGAAGTTGAATTCAGAATTTTCTATTCACATGCTATTTTGGTTAATCAAATTCAGTTCACTGGTTGCCTAATTTTTTTCTAAAGCACGAACTCATATGCTATTTTTATTAGAGTAGTTTGTCTTCACTGGAGTACAGATTTTGTATATTGCAATCTATATTTTTTATTCTACTAACATTTGATTGTTGTATTGATTAAGTTAGCTCGAATATCATTTTGGACTAAGATATTAATACCCATGTTGTTTTGGAGGGGAAGGAAATCATATTGGACCTTATAATAAAAATTGAACAATTTATTTTATTCCTATCGGATTTGTTCCGATTAATTAAAGTACTAAAAATTTGATTTATATTTTAGAAATGGCTTCGATTTGAACTCTGGAGTTCCGATTGGCACTAATGAGACAACTGCTACGCCTAATCCAGTTGTGCCCAATCCCGTGGTTAGCCCGGTTATGCCTCGGATAGTGGCTAAACCCATCGTTAATGTGCCGGTGAATCATGCTGAGAAATCGGAGAAATTCAATTGCTTGGATTTCAAACGTTGGCAGCAAAAATTGTTGTTCTACTTGACTAGGTTGAACCTAGCAATGTTCTTGACTGAAGATCCTCCAAAGTTGGGTGAGGGTGAAACATATGTTCAAGCAGCTCATGCGGTTGATGCTTGGAATCATGTTGATTTCCTTTGTAGGAATTATGTAATGAATGGATTAGCAGATCCGTTGTATAATGTTTATAGCTCTAAGCGAACAACAAAAAAATTGTGGGAGTCTCTAGACCATAAGTATAAGTCTGAGGATGCAGGGGCTAAATTTTTTATTGTTGGCCGATTCCTCGACTTTAAAATGATTGATTCCAAGTCTGTAAGAAGTCAAGTGCAAGAACTTCAGGTGATTATACATGATATTCTTGATGAAAGAATGTTTTGAGTGAAACTTTTCAAGTAGCCGCAATAATTGAAAAATTGCTAGCAGCTTGGAAAGACTTCAAGAACTATCTAAAGCACAAAAGAAAGGAGATGAATGCTGAGAACTGATTGTTAAGCTTCGGATTGAAGAAGATAACAAAGGTTATGAAAGGAAAATATTCAATCCTATGGCTGCTAAAGACAAATGTTTTGTAGCATGGCGAAAGCTCCAAAGGAAAGGAAAACCGGGAAAACTGATAAAGTGTTCAATAATTGGGAACCAAAAGGAGGCATTTCCAAGAAGAAATTTGAAGGAAAATGTTTTAATTATGGCGGCAAGGGTCACAAGGCTTCAGACTGTAAGAATCCAAAGAAGAACCGAGAGGTTAATTTGGTTGATGATATTTCTAAGGAGGTGTCCAAATTGAATCTTATTGTTGTGATTTCGGAGGTGAATCTGGTGGGTTCAAAGTCAAACCGGTGGTGGATTGATACTGGCGCTACCAGGCATTTGTGCTCCAATAAGGAGATGTTCAGTACCTTTGAGGCTATTGAGAATGGCGAGAAGCTGTATATAGGAAATTCTGCCACTTCTGACATCAAAGGTCAAGGGAACATGGTTCTGAAAATGACGTCCGGAAAGGAGCTGACTCTCCCGAATATCTTATATGTGCCAGATGTCCAGAAAAACTTGGTGTCCGGATCGCTTTTAATTAAGCATGAATTTCGTGTTGTCTTTGAGTCAAATATTGTAACTTTACTAAAAAATGGAACGCTTGTAGGAAAAGGGTATGTAACTGATGGGCATTTTAAGCTCGGTGTAATAATGGTGAAACCAAAAGGGAATAAAATGAAGAACACTTATGTTTATTTGCTTGAGTCTTCCAATTGTGGCATGGTAGACTAGGACACATTAATTATGATACTTTACGTAGATTAATTAACTAGAATTATATACCTACATTCCATATTGATTCCAAGCACAAGTGTGAAACTTTTGTTGAGGAAAAGTTAACAAGGACATCATTTAAAAATATTAAAAGAAATAATGAACCACTTGATTCACAATGATGTATGTGATTTAAAATCAACATAAACACGTGGTGGCAATAAGTACTTCATTATTTGTATTGATAATAACACAAAGTTTTGTTATGT
This sequence comes from Rehmannia glutinosa, assembly GCA_016081115.2. Classification (NCBI taxonomy): domain Eukaryota; kingdom Viridiplantae; phylum Streptophyta; class Magnoliopsida; order Lamiales; family Orobanchaceae; genus Rehmannia; species Rehmannia glutinosa. Next base: position 41,219,339 of record CM071927.1, read on the forward strand.
GTATCTTCTAAAAAGTAAAGATGAAGCTATAGAGAAATTTATTCTCTATAAAAATGAAGTTGTGAATCAACTTAATAAGAAAATTAAGGTATTAAGAAGTGATTTGAATATGAATCATCTTCTTTGGTCTTGTGCTCAACACAGAATTAAACACGAAAGAACAACACCTTATTCACCTCAACAAAATGGCATTGCAGAAGGAAAAAATCGTACACTAAAAGAAATGATGAATGTCAATTAAGTTCGAAGAAGTCTTTCTTGACATCTAAATTACCTTTTAAATAAGGTACCTCGTAAAAAATTAGATAAAACCCTTACGAGCTATGGCATGGAAGAATGCCATCCTACAAATACTTGCGAGTATGGAGGCGTCTTGCTAAGGTTGCAATACCTACACCAAAGAAAGTGAAGGTAGGTCCCAAAACTATTGACTACATATTTATTGGACATGTACATAATAATAGTGCTTATCGGTTTCTTGTGCATGGATCTAAAGTTGAAGATATACACAAGAACATGATAATGGAATCGAGAAATGACTCATTCTTTGAAAATATATTTCCGTAAATATCAAGAAAAGAAGCAAGTTCTTTTAAATGGATACATGATTCAATAGAACAAGAGCAAAGAAATAAAGAAGAAGAGGTTGAATTTAGATGCAACAAACGAGCTAGGATAGAAAAATCTTTTGGTCCAGATTTTCTAACCTACTTGCTGGAAAGTGAACCTCAAAGCTATAGAGAAGCTATAACTTCTTCTGAAGGACCATTATGGAAAAAGGCCATAAAAATGAAATTGATTGCAACTTGCAAAACCATACTTGGGAACTAGTAGATCTTCCTGAAGGAAATAAACCACTAGATTACAAATAGATTTTCAAGAAGAAAATGAAGACATATGGAATAATTGATAAGTACAAGGCTAGACTTGTAATTAAAGGTTATCGACAAAAAATGGCCTTGATTATTTTGATACGTATTCTCCAGTTACAAGAATAACCTCCATTAGATTGATACTTGCAATGTCGCATTCCGAAATCTTGAAGTACATCAAATGGACGTAAAAACTGCTTTTTTAAATGGAGATTTAGAAGAGGAGATTTACATGGAACAACCTTAGTGTTTCTCTGCACCTGGCAAGAGTAAGGATGGCAAAATGACCCGCTCCGATGGGCACCCGCCCGCCCGCCCCATTTGGGCCACCCCGCCCCGTGACTTGTGGTGGGGGGGGGACGGGTCTGGGTATCACCTCCGCCCCGAGGGTACCCACCCCGCCCCATGCTATTTGTTTTATTTTTTTAATATATTTAATGTATATTTTACATATATATTGATAAATTAATATAGTTTTATGTATTTAATATTATATTTAACATATATAATGATAAATTTTACAAACAATATGTATTTATAATACAAATATAATATTATAAATTATTTATAATATAAAATATAAGATAAAAAATAAAAAAATAAAAAACTTCAACACTGGTCACCCCGTCCCGCCCCGCGACCCGTGGCGGGTCGCCCGCCCCGTGGGGGGGATGAGACGGGTCTGTGTATTGAGATACCCGCCCGCTCCATTTCCATCCCTAGACAAGATAATAAGGTTTGTAGCTGGTCAAGTCATTATATGGCTTGAAACATGCATCAAAACAATGGCATTAAAAATTTGATAATGCCATGAAATAATGTGTATTTAAAATAAATGAATGTGATAAATGTGTTTATGTTAAAGACACAAAAAATGGCTATGTCATTTTGTGACTTTATGTAGACGACATGCTTATCATTGGAAGTAATGATAAAATAATTAAATCCACAAAAGATATGTTGAACTCGTGGTTTGACATGAAAGATATGGGTTTAGCTGACGTGATTCTCGGAATAAAGATTTTTAGAACTTCAAATGGACTGACACTTGATCAGTCACATAATGTGGACAAGATTCTAGAAAACTTTAGTAAGGATGACACATCATTAGTTAGAACTCCTATAGACACAAGCCAACATCAATAAAAGAATAGAGGTGAGACTATGTCTCTATTAGAATACTCGCGAGTCATAGGAAGTTTGATGTACTTAATGAGTTGTACAAGACCAGACATTGCTTATGCGGTGAGTAAATTGAGCAGATACACGAGTAATCCAGCGAATGACTACTGGAAAGGTATAGTGAGAATACTAGAGTATTTAAGATACACATGTGATTTTGGAGTGTACTATACAAGATATCCTGCTGTTATTGATGGATACATCGATGCTAATTGGATATCTGATATAAAAGACTCTAAGTCTATAAGTGGATTTGTATTCACTTTAAGAGGTGCAGCCACATCGTGGAAATCTTCAAAGCAGACGGTTATAGCTAGATCCACAATAGAATCTGAGTTTATAGCTTTAGACAAGTGTGGACAAGAAGCTGAATGGCTCCGAAGCTTCTTAAAAGATATTCCAAAATGGTCAAAACATGTGCCATCAATTTGCATACATTGTGATAGTCAGTCAGCGATAGGCAGGACACAGAGCAATATGTATAATGGTAAGTCTAGACACATACGTCGTAGACACAATACCATTAGACAACTACTCTCAATTGGTGTTATCTCTATTGACTATATGAAGTAAAATGATAATTTGGCGGATCCGTTAACCAAAGGGTTAAATCGAGAGTTAGTTGCAAAATCATCAAGAGGAATGGGACTTATGCCTCTAGAAAAATAAGTTGATATAATCGAAACTGAACCTAGTTGACTGGAGATCCCAAGATCTAGGTTCAATGGGTCAACCGAATTATAAAAGACTCTGGGATCACTCTGGGGGAATTTCCCTTACCCATTCCTTAACAGTGAAGCCCGTGGGAAAAAGGATAAATATTTGGCTTTTAATGATTATTGTGCACCAAGTTGGGCAGTGTGGGCTACTCTTAAAGAAAAATCACCTATGTGAGAGAGAAGTGGGGCCACTTTGAAGGGAATTGTGTGAGGCCATATTCGTAGAACCTCTTGCAGAACCTGGCGTATGTTCAGGGCCTTGAATGAACATAACAATGATAACTGAAGTATTTTAGGAAGAACCTGTGTGAGATATATGATCGTTTACACAAAAGGCAGAATAATTCATAGACATCATGTCTACTAATCAGCTAGTAAAGTAAATATACTTTCATAAGAGAAGATTCAAAGGGTAACACCTACCTATCCTAAGCAGGGTTCAACTGTTGGAATTTATCATCAAATCTTTATATCCTCGAAATTTCCTTCATGTGGGGGATTGTTGAAAAAATGAAGGAAATTGCATCTTGGGGTGCAATTTTCTTGGGACCTCGATTTGTCAAAAATGGTGTTTGGATGAAGGAGAAATTAAAGCTTAAAGTGGAGTATTGGAATTAATTTAAAAGAAGAAACCATGTGGGTTAGTCTTCTTTTAAAGGTGGGTTTGTCCTACATAGGAAAACAAAGGCTTTTTTGGCTAGTTTATATAATGATACCTTACTCTTAAGGTGTAAGATTATATTGCATAGAGACTCTCTCTACACACGCGCCTGTGGGTGCGGATAACGGTCCGTTTGGCTCAACCACTGACTTGTGTGCGAGCGCGACCTGCGTACATGAATATCGCACCGAAATCGAGCCACAGAGTCTAGCCTATGTTTTGCAAATTTTTTTTTATTTTCGAAAATAAAAATTTATAATAGTTTTAATTTGAAATTAAATTTATCTGTAACAATTATATTAATTCCTATCTGTAACATCAGATTTAATTTTTGAATTGAAATCTATTGTAACAACAAATGTTATTGTTGTGTAACAACAATGAGCTTTAATTTTCGAGTCATGTATCAGCTCTATAAATAGTTGTTTTTTCCAGCAACCAGAACACACTCTACACTTGCATTCATATTATTCTCTGCATATTGTTTTGTATTCCTTTTCGCCTCTTGCAATTTTTTTGTTGGTGATATTTTCCAAGCGTAAATTCAGTTCATTGGACAAAACGGTAATCCGGTTATCCCGTCTTATCCTGGGAAATAGACGTCCATAATAGGGGACGAATCTATTTTAAGGATAGTGTGTCAAACATACGATTCGGGCCATTTCTTTTTATTATCATCTGTAATTTCAGTTTATGCAAATTTGTAATTTTATATTCGTTCAACTATAAATATGATTTGTAATTTTCCAATTTACGATATAATAAATCTGTAGTGCATATTTTGCTAACAAAATCTAGAGTCCTAAGGCCATTAGGAAGCTTTTTATTACTTGGATGAAAACTCAAGCTATTTTTGTAAATAGATTGATGGATTAATGAGCACGATACAATTTTCGGATCTTAATTATTCTTCAGTAGAGATACATAAAGAAAAAAATAGAAAACAAATATGAATAATAAAGGAATGTGTTGGCACCAGTTATTTGAAGTACTGTAACGCCCCACTTTTTATAAAGGCTTTTTAGAGCGTTACTAAAATAAAGAATGCATTTTTTTAAAAAACTTAATATAATAAGAAAGTTTATTTAAATGCGCATCTCAAAAACAAGTGGAACTATTTTATTAATAAACTCATAAATTCATCACACTTCCGCTGCGCTACTCTGATTTTATAAAACATAGTATATTTATAAAAATTTCGCTGCGCCACTTACCTTTTTTATATATATTTTAAAACAAAATAGATAACTCGAGCGGAAGCAATAATGAAGTTTAAAATAAATTACTAAAACTTATTCTGAAATAAGCAAACTTAGAGTAATAGCTAAGATTAAAAATAAATATTAATAATATTACAATAAATTAAGAGATAGTATGTCACATTTATTTGAATTTGAAAACCAGTCAACAATTCAAAAAGTTAAATAATTAAAGTGTAAAATCTTCGGCTATCCCCATCATCGGCAGCACATCCACCCATTTAATCTGAAAATAGTTTGAATAATGGGGTGAGTAACACATACTCAGTAGGAATTCTAATTGTCCAAATTAAATATAAAATAACATAATTTAATGAATCGAGCACATATACTTCGCCATCACATATACTTTGCTATTGGCCGAAGCCTCACATATACTTTGCCATTGGCCGAAGCCTCACATATACTTTGCCATTGGCCAAAGCCTCACATATACTTTGCCATTGGCTGAAGCCACACATATACTTTGCTATTGGTCGTAGCCTACTTTGCCTATTTTGCCATTGACCGAAGTCATACTTTGTCATTTGGCCGAAGCCTACTTTGCCATTTGCCGAAGCCATACTTTGCCATTTGGCCGAAGCCTACTTTGCTATTGGCCGAAGCCATACTTTGCCATTTCACATAAATAAACATAAATTCTTCACATATAATATGCACATCAAGTTCAACAATCATAATCACGTTGTCAAACATAGAATTCATAAAATTATACATGTACATATTTAATAAAGACAATTAAACCTTCCAGTTAAAAGTGTAAAGAAAATCCCTGCCTCAAATGCAGTTGATAGTCGTACGAAGCTTGAATTCAAAAAAGTCTAAACGTCTAGTTCTTCGTCACCTACAATAAATATTGGTATAATTAAGTGATTGAAAAATAAGTTCCAACTCTAATTCAAGGTACAAGTGCTTATATAATAAGCTAGGGCTCCTAATGGGTGAAATTTAACCAAAAATATAACTTATAGGGCTTAGAAAAAAGAACACAAAAAATAAATTTATAATTCTGGACTTAATTGAAAAGGTGCGGGGAAGGGGTTAGGGCAGGAAACTATCATGGACTGACAACCCTTCCCGACCTAGAACTAAATAGCCTCATCTAAGATCTAAAGTCCAAAAACTTGAATTTGGTTCCTAAGCTAACATAGAAATTTCTGAAAATAAAAAAATAGGATTTAGTATTAAAATGAAACTAGTTAGGACTGAATTGAAAAATTGCAGGAACTTTGGTGTGGAATAATGACTAAATTGAAACTCCAAGGGGTCAAGTAACCAAAATTTCGAAACCTTGATTAATTGGTTTGGACATTGGGGCAGGACTAAAAACTCATATTTTACAACTAAAGTCAATATTTTATTAAATTTCCAAAAAGAGGCCCCAGCCTCTTTAGGCCATTTCCCTGAGATTTCAAACCCAAATCTCGCCAACACATCTTCTTCCTCTTCGGCTCCGGCGACCTTCGACAACTTAAATAACACACACTCACACACAAAACTCACGCAGGCACACACACCACACACAATGAATCAAATCTCCATAGCCCCAAGGAAAACTCAACTCTCACTCTTCTTCGACTCCAGCCAGAGGATGAAAATTCCGGCAGCCCAACTCCGACAACCCATCTCAAATAATATATCCCAAATACATATATATGTACTCCATCATTCCCACTCACACCGTCAACTTGTCAATCCATTTACAAAATCATAAAGCTTAATAAATAAAATTATACCCCTGTGTTAGTGAAGAGATTGTGCTGTGAGTAAAAATGGAGAATAAGAGGTATGGCTTTTCTTTTCTTCTCTTAAGATTTGTCGAACGTGAGAGAAAAATAGGGGAGAAAATTTATCTAAATCTCCTATTTGTTGAAACATGGGAGAAGTGCTGAATAAAGTTCCATATCATAAGGGATTGAGACTTATCTTAGTAGAGTTTTTGAAATTTGGAAAAAAAAGAATCCATGAGTGATATAATTAATTGAGTGGGTCTCTTGTGAGACCGTCTCACGGATCTATTTTCGTGAGACGGGTCCTAAATCCAAACCCAATTGCCCAAACTTAAATATCCCTGCTCTTCTATTTTCCCCTCGTTATCTCTTCCTATACTCCTATCCCCAGTTACACCGTTTCAGAAATCTCTGTGGAAGAGTTGAAGACGACAATTGTTGCAATATTTCGAGTACTAATTAAATGCAACAGACCTTTTCCGAAGCCTGGATATCCTTGAAATCTTCATTAGAATCATCGGTGCGAGGGCTTCTGGCGAGGGACGGGTTGAGTTTGGATTTGACCCTGGGGGTTTAGGGGTAAACAACTCAAATATATGGAGAAACATGGGGATCGAAGTTTTTTCGCATTCATCGCGTGAAGAAGATGATGAAAAGGCCTTGAAATGGGCTGCCCTGGAAAAGCTGCCCACTGTGATTGTTTCAGGATAGGGCTTTTGTTGGGATCAAAAGGTGCCAATGAAGTGGGTGTTTAGAATCTTGAATTTCTGGACAAGAGGAATTTGGTTGAGAGATGAGTTAATACTGTAGAAGAAGATAATGGGAAGTTCTTGTTAAAGCTTGATGACGCCCGAGTCGAGCTGGAAGAAAATTAATCCACCTCAACAATACAAAGACATGCCCGAATGGGGCCCCCTTGGGGAACGCGCAGCGAAGAAAGCGCCCGACACGTCATGAGTTGGGCTCGCCCACTACCGAGCCCAACCACAATACGACTACCGAGCCCCGACCCCCGAGCCCAAATCTTGGCGGGAAACGCATGCGTGACAGATTCAGAAAAATAACCATTTGCCCATACTTGTCCATACTTAGTGCTCTATTAGAATCGAAAGCGCCACGTGTCGGGGTGATCAAGATGAGTCACCAAGTGGTAAAACTTAGCTGACATGCACGCTTAGGAGGGGACATGTGTCCTTTTTCAAATTATTTTACTAATTAGTGCAAAGATGACTATTGAAAACCCACTTACTAGAGGGGTATAAAAAGCCTCATTTAAGAGGAAAAAGACAAGAAAGAAAAATAGAAAAAGGACTTGTAAACGTGAGATTGTAAGAAAGACCGACCCCAATAATCCAAATTTCGGCATTATGCTAAAAAGGCGAAATTAGCCATAAATAAACGCGTATTACGCATACTTATATTTCCACGTGTTAAATTTTGTATATATTTTGCTTGTTGACCAAAACGCACGTCAACAAATTGGCGCTAGAAGGAGGGCCCATATTGGTCCAATCCAATTCCAATTCTAAATCGAGTAAAGTGAAACCAGGTAAAATCCAACGCATATCTTTTCGTAATAGACAAAATGAGTCAACAATCTAGAAACGCTCATTTGACTGAAGAGCAACACCCCAACAACCAAACTGGCCAGACCACTAGTGGTCAGAACGTGCCCCTGACCGAAGCAGGGAGCACCACTTTATTCCCCTTCGCCCAGCTAATTGCTAACTCAACCTTCGTACAGCAAATGAACCAACTCATTTCGCACACACTCGCCACCACAAACTCCCAAGCACCTCCTCCACCTCTTATAAATACTAATCCACTCAACCCTCAACTGAACGTCAATATTAATCCCCAAGCCCCTGTACTTCCTCATAATGAAGGCCAGGAGGCTAACTCTGGTAACAAACAAGCAGCGGGCGTCGTGATGTAAGCGCGCCGTGGGAAGATGATGAAGGGCAAAGTCGTGTAGCAGAGTCGCTAATGGAGCCAACACGACCTCGCCGTGCCCATTCAATGTTTGCTAGATAATTAGGGATTGATCCTCTATGCCCAGCTCGATCGATAAGCTCCCGGCTCCGGTTTCCGGATGAACAAGAGCCAGCTAGGGCCAACCAAACTCAAGGCCCTAGCTTGTGGCAGGAACGGGACGTGGAAATTCAGTGCCTTCGTCGTCGTCATCTCGGAGGCCGCCCCAAGCAATGAATCAGCCTGTTGGGATGTTGCCGTTCGCTCCTGGTATCTTGGCGACCCCGCTACCGCCAAAATTGAAAATCTCCCAGGTCGGTCTATACAATGGGGAGACCAACCCGACCACTCACATCCACAAGTACTTGTTTGATACATGTTTTTATCTTAATTTTGATGATTTTATTGTCACCAAAACAATATTTTTAAAGGTTGTCCAAATACTCCTAAATGATTTAAAATGGTTTTAATATTTTCCGGAGTATTTCCTCAAGTTTAATTTTGATAATAATGGACAACACTTTTAATGATTTTATGTCTATGGGTTTTTACTCCTAAACAAGATTTCTAAATGTTGTCTAAATACTCCCGATTGGTTTAAAATGTTTTTACTAAATTTTCGAGTATTTCTTGAGTTTTATTTTCGACAAAAATTGGACAACATTTACTGCCTCGTGGTCGACCGGTCGCCTATAGGGCAACCCGTGACTGAAGATGATTTTTGAAACAGAAAATGAGACGGAAGGAAAATAAGGCAGGTCGACCGGTCACCCTGGGCGTCGACCGGTCCGGTCGACCGGTCGCCCAGGGGTCGACCGGTACCTGCAAGTTGGCGTTGAAACAGAACTTCAAGCCTTGCTTTTTTTTGAGTTAGGGGACCGGTTGAGACAGGGTCGACCGGTTGAAGCCTATGTCGACCTGGTCCGCCTGTTGTAATTTCCAAAGTGTTCTTCAATTCTCTTATTTAAATGCGACCGTGCCTGCGCATTGACAAAAAAATATGACCGTTTGACAAAGAAACACATTTCCTTAAATTGTGGGATTGATTTCTAACAGCTATATTCTTGATTTTAATTGTATTTTTCTCTAGATTTTCAATCCCCAAGAGAAGCCTATGCTTGATCAATCATCTCCTATAAATAGAGGAAGTTTTGGAGCAACCAATACAACTATTGAGATACAACACAACAAGATACACTTCAAGCAAATACTTGGTCTTTCATTGTTATTATTCTTGTTGTAAATTTGACTAGCTTATCACTTTCACATCCTTGAGGTCTAGGCTTATTCTTGATTACACTTTGCACTCAAATTGTATTATTCATTATTGAGTTGTAATCTTGATTTTTGGTTATCATTCAAACACAAGATATCCTTGTGAGTGTTCTTGTGGTAAGAACACACTTGGATGATCTAGGTGATAGGTGCAAGAAGATTGTGGTGATCTTCTTATTGAGGTGTTGAAGAATTTGGTATTCTTCAAGGTTGAAGATTGTGGTAATCTTCACAAGGTGCCGTTGGAGATTGTGGTAATCTTCAAGAAGAGATTGTGGTAATCTCAAAGGTGGTGTTGAAGAAGAGTGTGGTGCTCTTCAAGGTGTTGTAAGTTGAATTTGTATTAATTTTGGTAATTAATAAAATTCTTTTTCTTTTTGAAATCCATCCCGGATATACTGGGGTGGTAGAGGATTAGGCCCTAGGTGGGTTGAACCTCTTTAAATCGACGTGTGTTGTTTACATTCCGCACCTTTATTATTGTGTTTGAGCATTCGGTTATAAAAAGAGGGCGAAATCGAAAAGATGGAGATAATCTATTCACCCCCCCTCTAGATTATCGTAGCCGCTTGGACTTACAAGTGGTATCAGAGCCAAACGCTTTGGCAAGCTCGTTTCACATCGCGAGTGAAGAGAAACGATCGTCGGCTACGAACGAAGCTCATCTTTCCGGCACCTCCACCACCAAGCCACTACTATTTGATCCCAAAAATTTTATTTTTTGGAAAGAAAGAATGGAATGCTACTTACAAGGTTGCGGGTTCGACATTTGGAACACCGTCATAAACGGAGAATCCATTCCGATGAAAGATACACCACACACCTCAAAAGGCTTCAAAAAGCTCAATGATGAAGAGAAGAAAATCATCTCCTTAAACGGTAAAGCTCTCGATATTTTGTATTGTTCATTTACTAATTTGGAATATGAACATATTGTAGGAATAAAATCGGCACATGAAGTATGGCAAAAATTAGAAGCCATCTATGGAGTATTTGCAAATGAAAGGAGTCAATCAAAAGCATCTACTTCTCAAAGGGATACAAGTTCAAATCTAAGGAACAAGCCTCTTACAACTTCCAATTATGAAGAAGTTGAATATTATTTTATGGGCATCAATGAAGAAAACGAGGTATGTCTTAAACCCTCTACTTCCTATGATATTGTCATTCAAAATGATTATAGTGATTTGCAAATTGATTATGATGAACTTCAAAATGAATTCCAAAGCTTACTTGTTAAATACAAAAATTTGAAAAAGGAATTCAATATTTTGAAAATGATAAGGATAGTTTATTTACTTCCTATGAATCACTATCATGTGCTCACACCACCACACTTGATAAGGTGAGAAACCTTGAAAAAGAAAAAAATACTCTTGTTGAGAATATTGATTGCATGAAAAAGGATTTATTAAAATCTAACTTGAGTACTAAAAAATTGTCCAATAATGTTGATGTTCATAATTATGATAAAGGACTTGATCATAAGCCTAATGTTGTTAATCATATAAAAAAGGATCAAGTCACTATGCACGTTGGTCATTATGCTCCTAGAATTATTACATGCTTTTATTGCGGTAAAAAGGGTCATACGGTAAATACTTGTCGGGCTAGAAATAGCTCTAATTATTGTTGGAGACCTAAAAGTCTCAAGACTAATCCTAAAGGACCCAAACACATAAGGGTACCACAAAATAATGTGTTATTAGGTACCCGACAAAATAATGATCGAAGAAAATTCATACCGCCAAGAAGACATCAAATGACCGTTTCATTTGATCAAAGAAGGAGAAACTATTTTCGACAAAGCCAATTTTCAAGAAGAGGATATAATCAAAATTGGGAAGAACATAATCCTTGGAAATGGCAAAGACATCATCAACAAGATGATTCTCAAAGAAGAAGAGACCATCAACAATGGGAAGGTAACAAACCTTGGAAATGGAGTAATCAAAGAAGTCATCATCAACAAAGTGACTTCTCAAAGGGAAGATATCATCAACAATGGGAAAGACACAACCCATGGAAACGGCGTAATTGGTAAACCGTATCTCCCCATTTATATATGCATTTTTTAATTCTATGCATATTTTTATTTGTGTCTTAATTGCAAAATGAGTTTTCAAGTATTTATTTTTTTGGTCTTTAGTATATTTGAGAGTTTCATATTCTTTTTTAAAGAAGACCTTGCATGATTTTCTAAAACTCTTATGCATTTAATTAGACTTATGTGGCTTATTATCTCTTATGAAATCTTATAGCATAAGCTCTTTTTGATATCTCCTATTACTTGCCTACACTTGTATTTTTTTTGCAAATTTTGTTTAAGAATTGTGTAGGATATTTATATCTCATACTCATTGGCTATTTCGTCATCAAGTTTCTTAAACTATCGAGGTACGTTCACTCGTATTTTTCTTAGAACTCGATATTACTTATGCACATATCTTTCAAGATATTTCTTTTTAACCCCTTAAGTGCCCCTAAATGATTTTGCAAATATTTTCTTAAAAGGGCACTACTTGTTAAGTCTCGATTTTCTCGAATATATGTTTTTCCCGAAACCCATATTTGTTGGACTTGATCCAAGACTATCTTTTTGCAAAGTTTTAAAACTTTTGGGGTGAAAAATCGAATTTTGGAAAACTCTGGGAAAAGAAAAATTACCTGGGACGGTCAAAGCAGGGGCGACCGGTCGCCCTGCACGTCGACCGGTCGCACCCTACCTCGACCGGTCGCCCAGGCTAATTTTATAGATATAAACTTTATGTTCTTCGTTTCAAAACAAGAGAAATTTCTTCAAAACCCTTAACAACGAACATCTTTCCCCCTTTTCTTATATTCCTCAATTCTTCATCATTTTTCACGATTCTTGTTGCTAATCTTCTTATTTTCACAAGAATCTTACATATATGGCTCCTCCTAGAAATTCTACCGGTCAAAATCCCATCTCCAAGCGTAGAAGGGGCGGAGAGGGTTCTTCGAGAAATCGGCAAGAGGAAGCCGAACAAAGGGATATTCGAGCCGCTTAAAGAAACGTGGCTCAAGAAGGTGATGATGTTCAAAATCCCATTTTCTCTCGCCCAAATTACCGAGCTCAGCGAACAATTTCGCTCCAAAATTGCCGTTGGGCGAAAGGTAAAAATCTTTTGTTACTCAAGCTCCTAATTCCCACAATGTTCTTAATTTCATCAATAAGTATGCGGAATGGTATTATGAGGATTCGGGAATGGGAGGAAAATCTATTGCTCGGACTAAAATGTGTCGTTTTAGTTCATTTACAAATGAGTATCCTACTATTAGAGGATTTTTGAGGAGCAAGGTTGGATGTATCTATGGGAGAATGCTTATGTTTTGTATGATGATGATATTATCCAACTTTTTTATGCTAATATGTGGGTGCAATATGATAATGAAAGGAAGCCGATTGCCGTTAATTCGCTTGTAAAGGGTCGTCATTTTAGATGGACTCCCAATGATATTTGCCGCTTTTACATGTTAGAAAAGGTGGTTGGGATTATTTCTCTTGTGGGACTTGGAATGATGAAATGTTGGGGGTGTCGATGAAAGAAGTTAAGACGTATTTGGGAGTATGGCCAAAGTATTCTTTGTTGGCAATGACACTTGAGCATCGTATTTTGTCGGTCATTGTCGCATATTGCATTTGTGGTAAGTCGGGAAAGATGCCTAGCAACATGGATTACTTTTTGACTTATAAGATTGTTAGGAGGGAACCACTTAACTTTGGTGCCATACTTATTCAATGTCTAATTGAGTCCATCACTCAAGGTAATAAGAAGTTGGTTATGGGAAATTGGATTTGTAAACTTCTTATTCAATCGACAACCTTCGTCGAGTGTAACTCGGAGGTATTTCAAAATGACTTCGACATTGATAACATCTCCCAAATGGTCACGATGCGCAAGAATATGGACATCCCACCAACTAAAATGGCTAGAGGAAGAGGTCAAGAGTCCCCGATCCTAATGACTTCTTTGATGATGCCGAGGCCGCAAGATTGGCGGAAGAGGGCGAACCGAGCAATCCGGAGGGTAATACCGGTGCTCAACTCGCCTAGAGGTATACTCAAGCCGAATTTGATGAGATGAGGGCTTTTCATGAGACGAGGTATGAGGCTTTGGAGCAAAAGACCTCCAAAATGCAAAAGTCTATCGGCAAGTTGAAGAAATTCATCAAGGATTTTATTCCCTGGATCTTGCTTCTCCTCGGATGAGGAATGATGTCCCCACCCCTTTACTTTCTAGCATTTTCGTTGCTTTGTATTTTTATGAACTTTTGTAAAACTCTCTTTACTAATAAAATTTGCTTGTCTTATTGAAAGGGTGAAAATTACAAGTTGATTATGACTTGTGGGTGATCATGGTATTGGTGGAGTATTTGATGGTAAAAATACTCTAATTTAGCATATTGTTTGATAATTGGTATGAAGTACTTGATGGTAAAAGTGCTTCTTTTAATGCTTTGATCATTATGCTTAGTTGGATATGTTGGGACATTTGATATATCATACATGTATTGTTTAAAGGCATGACTTGTATTATTTGATGGATGCTCTAAATTTTGGCATTTGTAATGCCTTGATCCTTCTTAGCTTATATTATCTCAATTGGGTTGAACCCTTGAGAATCTACTTTGTTTGAGCCTCTTATTTGATGGACTAATGTTGCATATTTTGCATATGATATTGTTGAGCTTTGAAATGAGGATGATTGATGATGATATGAATTTTTTGGTTTGAACCATTTACAAAGGTTATATACAACCTCTTTTATTTTTCACGCACACATAGTGTTCGATGAAATGTAGCAATGAATATTTCAACTTCTACATGATTCTCTTGCTTCCTAATGTCTTAAAATCATTTTGAGATCATGTTTTTGGCTAACAAATGAGCTTATGGATTTCTTATGGTATATTTCTCCAATTTTGTTTTGGAGTTTTTAAGCTTAAATTGCTCAACGGTTGATAAACCGTCTCTTTGGTGCACTTTGATGACATTATATGATGTTTCTATCATCCTAACACTCTTTTTGATGATTCCAAAGGGGGAGAAATAGGATATTGGCTCGTTAGCTCAAGAGAAGCTAATTTGTCATAACAGCTATAAGTTATGGCTCATAAAAGCCATAAGTTGTGATTCTTCTTTAGTCCAATTGTTGATTGATGGACTTATATAATTGTTTAATGATGTTTTATGACAGGGGGAGCTTATAAGCTCTTGAACAAATTGTAAAAGCTAAAGCTTTTAGCTTATGGAAAATTGCTTTTACATTATTCTTGATATGCTTGTTGATAGGGGGAGCTTGTGCTTATTATTGAAAATATTTACTCCCTACTTGGTTGCTTTAATATTTTTGGAAATTTTGGTTGCTTCCAAACGGTAAAATGTTTTTACCGGAAAATCATTTCTAAAATTGCTCTCTTAGTTTGTGTAAAAATTGTTTTGGTTTGTAATCATCAAAAAGGGGGAGATTGTTTGATACATTTTTTTATCTTAATTTTGATGATTTTATTTTGTCACCAAAACAATGTTTTTAAAGGTTGTCCAAATACTCCTAAATGATTTAAAATGGTTTTAATATTTTCCGGAGTATTTCCTCAAGTTTAATTTTGATAATAATGGACAACACTTTTAATGATTTTATGTCTATGGGTTTTTACTCCTAAACAAGATTTCTAAATGTTGTCTAAATACTCCCGATTGGTTTAAAATATTTTTACTAAATTTTCGGAGTATTTCTTGAGTTTTATTTTCGACAAAAATTGGACAACATTTCTGTCTCGTGGTCGACCTGGCCGCCTATAGGCAACCCGTACACCAAGATGATTTTTGAAACAAAAATGAGACGGAAGGAAAATCAGCGTCGAGGCCACCACAGGCGTCGGCCGACGGTCGTCCGACCGGCCGCCCAGTCGACCGACTGCACTGCAAGTTAGCGTTGAAACAACTTCAAACCTTGCTTTTTTTTGAGTTAGGGGGGACCGGTTGAGACAGGGGTCGACCGGTCAAAGCCTATGTCGACCGGTCGCCCTGTTGTAATTTCCAAAGTGTTCTTCAATTCTCTTATTTCTGTGCGACCGGTTGCCCTGTGCATTGAGAGCAAAAATATGACCGTTTGACAAATGAGACACATTTCCTTAAATTGTGGGATTGATTTTTAACAGCTATATTCTTGATTTTAATTGTATTTTTCTCAGAGATTTTCAATCCCCAAGAGGAGCCTATGCTTGATCAATCATCTCCTATAAATAGAGGAAGTTTTGGAGCAACCAATACAACAATTGAGATACTACACAACAAGATACACTTCAAGCAAATACTTGGTCTTTCATTGTTATTATTCTTGTTGTAAATTTGCCTAGCTTATCACTTTCACATCCTTGAGGTCTAGGCTATTCTTGATTACACTTTGCACTCAAATTGTATTATTCATTATTGAGTTGTAATCTTGATTTTTGGTTATCATTCAAACACAAGATATCTTTGTGAGTGTTCTTGTGGTAAGAACACACTTGGATGATCTAGATGATAGGTGCAAGAAGATTGTGGTGATCTTCTTATTGAGGTGTTGAAGAATTTGGTATTCTTCAAGGTTGAAGATTGTGGTAATCTTCACAAGGTGCCGTTGGAGATTGTGGTAATCTTCAAGAAGAGATTGTGGTAATCTCAAAGGTGGTGTTGAAGAAGTGTGTGGTGCTCTTCAAGGTGTTGTAAGTTGAATTTGTATTAATTTTGGTAATTAATAAAATTCTTTTTCTTTTTGAAATCCATCCCTGATATATTTGGGGTGGTAGAGGATTAGGCCCTAGGTGGGTTGAACCTCTTTAAATCGACGTGTGTTGTTTACATTCCGCACCTTTATTATTGTGTTTGAGCATTCGGTTATAAAAAGAGGGCGAAATCGAAAAGATGGAGATAATCTATTCACCCCCCTCTAGATTATCGTAGCCGCTGACTTACAAAGACTTTTAGCGTGGATGGAGTCAGCATGCACCTAGTGATGCCATCCTCTGCGGGGCTTTTCCATTGACATTGGGCGGCCGAGCCCACCACTGTTCAGACCACCGCCACGGGGTCCATTCGGGCATGGGGGATTTGGCCTCTGCCTTTATGACACATTTCCTGACTTCCAATGTCCGAGCCGCACCAAAGGACTCTCTGGTGAATATCAAACAAGGGAAGGACGAGCCCCTGAAAAGCTATATTGCTCGGTTCAATAAGCAAGTTCGAGAGATGGAACCGGTGTCGGATGACGCCATTCTAATTGCAGCCATGGCTGGCCTTGTCCCTGAGACTTGGTTTAACTATTCTATCCATGAATCGGGGGCGACCTCGTACCAAGAATTCCTGATCCGCGCGGAATGCCACATCTGCGCGGAAGAAGCCATGGCAAGTCACCACCCCGAGCACAAGCCAAGGGGCGCAAAAAAGGACGGAAGGAAGGAATCGATGGGGGCCGGGTGGATTCGACCATTCTCGGAAAACCCGACCACGGATTTAAGGCTCGCCAGAAGCACGAGCCGAAGTTGCCGACCGAGGAGTACCTTGACCCACACTCCATCACCATATGGAATGAAGTACAGGTCCGAATTTGCTGCCTCCGTCTCGGCCTTTGAAAATTGAGCCGGGCAAATTAGATTCACGTCAATACTGCGCCTATCATAAATCGATAGGCCACGATACTGATGAGTGTCGAGATCTCATCAGGGAAATTATGTGCATTGTTCGGCAGGGCGGTCTCAAAACATACGCCCATGAATTACCGCCCCCGTCGGCAGATCGCCCTGTGTGTCAACCCGGAGCGCATAATAAATCCAGCTCTCCTCGCCACCGCCATCACCCGCAATCAAGGTAGGAGATCCTCATGATGTCGAGCGTGAATCGAATCAACACTAACACAAACCAAGATAGCCCCTCCAACAAAAGAGAAAGGCCGATGTCGATAAAGCGCCCACGCCGAAAGGCAAGTTCGGGTGGTGGAAATAAAGAAAGGCCAACCCACAGTCTTTTTTGTGTTGTCGGACGTGGATGCCGACCAGGTGGTCCACCCTCATTCTCGACCTCCGGTCATTACCGCACCAATTTTGGGTATCCTACCATAGAATTTTGATTAACTCGAAGCTACTCATCGGTCATCTATGTCCGAGCTTTTTGAAGATTGGACGTGGACGATAGCTATATTCGTCCATGTAACTACAACATTCTGGGGTTTGGAGGAGGAAGAATAATCCCGCTCGGGGAAGTTGACTTACCCATCCAAATGGTGCAAGGGTCGCATAAGCGGACCGTTATCACAACATTTAAAATAATCAACGCCGATTCGGAGTACAATGCGATTATTGGAAAGCCGTTGCTTTATCATATAAAAGCGGCTGTTTCAATTTATCATTTTTGCGTGAAATTCCCAACACCTGACGGCGAAGCCATACATAAGGGGAATTAGAGGGAGTCACGAGAATGTTCTCTCAAACTCCGACCGGTGGAGATTAATGTGATGGAACGAGGAGAAACCAGTGGGATAGCGCAAGGCGACCCCCAGATAAAAGAGGAGTCCAAGCGGGAAGTGATGATTGATCGGAGGATAATCCGTGCGGCGACACGAAAGGAACCAATGGTTGAAGACCAAGGGAGGAAGATAGAGCCAGGAAATGTACCGGCAACGAAAGGCGAGCCGTCGGTCAAGAATGAGTCGGCCACTGAAGATGAATTGCCCCTACAGAAAAAGGAGGGGCAGAGCAAGAAAAGAAAATGGGCGGAACCAAAGAGAACGGGTCGATACGGCGACGCCGAAGGCCGAGCGAGGGACGCCACCACGTATTGGCCATGACCTCCCAGAACCATTTCGAACCGAATTGATTGAGTTTTTGGGAAATAATCTCGACATCTTTGTGTGGACTCATGCAGACATGCCCGGGATTGACCCTAAGTATGCATGCCACCGCCTTAATATCGATCTAACGTTCCGCCCGGTTATCCAAAAAAGGCGCAAACTCACCCCTGATAGGCAAGTTGCACTCGAGACCGAAGTTAATAAATTGCTCGATAATCAATTTATCGGAGGCCTCTATCCCGATGGGTGGCCAACCCTGTTCTAGTCAAGAAAAGCAATGGCCAATGGCGCCTATGCGTGGATTTCACCGACCTTAATAAGGCGTGCCCCAAGGACAGTTATCCATTGCCGAACATTGATTATATGGTAGATGCCACAAAGAGACACCGAATCGATGAGCTTCATGGATGCGTACTCGGTTACAACCAAATATGAATGCACCAGATGATGAACAAAATACATCATTCTTTTCTCGCTCGTGGAATTTATCGCTACAAGATGATGCCTTTTGGGTTGAAGAACGCTGTGCGACCTACCGAGGTTAGTAAATAAAATGTTTGAAGAAATGATAGGTCGTACTATGGAAGTATATGTGGATGATATGTTGGTGAAATCATTGTATA
Organism: Rehmannia glutinosa; assembly: GCA_016081115.2. Classification (NCBI taxonomy): domain Eukaryota; kingdom Viridiplantae; phylum Streptophyta; class Magnoliopsida; order Lamiales; family Orobanchaceae; genus Rehmannia; species Rehmannia glutinosa. The sequence continues at coordinate 41,238,483 of CM071927.1, forward strand.
TATCCGATCATCTCGATGATCTTAATAAAATGTTTGCTGTTTTGATAGAGTACAAGATGATGTTAAACCCGAGAAAATATACTTTTGGGGTCGGCTCGGGTAAATTACTGGGGTATATGGTAAGCCAAAGGGGGATCAAAGCTAACCCAGACAAAATAAAAGCCATCATCGACCTTGAACCCCAAATTCTCACAAAAGGGTACAAAGCCTGACAGGCCGATTGGCCGCCCTTAACCAATTTGTCTCACGGTCCACAGACAAGTGTAAACCTTTCTTTGAGATCATAAAAAAGAACAAAAATTTCGAATGGACCGAGCAAGCACAGACTACTTTTGAATCACTCAAACAACATCTCTCTTCAATTCCTATATTGCAAAAACCCACCCAATGGGAGGACTTGTATTTATACCTGGCGGTATCCGAATACGCCGTCAGTTCGGTGTTAATTAGGCTAGATGACTCTATCCAACATCCAGACTATTACACCAGTCAAGCATTACATGACGCCGAGCTCCGTTATCCGCCAATGGAAAAATTGGCTTATTCATTGATAATTGCAGCACGAAAACTCCATCCATATTTTCTGGAGCATAAGATTATAGTCTTGACCAACTACCCGCTAAAATAAGTGTTGCATCGACCCGACACCTCTGGTCGAATGATAAAGTGGGCCGTTGAGCTCAACCAATTTGATATTCTATATGAGCCACGCGCAGCGATAAAAGGACAGGCTTTAGCCGACTTTGTGGCCGAATTTACACCTTCCATACAATTAGAAGTTATGGAAGATCAAGAGTGGAAGTTGTTTGTCGACGACTCCTCCATCGCAGGCCGAGCAGGGGGGCGGGATCGTGATAATCGATCCAAATCAAAAATGTTACCGCTCGGCCATCCGATTTTAGTTCCCCGCGACGAACAATGAAGCCGAGCACGAGGCACTCCCCGGCAGTCTAGACATGGCGGCTTCCATGGGCCTAAAACGACTCATCGGTAGATAGTGATTCTCGGCCTAGTCGCTCATCAAATCAACGGTGAGTACGAAGCAAAAGAGCAAAAATCGCACAATATCCGGGCTTGGTCAAGAAGAAATTATTACATTTCAAGGCGGAAGTCTTACATGTACCCCAAACCGAGAACATGCAAGCGGATGCTTTGCTCGGCTCTTGCCTCCATCCGAGGGCGGATGCTATTGCGATGTAATCACACTCAATTGTCTCCCCCATCACTTAACGCAAAGAAGATACATGCTGCTATCAAGCCACCGAAAGCGCACTGGATGACCCCGATCATTCAGTACTTGGAAAAAGGAGTTCAACCTGAAAACAAGGCCGAGGCCAGAACATTACGAACCCAGGCGGCTCGGTTCACGCTAGTAGACGGTGTCCTGTACAAACGAGGGTATTCCGTCCCGCTCCTGCGGTGCCTATCCAAAACAGATACGGACTACGCACTCCGGGAGGTTCATGAGGGGATATGTGGAAACCACGCCGGGGGCCAGACACTAGCTTACAAATTAATACGGCAAGGGTACTACTGGCCATCCCTAAAAAAGGACGCAACCGACCTTGTCAAGAGATGCGAAAGGTGCCAAAGGTTTGCACCACAGGTCAGGTACAATCCTGAGCAGCTTACATCCATATTTAGTCCTTGGCCGTTTGCCAAATGGGGAATGGACCTTATCGGACCACTCCCCACTGGCAAAGGGGGCGTAAAGTATGCCATTGTGGCGGTGGATTATTTTACAAAATGGGCCGAGGCGGAGTCTCTGGCAAAGATAGATGAAGAAAATATTGTGAGTTTTGTATGGAAGTCCATTATCTGTAGATTTGGGATACCGCATTCAATTGTTACGGACAATGGGAAACAATTCGATAACCGGAGGTTTCAAAATTTTTGTGAAGGTTTCCACATCAAAAACCACTTCTCGACTCCATATCATCCCCAGTCAAATGGAAAGGTTGAGGCCGTTAATAAAATACTCAAGTATACCTTGAAGGCGAGATTGGAGGAGTCTAAAGGTAATTGGCCTGAGGAATTGCCCGGGGTACTGTAGTCATACAGAATGACGCATCGAGCGGCCACGGGAGAGACATCTTTTCTTTGGCTTATGGAACCAAGGCGGTCATTCATGTTGAGATTGGAGCCCTACCTTCGCACTGCAAATTTTTCTCAAGATGGCAATGAGGTCATATCTCCGAGCCGAGCCGGATCTCGCTCAAGAAAAAGATGTAGTGTTGAGATGAAGAACGCTATATATAAACAAAGGAGTGAGACGTACTATAATTCAAAGGTAAAGGAAAGGAGATTCGGTCGGTGACCTTGTGTTGAAAAGGATAACGGGTGCTGAGCCCAGCCCATTGAAGCCAACCTGGGAAGGCCCATTTCGGGTCAGCAACGTCTTATCTGGTGGGGCATACGAGCTAGAATATTTGAGTGGAGAAAAATTTACGCATCCATGGAATGTAGCATACCTGAAAAGGTACTATCAATAAAGATCTTGGTTTATGATCCAAATAAGATTCCAAAGAATTATCCTTTCATCTGATATTCTGTGAGCTCTCTAAAGGGGGACGAAATTATTACTCGCCTCGCCTGTGTCCCGAGCGCCGCAAAAAATTCACCTCGGCTACGTGCCGAGCACAGCAAAAATTGCCTCAGCTAAAGAAGCTGAGCATCGACAAATCATCTCGGGTACGTCCCTTGCACGCTGATAAAGGGCGACTCGCCCACAAGGCGAATCTACCCTAAAAATAAAGATTTGGTCACGCACCAAGCATAAAACAAAGACTCGGTTTACACACCGAGCACAAACAAAGACTTGGTGACGCACCAAGCATAAAATAAAGACTCGGTTTACACACCGAGCACAAAACAAAGACTTGGTCACGCACCAAGCATAAAACAAAGACTCGATTTACACACCGAGCACAAAACAAAGACTTGGTCACGCACCAAGCATAAAACAAAGACTCGGTTTACACACTGAGCACAAAATAAAGACTTGATGTACACATCAAGCACAAAATAAAGACTTGGTCACGCACCGAGCACAAAAAAAAGACTCGGTGTACGCACCAAGCACAGAATAAAGACTCGGTTTATGCACCGAGCACAAAAATCAATTAAAGCGATTAAAGTCCTTTATTCAGGAGCACTGGGAATTGAGCCCCATACTTGGGAGTATAAAAAGAAAAAAGAGGACAGGCAACAATCTTACAAAAGGAAAAAGAGCCGAGCATATACAAAAAGCTTAAAGTGCATACACAGGTGACAGAAAGAAAAGTTCATTTCCACATCAAAAGTATTTACACAGGGGGGGACAGAACCCATTACATCCCCAGGCCCAAAGCCAAGTAACCTACCTACAAATACATACAAAAGCCTATGCAAGAAAAAGAAAAGGGAGAACAACATAAAGACTGAGATGGGGGCGGAACCTCAACAGCACCACTAGAGGCAACCTCTTCTGCATCCGGAGGAGGTGAGCCCTGAACGTCGGGGGCCTCGGCAAAGTTCGGGCGGAGCGTATCAAGATCAACCTCCAAGAGGGCCAAGTCCTCCTCGAGCTGTGCAACAGTCCTCCCGACCTTAATAGCTTCGAGGACTTCCTTGAGGTTGGTAGCGTGGCCACAGGTTAACATGAATGCATACTCCTCGGAGCCTCTTCAACCTGCCTGCGGGTAGCCTCCTCAGCCTCCCTGCGCGCATTGGCCAACCGCCTCTCCACTTCTTCAGCCTGGGCAGCGGCTGCACGTTCTAGCTCCGCAACCTTAGTCCGGAATTCCTCCTCGGCCTTGCGGGCCTGATCCCGCTCTGCCTCGGCCCTCGCGACGGTTTCCTTCTCAAGGTTGGCCCGAGTCGTGGCTTCCTCTGCCTGGGTCTTCAGAGATTCTTGTACTCCTTGGAGAGTAGCATGAGCCTCCTGCAGGTCACCATGCCGCCTTTCCAGATCGGCATATTTCCTTTCCAACTCGCGAGTTCCCCCAATCGCGTGCCACAGGAGCCCAATGATCCGCCCGGACAACCCCATGGCATACTGAATCTGCTCCTCCCAACCAGTCTCCGAACATAATTGCTCAATGCCTTTTGTCCAGGCACGAGCTGGAACATTCATTGTGGCCCGACCCGTTTCTGGAAAAACTCTCGACTGCTCCTCCGTCGGCGTGGCGCACCGGACGAACTCCACGAACCACTGAAGGCGTATCCCGGTCATTCCCTCGCAGTACTCGTCCCTCACTCGGCTTGGAGGGATAAAGTGACCCTCCCGGCCGAGGTCGTCCGAGAAAGCCCGCGGGACTCCCCCTTCAGGAGTCTGTCCAGGATGCACCGGCGGTGTCTGACCAGCCCTTTCGGTCTGCCCGGGCTCTTCGATCACAATTTGCTCTCTTATCCTTTGGAGGGGGGTTCTTCTGCCTCAGGCACCCCATCGGCAGGGCGTTTACCGGCCCAGATATCTGCTCTCCGAGCTGCCTCCGCATCCGCGGGCTGGTCTGCAGCCGCCGAAGTGCGACGTGCGGCCGTGTTCCTCACGCTGCGAAGACGCGCACGCAAATCCAAGCCACGCCCTACAAAATACGACCACCGTCAAAAGGTGAAAATAAAAAGAAGAACATTTCGAAAGAAAAGGAAAATGCAATGAAGTATGATGTTTACCTCGGCCCGCGGCCACCCTCGGTGGCTCCTGAGTCCGCGTCTATTCGGCAGGCACAGATGATCTGCCTACGGGACTGGCCACTGCGGGAGACGGCCCAGCTCGCTCTGTTTGCGCCGTCCGCTCTTCCAGTAAGTTTGGCTGTACTTCCTCAGCCCTCAGAGGGCTATGTTGAGGCTCTCTCCTAGCCTCCTTTTCCCTCTCTAACGCCTCACCCCGAGTCGCCCCCTCGACCTCGGGCAAAGCAGGCCTCAAGCCGCCACGCCAAGTTAACCTCGGTGGCCGCCTCTCTATCCGCCTATCCATAGCGCCTCTGGCCTGGATATTCTCGATCTGGACGAAGACGGCCGACAGCGGCCCTCTGGACGCTCGGTTCCCTATAAAAAAGAAGGGAAAAAGATGAAAAGAGGTAAAGTTAGCCACATAAAAAGAAAAAGCGATAACAAAAACAGGGAAAGAAGAAGGGATAGACTTACTGTAACCAAAAACAAAATTTGAAGGAGGATAAAGGACAGTCTCCCTTGCTCCGTCCTCCACGCGAGCTTGCCACTCGCCGCTCACCCAGAGCCATTTGTCCTTCCATTCTTTTAAGGATGAAGGAAGGCCTTCCACTAGACTGTCCGGGTACCCCAATCGGGTCTGCACATAATACCACCCGGATGGCTACCCCCGTGACGAAGGAGTCGCTCGCCAAACAAAGAGCTCGTTCATCTCTTTGAACTTGGGGAGGGGGTAATTCTCTAAGTGAAACATCACCAAGAGGCCGATAATCCGACCCCAGAAAATAGGATGCACTTGAGTCGTGAATGCCCCACTTGCAAAACCACCGCGTGAGGAAAACTGGCAGTGGAAAGCGCAGCCCATATAAGAGGCTGGCGACATGTATGGCCACCCATCCCTCTGACGGGTACTGGGGAACCTCCGTACCATCCGATACCCAAAAATTGATACCGCTCGGAATCCGGTACTTCCGCTGAAATTCTCCCATCTCCGGGGCCATCGATGCCGGGATGTCGCGTTTATATTGCACGGCATCCACCTATGCTCTACACGAAGACGAGGCCTCCTCCCCGCCTACCGTCACCATTACGATGGCCCATCGGCACATGAGGCCTCTCGGGCCTCGAATCTCCTGGGAGGGTTCATCCACCGCTCCGCGTTATCATGCTTCGGCTCGATGGGTTCATATTCTCTTCTTCCTACTGATAGTGTCGAGGTCGACTCGGAATCCTCGCTGAATTCTCTCGCGCTCCCAGCTGATATACCACACCTTCTTGAAAAACAACACCGATTGGGTTAAATATGGTGTGCGTCAGCTCCAAAGGTGTTCCGCCTCGAGGAGAATGATCTGAAGAAGAGATCTGAACGATGCTTGGGCTGTGAGGCGGAGATTGCTGTGTTGGGGAGAAAGAAACAGAAGGTTCAGAGGGGGGTCCTCAATTTCAACCTCTATGATATAGCTACGGCTTCTATTATCCTCGAAGGAAGACATTTTATAGGAAAAGGAGTATATTTTGAGAAAATACCTAGTTTCAAGTCTCTGAATTTGAAAGCCGACCAAAATTTCTGCTCGGTCTCAATCGTTTAGCTCAAGAGTAATGGATGTGAAAGTGGATAATGGAGGATAAAGGAGGTATTTATAGATGAAGTTCCCTCGAGAAATGAAACGCCTATTTGAAAAGACGCGCTTTTCAACCTCAAAAGCCGTCAAGAGTGTCGAAGACGCCGCATCCCCACGCCCGCCGACAGAACCGATGTACCTTTTCTGGTTCTGCGCAAGATTGGTCCAACCATTAGAGGCCACGTGTCCGTCATTATGGCACCACAATTAATGCGCCACTACAGCATTAACCACTACACGACGATGTCGTGAATGAAACAACCTTGAGGATTCCTTTTCCCCATTAAATGTCCATCATTAGCATTAAAGTTTAACTCCGACTTTAGAGATTCTACTCTCGGAATTAAACTTGGGGCCTTTTGATGATGCCCGAGCCGAGCCGAAGAAAATTAATCCACGTCAACAATACAAAGACATGCCCGAATGGGGCCCCTGGGAACGCGTCGGCCAGCAGCGCGCCAAGAACACGTCATGAGTTGGGCTCGCCCACTACCGAACCCAACCACAACACGACTACCGAGCCCCGACCCCCGAGCTCAAATCTTGGCGGGAAACGCATGCGCGATGATTCGAGAAAAATAACCATTTGCCCATACTTGCCCATACTTAGTGCTCTATTAGCACCGGAAGGCCACGTGTCGTCGGGTGATCAAGATGAGTCACCAAGTGGTAAAACTTGGGCCGACATGCACGCTTAGGAGGGGACATGTGTCCTTTTTCAAATTATTTTACTAATTAGTGCAAAGATGACTATTGAAAATCCACTTACTAGAGGGGTATAAAAAGCCTCATTTAAGAGGAAAAAGACAAGAAAGAAAAATAGAAAAAGGACTCAGAACGTGAGATTGTAAGAAAGACCGACCCCAATAATCCGGCCGCATTACGCTAAAAAGGCAGAATTAGCCATAAATAAATGCGTATTACGCATACTTATATTTCCACGTGTTAAATTTCTTATATATTTTGCTTGTTGACCAAAACGCACGTCAACAAAGCTCGGGAAAATATATTTATGTTGTACCAAAGTATAATAATTGACGAAGCATTGTCTTTGAAGAATAGTTTTTGCTTTTTTCAAAAAAGCAAGCATATTAATTATCAATATAAAAAATTAATTAACCTATAACTCTATAAACTAAAAAAAGTGAATTCAAGTGAAAGAGTTAATGGAGCAAAAAGCGTTATTCAGGGTGTTATACTTACGAGGAGGAAGCAAAAGGCAGAGGAAGTGCTTGAATATTTTTTAAAGTAAAATTGATACGTTGAAGAAAACTAATATTTTTAGTGAAACAACTAACAACTAATACTTTTCATGAAAAAATGTGCATTTTTTGAAGGAACTACTAATGTCAATTTATTATCTTTAAAATATGTACTTTTCAGAGTAAAAATGATACTTTTTATAATAAAAATTATACTTAAACAAAGTTGTGTAATAATTTTGCAGGTAAATAATATCAGTTATGTTACTTTGAAAACATATAATTTTTAGAGTAAAAATAATACTTTTTTAATAAAAAGTGATACCTTGAACAAGGTTATATATAATTTTACAAGTAAATAATCAGTTTTATTACTTTGAAAACATATACTTTTAAAAATTAGAGTGATACTTTTTTAATAAAGAGTGATACTTTTCGAGTCTAAAGTGATATTATGTTAGGAAAAGTACTAATGTAATTGTGTTACTTGGAAAAAATATACTTTTTAGAGTAAAAGTGATACTTTTTAATATAAAGTGATACTTTTGAACAAAGTTGTATATGAATTTAGCAAAAGCAAACTAGGGAGCCCCCTTTTGTGGTGTTCAGTCCACAATTCCAAGGGTTTTCCCTGGCCTTCTCGCAACGTGAGAAGCGAAGCCTATTCTATTTATGAAATGTGTAAGTAAATAATCGCTTTTGTTACTTTAAAAACGTATATTTTTAGAATAAAAGTGATACTTTTTCAATAGAAAGTGATACTTTTCGAGTCTAAAGTGATGCGAAGAACTAATAAAATGTAATTTTATTACTTTAAAAACATAAATTTTTTAGAGTAAAAGTGATACTTTTTAATAAAAAGTGATACTTTTGAACATGGTCATATATAACGTTGCAAATAAATAATCACTTTTATTATTTTGAAAATGTATATTTTTTAGAATAAAAGTGATACTTTTTTTAATAAAAAGTGATACTTTTCGAGTCTAAAATGATATTATGTTAGGAAAACTACTAATGCAATTTTGTTACTTTGAAAACATATACTTTTTAGACTAAAAGTGATACTTTATTTAATAAAAAGTGATATTGTTAAATAGATTACATGTTACTTTGCAAGTAAATGATCGATTCTATTCCTTTGAAAACATATATTTTCAGGGGCAAAATTGCAAAATTAGTCCTTTATGTTGGCCTACTTTGTAATTTGGTCCTATTTTTAACTTCTTTGCAATTTACATACACTATCTTAAAAAAATTGCAATTTTAGTCCTCTCATTGTTTTAACTGTCTTATTTTCCAAGAAACTCGCTTAGTAGGCACCGCACTTTGCTTATGTGGAAATAAAATTAGAGGCCCACCCATGTGGCATTGACATTTTATGAGCAAGTTAAATAATGAAATCCATGTGTATAAATAAATTGGAGGAAAATATAAGTCTAAGAATAAGAAACAAAGAACTCCAAAACATCTTGCATATCTTTTCCCAAAACAATCTCCGAGATTTCGTAAACTGTTTCATTCACGTTGCAATCAAGAGAAAGACAAGAAAAAAAAAGTTGAGAAGATGAAGATTAGGGATGCAATCAATCGCGTTCGTCCTACCAAACTATGGTAAACATGTTTTGTTTTCTATTCTCGATCTTTGGTTTGTTTATAAAAAAATTCTTTCTCTTTTGTTGTGATGGTGGATTGTGGTCCCAATTTATGTTGTTGACATTTAGTATTTTGTTCTTTAGAATATTGGATACTTTTGAAGCATGGGGCTTAATGGTGTGGTCCACATATTAATTCCTTCATTTTCTTTAATTCGTGTGTTGACAAGCCATGTGCTTCATTGCTTTATTGTTCTTTTTTAAGTATAAACACTTTTTAATTGTTCTTGTTATAAAATGTCCATGCACTTTGGTAATAGGATTGTTTTTTTAATTGTTTGTTTGTGTTTGTTGTTTTTGTGGGCAGATCCAAATTCATTTGAATATAGGGATGATGAATTCAATATTGATGGATTTTTTGGGGGGGAAGAGGGAAAGAAAGACGAAGAACACTGTGAGAGGGGTGGGGATTCTAAGAATGAAGACTCTGAAGAAGATTATGAGGATAGTGAGTTTGATATGGAGGATGAAGACATTGAGGATGGGATATGGTTGAGTGATGGGGATGATAAAATGTTCAATGTAAATGTAGACCATGATGCTGAATGGTTAAAACAAAAATTTGATAACATTGAGAAACCTGAGGGGCATGATGGATTAAAAGGTTGTGAATCTGGTGAGGAGGATGTATTGCAAACCGATGCAAACCTTGATAGTTGTAAGGATTCGATAGTGAAAATGAAGAGCACAAATTTCCTGTCTTTAATCCAGTTGAACTTTACAATCCCACATTTGAACTGGGGATGCAATTTAGCACTAAAGATGAACTAAGACAGGCAATACATTCACATGCAATCACAACTAAAAGAAATATTAATATCACAAAGAATGATAAAATTAGGATGCATGCTAAGTTTGCGAGAAAAGATTGTGGGTGGAAATTGCATGCTCTTAAGCTTAAGGATGAGCTAACATTTCAAATAAGGCAATATGATTCTACTCATACTTGTAATAGGAGTTTTCATGTGAAAAACTTAAAATCTAAGTGGATTTCTGGGAGGTATCTGAACAAACTCAAGAGTGACCCAAAGAGAAATGTAAAAGGATTTAGGCTTGATGTCATTGAGGATGTTAGATGTCATGTTTCAAATTTTCAAGCTTACAGGGCAAAAAGAAAGGCTATTGACATGATTGAGGGAGATCCTGATGAGCAATACACCTTGTTGTGGGATTTTGCTGAAGAGGTTAAAAGAACTAATCCAGGAAGTACTTTAGTGGTGGGGACTGATGGTGATAACAAATTTGATAGGTTTTATATGTGTCTAAATGCAATGAAAGTGGGATTTTTTAGAGGTTGCAGACCATTTCTAGGGGTAGATGGGTGTCATTTAAAAGGCCCTCATGGTTGTGTCTTACTAACTGTTGTTGGGGTTGACCCTAATAATAATATTTACCCAATTGCCATTTATGTTGTTATTAAAGAGTCAAGGACACATGGGAGTGGTTTTTGACCCTGCAAAAATTGATTTTAATATTGAAAAAGATTATGAATGGACTTTTATGAGTGATAAACAAAAGGGATTGATCCAAGCCATGCAGAATGTGTTTCCTAATGCAGCCCATAGATTTTGTGTTAGGCATATGCATTCCAACTTTAAAAATGCTGGGTTTAGGGGACAATCATTTAAAAGTGCACTTTGGAAGGCAAAAGGGCAACTACAGTTAATGGTTTTGGGAGAATGATGGAAGAGATGAGAAAAATAGATGAAAGGGCATTTGAATGGTTTAATGATAAGCCACCAGAGCATTGGAGCAGGGCATACTTTCAAGACTATCCAAAGTGTGATATGTTGCTTAATAATGGGTGTGAAACATTTAATTGTACTATTCTTGAGGCTAGGGAGAAACCAATTGTGTCAATGTTAGAGTGGATATTGGAATATCTAATGAAGAGATTGCAGATGAACAGAGATAGAGCTATTGAGAAGTGGAAAGGGGGTCTTTGCCCAAAGATTCAAAAACGATTGATAAGGCATCCGAGAAAGTGGGGATCATTATCCAAGAAAGGCGATGATGACCACTATCAAATAAATTGTTTTGATGGTTCACAATATGAGGTTGATTTGAAGAAAGGCACTTGTGGGTGTAGAAAATGGGATTTAAGTGGCATCCCATGTAAGCATGCCTTATGTGCACTTTATAGTCAAGGGCTTGATTATTATGAATACACACACCATTGTTATAGAATAGACACTTACAGGATGGTGTATGCCCCTGCCATCATGCCTATCAATGGAAGAGGTGAGTGGAAGCAAACTGGTTTTATTCCCCACGCTGCCTCCAAATCCTGGTAGACTGTTGCCGACCATCAAAAGGCCGAGAAGAAGGGAAAATGATGAATTTGTGCATAAACAAAAGAAGAGGTCAAGGGGTAAGCCTAAAGTGCAATCCAATGAACAAAAGCTCAAAAGACAACAGAGGACAATCAAATGCAGCCTATGTGGTGTTGAGGGCCACAATAAGGCAGGTTGTCAGAAGAGAAGTGCAACCCAGGAACCTAGTCAAGTGACAACTGAATATGGGACAAAAAGGCCCACTAAATTGCAGGTTGGCTGTGTTTTTAATTTACACTATGAAATTGTTATGTTTATATTGACATTCATGTTGTTTGTACTAAATATCAGGTGAGGAAAAAAAATTCGAAAGCTGAGGGCAGCAGTCAAGGAAAGCAAACAAAGTTACTGAAGGTAAGCATAATGATTTCAATAACACATCTACATTTAGTAAAATCAGGAATATAAACCTTGATTGATTGTATATTGTATGTTCAATAGGGAACGAATACTAAGAAGCCAGCCACAGACTATTCTAGATGCAAAATCCCACCAACAGTGTTTGAGCAAGTTCAAGAAGGCCAACCAAACAAAGGAGTCAAAGAAGGTGGAAAGAAGAAGAATTTTATTACATTATCCCAGCTCAGTTGCAACACAAATGGGAAGAAGTCTATGTGATTCTGAACTATGGGAAAGACTTTATGCAGTATTTTGGCAACACTAATTATGAAACTTGTTATATTATGGAAAATATTTTATTTAGTATTTTGGCAACACTCTTTTTTTTTTATATTTTACATTTTGGATGATGGAACAAACAGCCTATGAATGGTTTATGAGATAGTGTTTTGCATGGTTTTATTGTGAGGCAATGTCCTACTTTGGCTTATATATTATATATTGCATTTTTGTTCATTAATTTTGTCTTCTTCTGTATTTTGCCTAAAAACAATGATTGTAGCAAAGATATTAATTCAGGAAATGTTAAAAGCAATCATGAAAACATTTTTAGTCTCTATTCTGACCACTCATGCTTTTTTGAGATACAAATCTCATAGGTAAATCATGAAGACATTTGTAGTTCAGATATTAGTTCACCATATGCAAATCTTATAGTTTCTTTCATGGTGGAATTTGGCTAGATTCTCTTCATTGATGAATGCCATATAATATTTTGCTCAATACACAGTTGAAAGTGAAAAGGTTGATTTGGGAGTGCACTGTATATTGAGCAATTTTCTACATTGTTATTTTTGGAAGATAGGTACTCTTTTTTAAAGCATTTTTATATTCTCATCCAAGTGGTTGAAATTTCTGGGAGTTCTTTCGTGATGTATACTTCATTATACATGAACATTATAAATCAATCAAACTCATCAGAAAACAAATTTAATAATAAATATTAGGGATAATTACAAAAGACCCCTGAGATTTGGGCTAATTAGAAAAAAACCCAAAGATATTTTAGAATTACAAAAAAAAACCTCAAAAAGTTTGATTTTGTCTTAAATTTAAGGGGGTAACAATAATATTTCTAAAAATATCAGGGTTTTTTATAATGTTATTTGCTTGTGAAGGGATAAAAACATAACATAAATCAAGTCTCAAGGTTTTTTTGCAATTTATAAAACTTTTGGGGTTTTTTTATAATTAGCCCGAACCTCAGAAGGCTTTTGTAATTATCCACATTCAAATGAGTGAGAGGAATCACTTGGAGTAGCCCTTTATAAAGAAAAAAAAAGAACAAGAAATACTGAAACAGGAAGGGAATTTCAATGGCAGGAGAGGAATATTCATTCCAAAGAGGGATTGGAAGTTTTCTTTCAAATAGGGGTTGTTGATTGCTGAAGTTCGAAATTTTTCCATTGTTTAAGAAGACGCCATAGAGTAGATGAGAAAGGCTGGAATTTTGGAGAAAAGAATGAAGAAAAAGAAGGATGGGCTCCTCGTTTTTACCTAGGACGATTTTAATGGAGTAATGGTGTATTTTCCTTCCATTTTTGGTCCACGTGGCTACCCTAAATGCCAAATAAGCATTTTCCATCCTAAATTAAATGTTGTCCCAGATTTTTTCCACATCATCAACTTGATTTAAGATAGTGCATGTAAATTGCAAAGAAGTTAAAAATAGGACTAAATTGCAAAGTAGGCCAACATAAAGGACTAATTTTACAAATTTTCCTACTTTTCGAGTAAAATTGCATTTTGTTTGTAAAGGTGATACCTTAGGACCACATAATATTACTATTGGGTGCAATAGAGTGCATCCATATTTGAAGAGTCCTATTTGGATGAGGCTTATCTAGAAACCTCTCTTATTAGGACTCTATCTCTTTAAGGGATTGAGATTATATATTGAGATCTCTCCCTACTATCGATAGAAAAAACAGACGTCCCCTCTCAAAGAAATATAACTTTCACTCCTAAAAATTCTCTCTGCGGTTTTCTTCTTGGAGCATCACCAAATCTCCAAGGGTTTAAGGTGTGTGTTTATTCGGTGGATACTCTGGTAGATCCATTGGAGCGAGAAGGACGTTAGCCTACCCCATTCAAAGTACAAGAAGTTCGTGATACGCGAAGGCGTTGGCATACGTGGATTATACACATCAACGAAGAAGGCTTGTAGGTGAGTCGTAGATCCAAGTGAATCGATTCATCCGCCGCTAAGGTAATTCTGATTCACTTATATTATGTGGCTTACGTGGCTTGATTGCTTACAGTGGTATCAGAGCCATTAGGGCTCGTTCTCGCCTATTTGTTGTGCTTGAGTTTGATAATCCATGAGATTTAATTTTTTATTATAAAATTCGAATTTGGTTTTTCGTTTTTTATATATCCAATATTGATGTCAAATCGTAGATCTCTGAAATACGATTAATTTGGGATATTACTCATGGAAAACGGATTTGAAACGAAAACGTTGTAGCGATTCAAAGATTTTTGTATCAAAACTATATTAAATCTATTCTGCATAGGGATTCGTGCCAAGGCTATTTGGCTTATTTGCTCAACTTGCAATCGGTTGATGTTTCAAAGATTGCAGATTTTTCGTTTTCGTTTCTTTTGGCCTGCGCACGATTATCGCTTGTAGTTGATGTAATTGTCATCGGCGCATATCTGTCTTTGCCGTGCATCTAGCGTGTTGATGATGTCGGCCTTTGAGGGTGATGTCGGCATGATGCGTAAAAACGCCATGCGGGCAAAGTTTCACGTGGCGCCATCAAGATGCTTATGCGGGCAAATTGGGCGCCATGTGGCGGATGACCGGCGTATGTGGGGCATCCATTCATTTAATAAAAACTAAAAGGACTTATTTGGTTTAGCATAGGTTTGAACGTTTAACCTTTTAGTTGCTATGTTATTTTTAACCTTTAGGCCACTTACTTTTTTTGTTATTATTTGTGGCTCATACATGTTTTATATGGATCCGGATATTATTTGTCAAGATATTATGTTGATATTTATGTGCGAGTTGACATTTATGGTGCTCATGTTTATGTGTTTACGGTTATTTATTTATTTGAGAGATAATTAATGGAGATGGTGATTACAAAATCCCATATTTTTTATTATTTCTAGATTTATGTAGTAGGTCTATGAAGAATGTAATTTTTGTAATTATTATTTTTCTAGGACTCATGTATTAGAGGGGCCATTTTTAAGGCTATGTATTTTTGGGTATGTTTTGTTTATCACCACCATAGGCCAATAATTGTCTCGACATGAAGCACCAAATGTCAACTTATTTTTATCTATACGTGATGGATGCATGTTATGGACGTTATTGATTTTATTCGTGGATCAATATTTATTTTATTGTGATCTCTAATTTAGTGGGAGATGATTACTAGCCTTGGTGGCGAAATTTTCGATCTCATTGAATTAAAGAAAATAATAAAATAAATACTTGGATCCGGATAAAAATCTTAGACCAAGATCTTAACAAATTGCGCATGTTATACGGTGATGGATGCCCAAATAGCTTTTTTCGACCTTTATGGTAGTGGCAAATTAGATGACCGAACTATGCAATGTGGCATAGGAAAATTCAATTTTTACTGCACAAAGAAAAGATCCTTGAACATCTCACCACTAGTATGCCTAGGCCAGTTGAGCCAGAGAATGGACAAACTGCCCAATATCGTCGCGATATGGACGCGTACAATAAATGGGTGGATCAAGATAAGAGTGCGCGCTTTACTATGCTAAGTTGCATGCACGATCATCTGATCCGTGAGTTTGATCAATACTCTACAGCTAAAGAGCTATGGGAGGTATTGAAGGTCAAGTATGGTAGCACTTCGGCTACAAGACTGAGGGCTCTCACCCTTAGGTTCAATCAGTATGTACTTGACCCGAAGCACTCGATGACCCATCATCTTGATGTGATGAAGGACATGATTCGGGAGCTTCAAAATGCTGGATGTGAGCTTACAGATGAACAACAAGTTTTGGCTGTCATAAGGTCGCTACCAGAGCAGACTTGGGGACACGTTAAGCTTGTGCTTACACATAATGAGCAAATTCAGACATTCGATAGTGTCGCCAATCATCTCAAACTTGAGGCTGACCGTCGAGAGTCGGAACGAGCACAAGCAACTGCTCTTGTCGCACATGCTGGACAAAGCAGTGCACAAAGTCAGAACTTGGCCCCACAAGGTGACAAAGCTATGAAGCGTCGTCGAGGAAAGAGGGGTGGAAAGAAGAAGGACAAATGCTTTAACTGTGGCAAGTTGGGTCACTTCGCTCGTGATTGCACTGAGCCGAAGAAGGTAGAACCCACTCCTAGCTCTTTTTATTCTTTTGTTTGTTCACACGTTTTTGTTGCTAATTCTCTCCATGGTTGGATTGTAGACACAGGAGCAACAAAACATGTGACAAGGGATCGAGCGGGATTTGTAGATTATCATCGATTGCCAGCATGCAGCCACTACATTGCTATGGGGAATGGCGCACGAGAGGAGGTTCTTGGAGTTGGATCGTACCAGCTCAAGCTCAGCACTGGGCGTGAGCTACTCCTTAGTGATGTGCAATATGCACCTAGCATTCGATGTAATTTACTTTCAGTTTCAGCACTTTCCGGACATGGTTTTTCTTTCTTGTTTGAGCACACTAGTTTATCTATTACTTTGGCAAAGACCTTTATGGCTTAGGATTTATGAATAATGGGTTTTCATGTTAGAATTATCCAGATGATTGCGTTTCTTATGTTTCTTCTACTGTTGATATTATTTCTGATTCTGTGAAATGGCACGCGAGATTGGGACACATAGGACAAGAAAGGATGACTAGGTTAGCTCGAGAAGGCTTGTTGGGCCAACTCGCTAAAGTCAACCTTCCTGTGTGTGAACCATGTCTGGCAGGAAAAGCCTGCCGGAAGCCTTTTGGTAAGGCAAAGAGGGCTACTCATCCTCTAGAGTTAGTCCACTCGGACATATGTGGACCTATGAATGTGAGGGCATGACACAGTGCATCCTATTTTCTCACTTTCATTGATGATTATTCGCGCTATGGGTCAGTATATCTCTTGTCTCACCGGTCAGAAGCGCTTGATTGTTTTAAGCGATTCTTGACGGAGGTTGAGAACCAAAAAGAGAGGAACCTCAAAATCCTACGTCGATAGAGGGGCGAGAATATTTGTCTCGATCGGTTTAGACAAATGTGTGAGGAAAAAGGATCATAAGACAATTGATGATTCCTTACACTCCGCAAAAAAATGGTGTTGCGAGAGAAGGAATCGCACACTTCTCGGATATGGCCGATCGATAATGGCGCAAGCGAATCTTCCTATATCATTTTGGGAGATGCAATTTTGGTCTTTGCCTATATATTAAACCGTGTGCCTTCTAAGTCTGTTCCTTCGACACCTTATGAGTTATGGCATGACAGAAAACCTAACTTAGAAGGTTTGCGCCCTTGGGGGTCAGCAGGGTTCGTTCACAACACTTCTCATAAGCATGGGAAGCTTGCTCCAAGAACGGTAAAACATATCTTTATAAGGTATTGCGATCACTCAAAGGGCTATGTGATGTATGGTGAACACCCTAATGGAGGAATGACAGAGATAGACTCCCGTGATGTGAATTTCCTTGAGAAGGATTTTCCAACCATTAGTAAAGTCAAAGGGGACCTTGAACTATTCGAGTTGCAGGATCCTCTGGGCGGCGCACCAGTTCCTGGCGAGGGTGAGGTATTACAACCTCATCCAGTAATTGACGGGGATGATGTATGCGACCAAATTCAATGGGAGTGACCTCCATCGGAGAAAGACTCAAAATCCACAGATACGACAGCAAACGTGGAACAATACCCCGCGTCGGCTATTTGAGATCGAAGGGGAATCATTCATGTGTGCTTATGTGGATGTTGATGAGCCACTACTTATAAAGAAGTTGTGACTTCCCCAAATGCAAATGAGTGGATAGTCTATGGAAGAAGAGTTGAGCTCAATGGCTAAGAACAAAGTCCTGGAGATGGTCGATCTTCCATTTGGACGTAAGACTATTGGGAACAAGTGGGTTCTTAAGGTCAAACGCAAGCGGATGGATCTATCGATAAGTATAAGGCTCGACTTGTTGCGAAGGGTTATACCCAAAGAGAGGGTGTAGACTATGAAGAGACATTCTCCCGGTGGTGAGATTTGCCTCCATTCGCCTTATTCTAGCTTTTGTCGCCCACCTAGATCCGGAATTATTTCGGATGGACGTAAAGACAGCATTTCTCAATGGAGAGCAGGACGAGGAGATCTATATGGATCAACCTTTGGGTTTTCAAAAAATAGGGCAAGAGGGCAAAGTATGTCGCTGAAACATTCTATTTATGGGCTGAAACAATCGTCCGATCAATGGTACCATTGATTTCATCGAGCTATCATCGAGATGGGATTTACGATGATCGAGGAAGACTATTGTGTGTATGTCAAGAGAAGTGGGAGGAATGTTTTGATACTCTCACTATATGTGGATGACATCCTGTTGGTATCGGAAATGACATGGAGATGATTGTCGCCACTCGGAAGTGGTTGTCCTCTACTTTTGAGATGAAGGACATGGGAAAAGTGAATACATACTTGGTGTTAAGATACACCGGGACCGTTCTAGAAAACTCTTGTGTTTGTCTCAAGAGACTTACATCAAGAGGATTCTAGAACGTTTCCGTATGGAAAATGCTAATCCTGTTGACACACCCATGGACAAAAATTGTGTTCTTAGCAAAGAATTATGCCCTAAAACAGAAGAAGAAAGGGAATGCATGGCTAAGGTTCCATATGCAAGTGCAGTCGGGAGTTTGATGTACGCAATGATGTGTACTGACCGACTTATGCTTTGCGCTTGGAATGGTGAGTAGATATCAAAGTAATCCTGGGCGTGACCATTGGGTCAGCCAAAAGGATACTTAGATATTTGAAAGGAACAAGTGATCTTGCTTTGTGCTACCATGGAGGTAGTTTGAAGCTAACTGGCTATAGTGATGCTGACGGATCAACGGATAAAGATGAGCGCAAATCCACATCGGGATATGCATTCTTATTAGGAGGCGCCGCTATCACTTGGTGTAGCAAGAAGACCTTGTATCTCTTTATCCACCATGGAAGTTCGAATATGTTGCTTGTACGCGTCAGCCAAGAGACAATCTGGTTGAGAAGATTTCTTGAGTCTGCGCATTACGGCGCATGTTGATGATGCAGATTGTTGTTTATTGCGATAACACATCTCAAGGCCACAGCGTATGCTAAAGATCCCAAGTACCATGGGAGGACTAAGCATATAGACACCGATATCACTTTATACGAGAGAGCATTGCATTGGTCAAGTTTTTCTCGGGCATATTCCTACTAGCGAAATGGTCGTGACCCTTTTACTAAGCCTTTGCTTAGAGATTTGTTCCAAAGGCATGTTAGAAGTATGGGACTTTGTAGGATTTGAGTTTATGGGCCTCGTATGAACATTTTATTGATTAATGAAATTTTGTTTATCATTATTTGTTAGTGTCTTGTGTCTAATGATAGATATGAATGTCATCGGCTTAGATTGACCCACTCACACGGGCAATCGCCTTGGCGCTCGATAGCGAGCGGGGATGAGACTCGTAGATCATTTTCGCACCAACTAGGGGATGCGAATGATCGCCTTCACGCTCGGAACAACGTGGAAGACTTAAGTTTAAATATAGTCGCCTTGGCATGAGGCCAAGATGAGATCACACTTGATCGATTATGAAGTATGTCCAAACTTCATAAAAGCCTATTTATAGTCGAATGTGCGAACTATCGTATGACACTTTGGGAGTGACGACGAGTAGTACGACGCAGTCGCGCTTGAACAACGACCGGACTAAGATTTGTATGATGTTTAGAGTGTGGCATGCCCAAATTGAGTGGGAGCTCCATCATAGCATGTATGCATACTACATGTGCTTTGAGTCGACCTCATAAGTGGAGTGATTGAATGGATCCCCTTCGCTTCGCTTTGTGAGCCCTTATCGTGTTTTTAGTACCCTTTGGGACTCGGGGCATGCCATGAGGTGTAAGCTTAATGACGCTACTTTAGCATGTATCCAATGGCCATGTGTGATGCGGTCAGCCGAGCATGACTAGGAAAGCTATTAAGACCAAGCTTATTGACATGAGGCCGAGAAAAACTAGGTTGGTGATGCACCTTTGTACTATGGCTCATAGGCCGGCCGACTAAGTCAAAAATGCGTTTGACATAGTCATGAGCATAGATATATAGTTGAGAGTCAAGCATGCTCTACTTATTATATGAAGGATCGAGATGCCTGATTTGGTGCAACCACATAGTTTGGGGTACATAGCGAGTTCCTTTTGGAGTTGCGAGTTATGTTAGTAGGGTGGTGACTTAATATAACTCTCCTCACTAGTTCCTTTCTCGCTCGGTCGCACACTTTATTCCCCCGTATGAAAGAAGAGACGTGAGTTGAGAATCATGAGGATGTGATTCGAATGAGTCGAGTCAAATATGTATGAGTGGGGGATATTGGGTGCAATAGAGTGCATCCATATTTGAAGAGTCCTATTTGGATGAGGCTTATCTAGAAACCTCTCTTATTAGGACTCTATCTCTTTAAGGGATTGAGATTATATATTGAGATCTCTCCCTACTATCGATAGAAAAACAGACGTCCCCTCTCAAAGAAATATAACTTTCTCTCCTAAAAATTCTCTCTACGGTTTTCTTCTTGGAGCATCACCAAATCTCCAAGGGTTTAAGGTGTGTGTTTATTCGGTGGATACTCTGGTAGATCCATTGAGCGAGAAGGACGTTAGCCTACCCCGTTCAAAGTACAAGAAGTTCGTGATACGCGGCGGCGTTGGCGTCGTGGATTATACACATCAACGAAGAAGGCTTGTAGGTGAGTCGTAGATCCAAGTGAATCGATTCATCCGCCGCTAAGGTAATTCGATTCACTTATATTATGTGGCTTACGTGGCTTGATTGCTTACAATTACAAATATGTCACTGCCATTGCCATATAGAAATACCATTATGCCGCCCCTAATATTACAAAAATGTCATTTCGCCCAAATAAAGATGATTCACCTCCACGATAATACTTTTTAAATTTGTACCAAATTGGTAAATTTCTTGTTCTAGAAAATATACACGTCAATCTACAAGTATTTTGCCATGTAACTGTTTGTACTTTAGTTCCATCAAAAGTGATTATCGTGGTGGCACGTACTCACTCATGAATTAGGTAAAAAAATACTATAAATCAAAGTAAGATATTTTGTTTTTTATTCTAATTTTAAAATTCAATAGCTAATTGACGGTTTGAATGTTGAACTTGACTACTAAAACTAGTAGCAATCAACAAAGTGGGTCCCCCTATTGGTTGTTTTATCAAGTAAGAATGCATTTGCGAGTAATGTGTTTTTAAAGTTTCGAATTGCTGGTCTCGGTTCTCGTAAGGTTTGGGGCTAAAAAGGAAAAACTATCTATTGGGACGCATAACAGAGTTTACACGTTACTATCCAACTCTAATAAGGATTTGATTGACCCATGTGCCACCGCTCCCAAATTTAAAAAGAATGCCCGCGGGTTTTGGGCATTGAATCCGTCTCACGGATTTAGAACCATGAGACGGTCTTATATAAGTTTTTACCTAATTAATTAAAATACATATATATTTATTTTATTTATATATTTATATTATTATAAAATTTATAAAATAAATTGATTAACAATTGAAATAAATTATTGCGTATTCTGATTAGGCCTATCCAAATGAGTTTGAAAATATGAAACTATCTAATTGATAGATAAAATACATATAATTATTTATGTAAGTTACATATAAATATTTACTTATAAGATAAATAAAGTAATATAATTACCAATATATTTTAGAATTGATAAATGGGCAACACAAAATCTCCTCCCCAATTAAACGTATATATATAAAAATTGTATATCTATATGTGTATATAATAATAATAATAACAATAACTATATACATAATTATCTTTTATAAAATATATATTTATCATTAAAATAAAATGAATAATAACAAAAATTAAATAAAATTAAATTAAAATATATATCAGAGAGCATTCTTCTACAGAACATTTGTTACTGAAAGAAAAATGGGATGAGTTATATTATTGCAAACTCCAAATTGCTGAAAACATGGGGATAAAACTTGGTGTTGGTAGCCATCTATAGTGCTCCTTTATGGGACAAATATATGAAGGCATTATTATTAGAAATTTCAAACTAGTTGAATTGTGTGAGAAATGGGGGAATTATTAGCTATAACCCGAAAATTTGTTTGTGTTTAAAACTTCATATAAAAATCTCATCTCAACTTAAAATATATTGTTAAACTATATATATACTTTATAAAAATATTAATCAACTATAATTTATTTATACAAACGAATAGAATAATTAATACAATGTAGTAGTAGTAGTAGTAATAATAATAATAATAACATTAACATATATTACAGATTTAGTGGAACTCGAGTTTATATAAATGGATTTTGAGCTTTGATAAACCAAAATATATGACTTTACCATTGAATGAGTTTGGACTAAATCGCATTGATGTGACTAAACAATATTATCGTAATATAACAAAAGAAAAAATACTAATTATAGTATTAGTAATAATAACATAAAAGATGATAAATATCAAATCATAAGTTGGGTATTACAATCTACCCCTCTTGGAAAAAATTTCATCCTCCAAATTGGGTTTACTCTATTGATTGAAAAATTTCAGATATATGGGCGTAGTTAAGTGATGAGTTAGAATTATCCCTTCGAGGCGGCATATCTATGGTGACGATGAAATGTTTAACTCATTTCACAGTATAATTCTACATGTTTTAGACTTCCTATCTGTTTTAATCGAATGAGTCAGACTAGAAAAATTATACATTAATTGTATAAGTCATTATATTAACTCTATCACATATCATTTAAATAAACTATGCACGGTTAATTCCTATAGTCAATTATGATTTGCCATTTATAAGATTATTTATTTGTATCATGCCAAATAAGAAAATAATTGTAAGTCGTGAAATTAAACAGAAATTTAGCACATAGATAACATTTATATAAAAATAATCACATTATACAAGCAAGTTCATATAACATTGCACTTCCTCAATATTTTACGAGTTATTGCAATAAGTAAATGTTACCTTATTGGATGTCGCGCGATGGAGGGATGGCCATTTTTTTCCAAATAAAAGAAATTGCAAGTCTACAGGAACGTAGACCTGCTCTGATACCACCTGTAACGCCCCACTTTTTATAAAGGATTTTTAGAGCGTTACTAAAATAAAGAATGCATTTATTTTTTTCTAAAAAAACTTAATATAATAAGAAAGTGTATTTAAATGCGCATCTCAAAAACAAGTGAAACTATTTTATTAATAAACTCAAAAATTCATCACACTTCCGTTGCGCTACTCTGATTTTATAAAACATAGTCTATTTATAAAAATTCGCTGCGCCACTTACCTTTTTTATATATATTTAAAACAAAATATGTCACGCCCCAGACGGGGACGCGACGACGATCCAAAACTTAAACAGAAATAAACCAAACAGTCTAGACAAATGATAACATAACCCCAAACGAAAACAGAGTCAAGTAGCAGCGGAAATAAAATACAAGTACGAATTACAACTTACAGTCCAACAAGTATCCAAAACAACCAAACAAAAATATCCAAAATTAACCTTACAGTCCAAAAACTAACCAAATCAATGTACAGTCTGAAGAAAGAAATAAAGTACGCATCACGTCACAAGCTTAAGTGTCAAATGGTCCTACGCCCTTAAGTTACAGTCCAAAATGGAAAAGAGAAGCAGAATAAAAGGAAGTCCTACATCAGCTGAAGCACAAGAAACAAGTACAATCAACGGTAAAAAGGAGCAAGTCCAACAGAGAGCGAGCACGGGAAATCAGGTCCGTGGCGGGTTCGGCATCTTCAACGTATTCCTCATCTAGCCGGTAGAAAACGAGAGGGGATGAGACAAAAATCTCAGTGGAGTGATCGTGTGCAAGTGTGGCGATATATATAGTTAATACAAGAAAACTGTTGTATGAAAAATGCTTGTGTCATGATGCGTGGTTTCACACACAGTTCACAAGCATCGTGATATATATACTTAAAATAATATGCTTATACAGTTTTGAAAAGAGTTCATGATCATACAAGCACTATGTGATTCAAGCAAGACAGGTATGATTGCGTACAGAATGTAACGCAAATCCATGCAAGACAAATAGTGGTTGCGTACGGACTTGTAGCGCCAACCAATGCAATACAAGTAGCGGTTGCATACGGTTTTGTAGCGCCAACCAAATAAGTCCGATTAACTCCAAAATCGTGTGGATCGAGAGCGATTCCTTCGTTTTTCCTTGTAACTCCCCGAGCAAGATGGTCCAAGATCTGTCACCTTATCGCTCCATAGGCAAAGACAAATCCACAGTAGAGATAGCTAGGCCCGGATTGTCATAATCATGATTATACCTCAAGTACTACGACCCGTTTTCCTTGGACAAACTCCGCCCTCGATTCTGCGGGATTAGGGCGATTGGGCGGAGAGTGGAATAGCGGCCGAACCGCTTGGTTCCATTCCCGTATCCATTCCGATTGTGAGATCGACACACCAAGTTGACTCGGGTAGAAAATAATTACAAGTACTATTTGATAAATGATTTTATCATGATTTTGATGATTTTGTTTTTATACCAAAACAATGTTTTTAAAGGTTGTCCAAATACTCCTAAATGATTTAAAATGGTTTTAATATTTTTCTGAGTATTTCCTCAAGTTTATTTTCGATATAAAATTGGACAACACATTTAATGTTTTTAAGTCAATGGGTTTTTACATTGAAACTATGTTGTCCTAATACTCCCAATTGATCTAAAATGTTTCTACTATTTTTCGGAGTATTTATTGGAATTTATATCGGACAACACTTTTTGTGTAAATGTTTTATTTCTTCAAAACTATATTTCTAATGTTATCCTAAATACTCCCGATCGGTTTAAAATGTTTTTACGAATTTTTCGGAGTATTTCTTGAGGTTTATTTTTGATAAAAATCGGACAACTTGTCATTGAGGAGGTCGACCAAATTTCATCGACCGGCGAGCGACCGTACACAGGAACAAGTTTCGTGAAATGAAACTTGAGAACTCTCAAAATTGATCAAGTGCAACCGGTTGCACATAGGCTCGACCGGCCGAGGTGCACTGACCGGCCGCCTGTGTTAATTTGGTGCTATATGTTTCAAACTTCTATATTTGTGCGACGGTCGCCTATGCTTTGACAAAGAATATTCTAACCGTTGTGCAAACAGACTGACTTTTCCTTAAATTGTGGAATTGATTTCTAACAGCTATAATCTTGATTTTAATTGCAATTTTTGTAGAAATCAGATTCCAAGAGGAGCCTATCAAGTATCAATCATCTCCTATAAATAGAGGAAGTTTTGAAGCACAACAACATGAGAGAAAACTACAACACAACAAGATACACTCAAGAATACAATTGTTCTTACATTGTCTTATTTCTTGTTGTAATTTGCCTAGCTATTCACTTTCACATTCTTGAGGTCTAGGCTATTCTTGATTACACTTGCACTCAATTGTATTATTCATTATCGAGTTGTAATCTTGAATTTTTGGTCGTCATTCAAACACAAGATATCCTTGTGAGTGTTCTTGTGGTAAGAACACACTTGGGTGAACTAGGTGTTAGGTGTAAGAAGATTGTGGTAATCTTCTTGTTGAGGTGTTGAAGAGTGTGGTGCTCTTCAAGGGTGAAGATTGTGGTAATCTTCACAAGGTGCCGTTGGAGATTGTGGTAATCTTCAAGTGAGATTGTGGTAATCTCAAAGGTGGTGTTAAAGAAGAGTGTGGTGCTCTTCAAGGTGTTGGTGTAAGATTTTGTTGTAATAATTTTGGTAATTATTAATAAAATCTTTTCTCTTTTCGAAATCCATCCCTGGATATCTTTGGGGTGGTAGAGGATTAGGCCCTAGGTGGGTTGAACCTCTTTAAATCGACGTGTGTTGTTTACATTCCGCACCTTTGTTATTATCCTTGAGCATTCGGTTGGAAAAAGAGGGCGAAATCGAAAAGATGGAGATAATCTATTCACCCCCCCTCTAGATTATCGTAGCCGCTTGGACTCTCAAGTGGTATCAAAGCCAAACTCTTTGGCAAGCTCGTTTCACATCGCGAGTGAATAGAAACGATCGTCGGCTCTGACGAAGCTCATCTTTCCTAAGCACCTCCACCACCAAGCCACCTCGGTTTGATTCCAAAAATTTTATATTTTGGAAAGAAAGAATGGAATGCTATTTACAAAGTTGCGGGTTCGACATTTGGAACACCGTCATTAATGGAAAATCCATTCCGATGAAAGATACACCACACACCTCAAAAGGCTTCAAAAGCTCAATGATGAAGAGAAGAAAATCATCTCCTTAAATGGTAAAGCTCTTAATATTTTACATTGTTCACTTACCACTTTGGAATTTGATCATGTTGTAGGTATTCGATCGGCACATGAAGTATGGCAAAAATTAGAAGTCATCTATGAAGTATATGCAAATGAAAGGAGCAACTCAAAAGCATCTACTTCACAAATGGATACAACATCAAATCCAACAACATGGGATAAGCCTTCTACAACCTCCCATGATGAACAAATTGAACAATGCCTCATGGGCATCGAAGAAGAAAAACGAGGTAAGTTCTAAACCCTCTACTTCTTATGACAATGAATTGCAAAATGAATATAGTGATTTGCAAAATGATTATGATGAGCTACAAGATGAATTCCAAAACTTACTTGTTAAATACAAAAATTTGAAAAAGGAATTCATTGTTTTAAAAAATGATAAGGATAGTTTATTTACTTCCTATGAATCACTATCATGTGCTCACACCACCACTCTTGACAAGGTTAGAAACCTTGAGAAAGAAAATAGTACTCTTGTTGAGGATATAAATTGCTTGAAAAATGATTTATCTAAATCCAACTTGAGTGCCGATAGAATGACCAATATTGTTGATTGTTGTAATAATTCGAAACTAGAACTTGATCATAAGCCTAAGGGTGTCAATCACATGAAAAAGAATCAAGTCTCTAAGACGTTGGTCATTATGCTCCTAGAATTACTACATGCTTTTATTGCGGTAAAAAGGGTCATACGGTAAATACTTGTCGGGCTAGAAATAGCTCTAATTATTGTTGGAGACCTAAAAGTCTCAAGACTAATCCCAAAGGACCCAAACACATGAGGGTACCACAAAACAATGTCATATTAGGTACCCGTGAAATAATGATCAAGAAAATTCATACCGCCAAGAAGGCATCAAATGACCGTTTCATTTGATCAAAGAAGGAGAAACTATTCTCAACAAAGCCAATTTCCAAGAAGAGGGTACAATCAAAAATGGGAAGAACACAATCCTTGGAAATGGCAAAGACATCATCAACAAGATGATTTTCAAAGAAGAAGAGACTTTCAACAATGGGAAGACAACAAACCTTGGAAATGGAGTAATCAAAGAAGTCATCATCAACAAAGTGACTTCTCAAGAGGAAGATATCATCAACGATGGGAACGACACAACCCATGGAAATGGCGTAATTGGTAACCCGTATCTTCCCCATTTAAACTATGCATTTTACTTTGTTATGCATGTTTTTATTTGTGTCTTTATTGCAACATGAGTTTTCAAGTATTGATTTTTTTTTGGTCTTCAATATATTTGTGTGTTTTTAAAATTCTTTGAAAAGAAGACCTTATATGATGTTTTTAAAACTCTTGTGTATTTTTTGTAGACTTAAGTGTTTTATTATCTTATATGGATTTTTATGGCATGAGCTTACTTGTGATATCCATTAGCCTACACTCTTACCATTATGATTTGTGCTAGATTTATTTTAAGAATTGTGTAGGATTTACATATTCTCACATATGGCCATTTACGTCATTATTTGTCAAGAAAGGCATAAATTATCGAGGTATCGTTTACTTGTGTTATTCTTACTCTTATAGACTCGATATATGTATTGCCATGTGCCTATGTGCTTGTTTTTCATAGTATTTCATACAAGTGCCATTAAGAGGATTTTTAGATTTTTGAAAGGCACTATTCGATATTTGATTGCACATATTTGCTTTGTCAACTCTTGTTCAAATAATTCTTTTAAATGAGGTCTCAACTATATGCTATCGGATTTTCAAATTTCAAAAGAG
The DNA here is from genome assembly GCA_016081115.2 of Rehmannia glutinosa. NCBI lineage: Eukaryota > Viridiplantae > Streptophyta > Magnoliopsida > Lamiales > Orobanchaceae > Rehmannia > Rehmannia glutinosa. Next base: position 41,266,653 of record CM071927.1, read on the forward strand.
ACCTTTTGTAGCTTTCTTAAGCTTATTTGAACTTATATGTTTTAATTTAAGAATTGATGAGTTTCTTGCATAGTATATGTTTCTTGCTTCATGGTTTATATTGTCTACCTTTACTATGCTCTTATGCAAGATATTTTGTGATTGATGATTGAGGCATGTTTTTACACTTGGGATATTTTTCTTTGCTTATTTAAGCAATGTCGTTAATAAGTTTGTTGAGTTGTGTAGAAAATGAGATACTCCAAATTTTTGGATGTAAATGTTCTATTATGAACACCTTAGATCATTTGGATGCCCAATAGTGATGAAGAAGACAAATTCCTCAATTGATGCTTCAAGATGAAGATTGATTTTTAGAATTGCAAGAGGGCTAAAAGGAAATGATATATGGAAATTGATGCCATCACAAACGGTTATAGATACAAAATGGGTACTCCGGAACAAACTCGATGATCAAGGCAACGTTGGTCGAACTAAGCCGAGGTTAGTAGCTCGATGGTATTTTCAAGAAGAAGGTAATTGATTTTGATGCAACATTTGCACTCATAGCACACTTAGTAGCTATTCGCATTTTACTTGCCCATTCTTGTTTTAAGAAAATTTCAAGCTTTACAAAATGGATGTTTAATCCAATTTTCTCAATGGTTTTATTCTAGAAGAAGTCTATGTAAAACAACCTCCGGAGTTTAAAGTTTTTCTAGGCCAAATTTTTTAAAGGCCTTGCGGTTGATAGACTTAGCTATTTTTGCTAAATGATTTTACAAGAGGTAAAGTTGATACTACTCTCTTTGTTTTTGAAAAAGGGCAAGATTGTTTACTTGTGCATATTTATGAGGATTTTTTTTTTTTGGTACTACTAATGAATATTTGTGCAAGATATTTTTCCAAGTTGATGCAAGGTGTACTTGAAATGAGCATGATGGGGAGCTCAATTTCTTGCTTGGACTTCAAATCATTCAATGCCAAGTAGATGGTTACATTTCAAAAGAACTCTTGAAGGAGTTAGGCATTGAATAAGGAAGAATCATCTCAACCTCTATGGCTACCAATGAAGAGATTGACAAAGGTTGAGAAAGGCATGTCGGTTGACAAACAAATTCGAGGTATGTTTTCTTGTATTATTTCTATAGACTCGACATTCATATGCCTTATGCCTATATGCTCGACTCCAAAAATTATCCCATCGAATCTCATTAAAGTGCCATTAAAAGAAATTTTCAAATATTTGAAAGGCACTTCTTCTTATGACTTGTATATCCTAAGATTTAAAACGTTCTTATTTTTCGGGATAACAAGTTGGGTATTTATTATACGGTTATTCGTATGGTTCGTCATAATCGAACTAAACATATTGAGATTCGAAAAACTTTCTAAGGGAGTGCGTTTTTATCAAAAAAAAAAAAAAAAAAAAAAAACTTGAGATGTGTTTAATTCCGTCTCAAGGATAACTCGCGGACTTTTTAATCGCCCACCGCCGAGTATTTTACCTCATTTCGAGCTTGATTATAACATAATGTATATTGAATGAAGTCTTCGTTTGCATTTTGCACGCTTTTAAAACTTAGGGGCGAAAAATCGGATCTTTGGATCAAACTTCGAATTTGCAAAAGCAGAAGAAGAAGCGTTAAATGGTCGCCAGGGCAAAGGTCGACCGTCGCCCACTGCCGACCGGCCGCCTCGCCCAAGCCCTTGACCGGTCGCCCACCGTGATTTCTTGGCTTAAATCGTTTGTTCTTTTACTTAGCCATTTTGGCCCCTTTCAACTCTATTTCGTCCCTTTGTCATTTGCACACACATTTCACTTCAAATGTATTTGATTGCATGTATTACATAGTTTGGGGATTATCTAGCTCGACTATCATCATCATTGCTCGTCTTTACCGATCGAATGGTAAGAATTTCACTCTCTTTAGCTCAATTGGGTTGAACCCTTGAGTTTGTGGCTTATATGTATTCTTCTTGATGCAATCCATATATATTTGTGATGAGCTTATTGATTGTTGATGAATGATATTTGTTAAATTGAATTTGGTGATGAAAAAAAAACTTGGCTTGATTTCATTTACAAGGGATATATATATCTTTTTCAATTTTTTACGCCCGCCAAGTGTTCGATAAAATGTTTCAATGAAAAATTCATCACCTACATGATTCTCTCGATTTCAAAAATCTTATATATTTATAGAGATCATGTTTTGCTTATCAAATGAATTTTCATAAGCTTCTTCAAGTCGTATGATTCGACTTTTCCCTCCTATTTGGTTTATAAGCTTCAATGTTCAAATTGGCTCGATACATCGGTTTACTTGCGCACTTTGATAAGAATATATGATGTATTTATCGTGCTAACATTCTTTTGATGATTCCAAAGGGGAGAAACAGGTTATAAGCTCATTAGCTCATATAAGCTAAGATAAGCTTAACGAAAAGAAGTTATAAGCTATGGCTTCATAAAGCCATAAGTTGTGGATCATATTTAGTCCACTTGGTGCATTATGGTTATGTATGAATCTTGGTCCATTGGTTGTAGTATGGACTTATATACGGTTCTAATGATGTTTCTTCTGACAGGGGAGCTTTTAAGCTCAATATCGATAAGCTAAGATTTTAGCTTATGTTGAAGTTGCTTCTATATTATTCTTGTTGTGCATGTTGATAGGGGGAGCATTTGCTATATGTGTTTGAATATCTCTACTCCCATCATTGTGATTATATTGCGTGGAATGTTGTCGCTCACAACGGAAAGTTCCTTTTTACCGGTAAAAATGTTTTGTTTTCAAAATCGACCTCGTTAAAATTGTTTTGGTTTGTAATCATCAAAAAGGGGGAGATTGTTTGATAAATGATTTTATCATGATTTTGATGATTTTGTTTTTATACCAAAACAATGTTTTTAAAGGTTGTCCAAATACTCCTAAATGATTTAAAATGGTTTTAATATTTTTCGGAGTATTTCCTCAAGTTTATTTTCGATATAAAATTGGACAACACATTTAATGTTTTTAAGTCAATGGGTTTTTACATTGAAACTATGTTGTCCTAATACTCCCAATTGATCTAAAATGTTTCTACTATTTTTCGGAGTATTTATTGGAATTTATATCGGACAACACTTTTTGTGTAAATGTTTTATTTCTTCAAAACTATATTTCTAATGTTGTCCTAAATACTCCCGATCGGTTTAAAATGTTTTTACGAATTTTTCGGAGTATTTCTTGAGGTTTATTTTTGATAAAAATCGGACAACTTGTCATTGAGGAGGTCGACCGGTCGACCGGCGAGCGACCGGTACCTGGGAACAAGTTTCGTGAAACGAAACTTGAGAACTCTCAAAATTGATCACAAGTCAACCGGTTGCACATAGGCTCGGCCGGTCGAGGTGCACTTCGACCGTCGCCTGTGTTAATTTGGTGCTATATGGTTCAAACTTCTATATCTCGTGCGACCGGTCGCCCTATGCTTTGACAAAGAATATTCTAACCGTTGTCGTGACGACTTTTCCTTAAATTGTGGAATTGATTTCTAACACTATAATCTTGATTTTAATTGCAATTTTTTGTAGAAATCGATTCCAAGAGAACTTTATCAAGTATCAAGATGGTCCAACTCCGCCCGCAAAAACAAATCCACAAAGAGAGATAGCTAGGCCTTGGATTGTCATAATCATGATTATACCTCAAGTACTACGACCCGTTTTCCTTGGACAAACTCCGCCCCTCGATTCTGCGGGATTAGGGCGATTGGGCGGAGAGTGGAATAGCGGCCTGAATCAAGCTTGGTTCCATTCCCAACGTATCCATTCCGACGTGAGATCGACACACCAAGTTGACTCGGGTAGAAAATAATTACAAGTACAAGATGTCAACCAGGCGGCGTCCAGTATATTGATTGGGGAAGCGAGTTCATGAAAAGTTTTAGAAATCGCGTGTGGCATTTAGGTGTTGGTGGAGTAATTTGGATGAAGATAATTATCGAGAGGATAAGTAAACTTTGATGTCTTGAAGAATTAGGTGGGACATAGGTCCCGTTATGGGTCGGAACCGCAAGGCGAGAAAGTCGCCCCCGATCGCGTATTAATCGGTCAAGTCGATCCAATAAGTCAAGGTATTTTTAAGAAATTAAAATATTTTAAATAATTATTAAAAGTCGAGGGTCCAGGGTTGTTCTTAAAATAGAATAATTTGAGTTAGGTCTTTGTTAAAAAGAAAATTTACAATTAGCTCTGTTTTGTAACAACCAATATTTTTTGGGGTTAAAAATTGAATAATTAAATGTCCCGACCTTGAAACATTATGAGGTCAGTTCCTAAATTCTCTATATTCATAGGTTCAGGTTTTAAAGTGTTGAGATCGAGTTTTTATAAAAATATCATATTGGCCCTTAATTTATTAAAATTGTCATTTCGGGCCCTAAGTTTAAAATAATTGGAACTCACAAACCGGAAGGGATTTTAATGTGATTCCAGTTGTAAAATGTCACCAAGATCAGTGGGATATTGAGACAAAAATAATTTTAAAAAGAAATAAGTATAGGTCCTTTAACTTTTGAAAATCTCATTTTTGTCTCATTTTAAAATAATTGCCTTTAAGGCTTTTAGGGGTCCAATTGTTATGAAATTTGAACCTTGGGTTCAAAATATCATTAAATTATAGTTAAATTAGTATTTCCAGGTATATGGATTGTATAAGTCCTGGAAATTTTATTTGGGTCCTCAAGTTTAATCTTTTACAATTTGGTCCCTCAATTTTTATAAAATTACTTTCCAATCTCTAAACAATTGAATTTTTGGAATAATCTTAAATTATGTTATTTCCAGTCAATTAAGAGTTAAAATTTCAAATTTAAGATAGGGGCTTGGCAATGCGGTTTCAAAATTGCAATTTAGCCCTTAAACTTCTAAAATTTTACAATCTAGTCCTGGGGCTTTTAAGGGGTTGGTTTTATTTATCTCAAAACTCTTAAAACTTTATTAAAATGTCCAAATATCATTTTTGAACCTGAGTACAGTTCCAAAATTCAAAAATTACAGAGGGTCCCTTAAGTTTTATTTTCTTGCAATTAAGTCCACCAACTTACCATTTTTGCATTTTAAGTCCAAAATTCAAGTTTAATAAATTATGCTCGACTTTTCAAGGTTATAAGTCAAATAAAATATGTATATCAATAATCATAAACATGCATATACATCTCATCCAACAAATTCATCAAATACATCATTAAAATGTACATGATGCATGCACCTAAATTTCAATAAATAACATTTTTGAGCAACAAAAGATTGAGCATTTTTACAACTTGATACATGAAATCAACATGCAATACATAATATATATCTCAAGTGCTCAAGAACAAAATATTACATGCATTTAAGGAAAACACCTAGAAGTTGGAAAGATTTTTTCACCCACCTTAAAATTGGTAGTTGTGAAATAAAAGGTTAAATTTCACAAATTGATTGAAACTCACTTAGGTCAGCCCCTAAGTCAAGAAATACCAAAAATTAAGAGTTAGAAAATGAGGTTAAAAATTAAGGAGAAGAAGAAAGAGGTGAAGAAATTGGTACAACCTACACTTACCTTGTGTAGTAGGTGAAATGAGACTAGTAGAGGTCTCAAAATGGGTATCCTTGCTCACCCTTAAACTAGCTCTTAAGGTCAGCCCCTAAAACTCCAAAAATGAAAATTGAGTATCAAAATTTGGAAAATAGAAGGAGAAGGAGAAAAATGTACTAAAAGTCCCAATTTACCTTGTAGTCAAATTCTCTTCACAATCTTGAATTCTTCTTCAAGATGATGTAAAGTCTCTAATCTTCAAAGGGTCTTCTAAGTATACCTCAAACAAAATTTAAAACTTAATTAGAAGGTGAAAGATATGAGCTAGGTGATCTCAAGAATGGATTGAAGAACAAATTTCTTACCTTGTAGTATAGGTTTGGTTCGAATTTCTTGATGATGTAGATGGGGAATTCTTGAAATTTTTCTAAGTGTATAAGAAAGAAGAAGAAGAAAGAGTAGAGAGAAATAGTAGGATTTTAGAGAGAATGAGGAGAAATTTGCAAGAGTTGCATGTGTTGAATGAAAAATGAAATGGAGGCTTGCAATTTTGGCCTCTTGGCCGTGTGATAGGGAGTGAGAGAGAGAAATAAATTTGCAACCCTTGTGTATGTTGTTGCATGGGGGACAATAGGGTGGTCAAAGGTATTGGCAAAGGAAAAAATGAGAGAAATGAGAAGAATGTTGGGTAAGTGGGAATAAGTTGGGGAAATTAATATTAAAGAATTGAGGTATAAGATAATGTGTATAAGGTTTGTATTAATGATGTAATTATACACAAGATGAATACATAAGGTGTATGTGTACAAGAGTTGGATGGTATTTCTACTCCAAAATACACCATTTGGCCGTCCACTATGTATGGTTAATGTGGTATCCATATTTTTTTTTGTCCCAAAATTGATGATAATAGATGAATAATATCAATATCCAAAATAAATAGTGATTTCCTTTATCACTTATAAGTCTCATGATCACTCATTCTAAATCGAATTCTTATTTCTATAATGTATAAGTCTCTAAAATTAATAGTCTCTTAAAATTCTAAGGTGACTAATAAATGCACAAATACATAATGATCAATCAAGTGATCATTAATGTGAAATAAAATTAATAAATGATCATAATCGCAAGAAATAAATAAAATGAAATTAAATGCGAAATATATATTATTAATATTTACTCGTCAAAGTGACGCGGTAAAATAGTAAAAATAGTACATAGACGATACGCGAAATAAATTCACGCTCGAATAAAAATTGAGGGCTCCACAAAATAGATAACTCGAGCGGAAGCAATAATGAAGTTTAAAATAAATTACTAAAACTTATTCTGAAATAAGCAATCTTAGAGTAATAGCTAAGATTAAAAATAAATATTAATAATATTACAATAAATTAAGAGATAGTACGTCGCATTTGTTTGAAATTGAAAACCATCGATAATTCAAAAAGTTAAATAATTAAAGTGTGAAATCTTCTCGCTATGCCCATCATCGGCACGATCCACCCATTTAATCACAAAAGAGTTTGAATAATAGGGGTGAGTAACACATACTCAGTAGGGATTCTAATTATCCAAATTAAATATAAAATAACATAATTTAATGAATCGAACACACATACTTCGCCATCACATATACTTTGCCATTGGCAGAAGCCACACATATACTTTGCCATTGGTCGAAGCCTCATATATAATTTGCCATTGGGTCAAGCCTCACATATACTTTGCCATCGTTGGCCACACATATACTTTGCCATTGGCCGAAGCCAACTTTGCTACTTTGCCATTGACCAAGTCATACTTTGTCATTTGGCAAAGCCTACTTTGCCATTGGCAAGCCATACTTTGCCATTTGGCGAAGCTACTTTGCTATTAGCGCCCATACTTTGCCATTTAACATAAATAAACATAAATTCTTCACATATAATATGCACATCAAGTTCAACAATCATAATCACATTGTCAAACATAGAATTCATAAAATTATACATGTACATATTTAATAAAGACAATTAAACCTTGCGATTAAAAGTATAAAGAAAATCCTACCTCAAATGCGGTTGATAGTCGTACGAAGCTTGAAGTCGAAAAGTCTAAACGCTAGTTCTTCGTCACCTACAATAAATATTAGTATATTTAAGTGATTGAAAAATATGTTCCAACTCTAATTCAAGGTACAAGTGCTTATATAGTAAACTAGGGCTCCTAATGGGTGAAATTTAACCAAAAATATAACTTATGGGGCTTAAAAAAAGAACACAAAAATAAGTTTATAATTACGGATTTAATTAAAAAGGTGTGGGGGTTAAATTAGAAAGTCCAAAACTGGAATTGGGTTCGTAGGCTAACATAGAAATTTTTGAAAATAAAAATATAGGATTTATGATTAAAAAGAAACTAGTTAGGACTGAATTGAAAAATTACAGGAACTTTGATGTGGATTAATGACTAAACTGAAACTCCAAGGAAAAGAAAAATTTCGAAACCTTGATTAATTGGTTTGGACAATGGGGCAGGACCAAAAACTCATATTTTACAACTAAAGTCAATACTTTATTAAATTTTCAAAAAGCGGCCCCTGCCTCTTTAGGCCATTTCCCTAAGATTTCAAACCCAAATCTCGCCAACACATCTTCTTCCTCTTCGACTCCGGCGACCTTCGACAGCTTCAAGCACACTCACACACAAAACTCACGCAGGCACACACACCACACACAATGAATCAAATCTCCATAGCCCCAAGGAAAACTCAACTCTCACTCTCCTTCGACTCCGGCCAGGGGATGAAAATTCCGGCAGCCCAACTCCAGCAACCCATCTCAAATAATATAGCCCAAACACATATATATGTACTCCATTGTGCCCACTCACCCCGTCAACTTGTCAATCCATTTACAAAATTATAAAGTTTAATAAATAAAATTATACCCCTGTGTTAGTGAAGAGATTGTGATGTGAGTAAAAATGGAGAATAAGTGGTATGACTTTTCTTTTCTTCTCTTAAGATTTGTCGAACGTGAGAGAAAAATATGGGAGAAAATTTATCTAAATCTCCTATTTGTTGAAACATGGGAGAAATGCTGAAAATAGTTCCACATCATAAGGGATTGAGACTTATCTTAATAGAGTTTTTGAAATTTGGAAAAAAACAAGAATCAATGACTGATATAATTAATTAAAATACATATATATTTATTTTATTTATATATTTATATTATTATGAAATTGATAAAATAAATTGATTAACAATTGAAATAAATTATTGGTTATTACATATTAGGCCTATCCAAATGAGTTTGAAAATCTGAAACTATCTAATTGATAGATAAAATACATATAATTATTTATGTAAGTTACATATAAATATTTACTTATAAGATAAATAGAGTAATATAATTACCAATATATTTTTGAATTGATAAATGAGCACCACAAAATCTCCTCCCCAACTAAACGTATGTGTATAAAAAATGTATATCTATATATGTATATAATCAATATATATATATATATATATATATATATATATATAGGGATTGGTTCAAATGAGACCAATCTTTTAGGTTAGTCCATAAGAACACTTATGGACTCGGATTTAAAATTTTGGATGGTGTAGATCATTTTAGTTAATTTAGGCATATAAGGGTATAATTGTACTTTTATATTTAATTAGTTATGTTAATTGACTATTATTAGCTATTTTTAAGGAAACATAATCCTACCTTTTCGATTCCCGATTTTTAGGGAGGAAAAATCATCAACTTCAAGCGTTTTTTTCAAAATTGATACTTCTCTCCGCCATATTTGTGAACAGTCGTTTTATTGTATACTTAGTTAGTGGACTTGTATACTTAGTCATGTTTTATTGTATATTTAGTTTAGTGGGTTTGTATACTTGGTTCAAAGGAATCGTATTCTTAGTTATATAAGTAGTTTAGTAAGTAGTTTAGTGAATTTGTATACTTAGTTACGTGGATTTGTATACTTAGTTCAATGGTATTGTATACTTAGTTATATAAGTAATTCAAAGTAATTGTATACTTAGTTAAATATTTACGTATACTTAGGTCAATGTAATTGTATACTTAGTTAAATATTTCGTATACTTAGTAAAGTTTTAATGTACGGGTAATTTTTAGTGTAATTGTATACTTAGTTAATTGTTTATGTATACTTAGTAATGTTTTAATGTATAGTTAGTTTAGTATCATTGTATACTTTTCATTAATTGTTGCACGATTTTGTTGCCATATTTGAATAAATTGCGGTTCGAATGGGAAGGGAGAGAAAAGAAAGGTGAATCGCTTGATTATGGGGATGTGATCGATACAAAATCACATCCCTAATTTTTAGGAAGCGGTTACTATATTTAATTTCTGAATTCCTATTTTATCCCTTCTCTTGTATACTTACTTATGAAATGTTTGTATATATTGTAATATATCTTGGCCATTGATTTACTATTTGGATGGTGTAGATTTAGTCCTATGGACTAACCTTAGGAGGGTGGTCTCACATGATCCCCTCCCTATATATATATATATATATATATATATAATAAGAGACTATTCTTAGAATAGTAACTCTTACTTTTCCCGTCCATTTTTCAGTTTCTAAAAGCAATAATTTTTTTTTTGCCTTTCAGATTTAACTAATAAAATTAAATTTTATTATCTTTGGTGGTCAACTTTCTTTAAATAAATAGTTTTTTAAAGTTATATAAAAGATAGAGTTATATAAACTTTCCAAATTTGTGTGTGTACTGCATTAATTATTGTATTTGTCCTTTTTTTTATTTTATACTTTAATATTTTTTCTGTTTTATATCTATTTTTTACGTATAATATATTCAATTAATTATGTTTTTACAGTCTTCAGTTTGATACCTATATTGCATATATAAAATAAAAAAAAACATAATAAATAAAAGAAAATATATTATACATTTACTCATTATTTTATAAAAGGCTGGTTTCCTCGATGCTCCACCAGGAGTAATCCACCAGCCATATCCCCATGCGACAAGTGTCCACTTTTTCTTTTATATTTTTTCCTTTTTTAATTTAGTTTTTCTCTTTTTTAATTTCTTTATTTTCTAACAACTGCCTTATTAAACTAACTAGAGTTGGGAAAAGTAGAGAATTTACAAACTCCCGCTCAATGATTAAAATTCCTCCCAAAATTCTCACTTAACTCCCGCTCAATGATTAAAATTCCTCCCAAAATTCTCACTTCTTTTTTATACGCTCAAGGTAAATTATCCCAAAATTTTCAAAGCAATTTGTATTTTATCTTCAATTTATTTTTTTCCTTCTCCTCCATCAAATTAACAGTCTGTATGAGAATCATTCTAATTGAACAAAATGCAAATAACACAAGCCACCAAAGATGCATACAAAAAAAAAGAAATTTGTTCTCGAGCCCCAAAACACCCCGGCGCAAAGACGATAGAAAACACAACTAAAATTGATAAAATTATAAACAAAAGAAGAAAATTTGTTGTGTTGTTTGTTCTCCGTGTAAGTGCAAGAAACATCTTTTTTCAACATTCTCAACAAGGTGGTTGTTAACATATTTAATTGAAAGCACAATAATTAAAAGGGAAAATTAAGAAAATGCCCCTGAGGTTCGGTCTAATAAAAAAAAACCAGAGATTTTCAGAAATTACAAAAAAACCCTTTAGAATTAATCCATCTTACATTTTCCCCTCATATGCAATAAAAATTTCAAAATTTCCCCTTATCTTTATCAAAATATTACAGTTACTCACTTAAATTTAAAACACAATCAAACCTTAAGGTTTTTTTTTAGTTTTCAAAAACCTATTGTATTTTTTTTGTAATTAGCTCAAATCTCAGGGGCCTTTTTCTAATTCTTCGTAATTAAAACCAGTCTCATAATTTAAGCAATTTATTTGTTGTAAGAACTCAAAATCGGGGCCACTGCTCAACTTTGTTCTGATTACATTATATAGTTTCAAACTAGCATTTCTTTAATCCACACTGGTAGGCAGATACCATGCTACAGTCTCAAACTCTTGTTATTTAAATTGATACTTTTCGTGAATGAGGGAAACTCGATTCTAGTCCACACCTTGTGCCCTTTTTTTCACAATATAATTCATCTTTGTTCGTGTCCTTTTTTTCCCAATATAATTCATTTTTGTTTGTGTCATTCTTTTTTCACAAACACAGTGAATCTGTCCAACTATGAGATGAATGTTTGAGTATCATGGTTTAGCTCCATTTCAAGTCATGTGCCTTCAATCCATATATGTTACACATGACATAAAATTTTCATCACATTTGAACCAGAGTAAGGAGGCAAAAGAATATATATCGCCACTCAAAGCTTATCAATTTATCCTTAAAAAGAGGTGCAAAAAATATACTCCTTTACAAAGATACTAAACATAATATGAGACATAAAGAATTCTTCAAGCTAAAGTCACCACACAATTAATAGCCAAAACGTTTCCTTAAATAGTAATTGAATCTCTAAGACATGAAGTGGTCTCTCGCAAAAATTGGGTGGCACCTCCTTGTTGTTAAAAGAGACTGTTACAAGTTATTTTCATCAAAATAATTCTACTAAGAAACTATAACTAATAAAGTCAGATAGTACATACCTCGACAAAGTAGAATCTCCATTTTGGAACATATTAGGGAAAATTGACCAAGGTTATGGTTTAGGCCTTGCCCCTTTACATTTATTTATATGCAATATAAGATGATAATTATACATATAAACCACTAACTAAATAAAATAATTACTTACCATATTCATTGTCGAAGATGAAATTTGAAACAACCAATTAGGTGGATGGGTACTAAGTCGGGAACCAAATGGGATTTCTTGAAAATGATGAACACCGGCATATTGCAAAGGTGCTACATCGTAGCTCTTTTTGATGGAAAAACATTGGTAGACTCTTGTGATGGATGGGAGCTTTGCACCTTCTTTTTCATACTTTTTGAAGTCCTCTCTCGAGATATATATATCCCATAATTGAAAATAAAAATAAAGTAAAATGAAATGAAAAAAAAAAACTGATTAAAGCAAAATAAAAGTCTTGATTTCAACAATTAAAACTTAGTTGAAGGTTTAATATTTTCTTTTCCTCTTTTGCTCTTTGAATCCCAATGGCTTGGAAAACGCTTATTATTAACTCCTCTCGGACTTCACTAAGAGAGGGTTGAGCACATGCTCACTGTCCATATTGTTATTTTCTTCCAAAGTATCCAATTTTCTGATTTCAGAACCCTCTAGCCCCTTATCAACACCACATGTAGTCATACCATCCATACTCAAGGCATCAATTAAAGCATTTAAACTTGAGAGAACACTCTTGAGCTCATTTCTCATCAAATTTCTCGCTTTAAGATGGACTTTACTTCTCATTGTGAGATCATAACAAAATCTCATTGTATGGTTCACATATACTGTCTCAGATTCATGATCACTTCCATTGAGATAGTCTTCACCAGTGTTTACTCTATCCCTTACATTTTTGGTCCATCTCATTTTTATATAACTCGTGGGTATTTTATGCACATTCATTTGTTTCAAAACTAACAAAGCATGCTTGCATAATATACCAACTCGACTCAAAATATTTGCATGAACATTTTATTTCATGCGATTCTACATCAAACTCAACTTTTTGTACTCGATTTGAATTACCTTGAGATCTTACTTTAAACTCAAATAAAGTTCCAAAGACATGTAGGTTGCCCATCAAAGTCGATACCCAAAGAATCAATCAATTCGATCAAACATATTATATATCGTATGAGTATAAATCGCAGAAAGATCTTTCAACAAACAATTCATCTTTACAAAAAAGTGTAGGCATCCCATGACAACATTTAAAGTCATATTCCTTCTCATCTTGACGCCATTTCTTTTGAACTTTTTCAAACCTTAAGACACATTCAAACAAAGTATGTGTCCTTTTACCACTATCTTTCTCGTAGTAGAATTCGTACCTTCACTTCTTGATGTAGCCTTAAGCCCCGCACTCAATCTATTTTTACTAAAAGCAAAGTGACCATTTATGTCTCAATTTGCACATATTCTTTAGCCAAGAATGATCATAAAGATTATAATCAACAATCATTTTACTCCACACTTCCTCAAACTCTTCTTCGATTCACAAAATTCCATACACTTATGGAACATATTCTTAAACCCCGTATTACTATTCAAACTACCGAAATGTGAGGGAGCATGGAGCATTTTGATAGATATGCCACTGACACAAACGATGGTGAGAGTCAGGAAATACAATTTCGATTGCATTCATCATTGCTTGACATTGATCTGTAAAAATTTTTTCTGGTTGTTTGCCACCCATAGATTGAAGAAATGTATTAAACAACCATTGAAAAGAGGCCTCTGTTTCATCAGACATAAAGGCTAAGCCGAACATCACATTATGCATATGATGATTAATGCCGGTGAAAGGGGCACAAATCAAATTGTATTTGTTGGTTTTGTAAGTTGTATCAACTGAAAGGACATCACCAAAAGCCTCATAATCAATCCGACATCGACCATCCCTAAAAAAGAAGTTGCACATCCTATTATTTTCATCAACTTGAAAATCCCAATAGAACAATGCATCTTCATTTGTTTTATTTTTGAAATATCGAATTAGTTCAGCAGCATCTCCATCTTCAACACGTCTGTAATCCTTTGCTAAACGATTAAGATAATCATAAGCATCTTTTTTAAGAAATCCTATATTTTTCCTCCCATGCGATTCTTGTTGCATATAAGAATAAGCATTAGCTAAAAATCCAAAGATCTACTAACGCTTTCAACGTATCCCCTTTAGCATATGAAATATTGCGAGCCGACCTCAACATATATCTTTAATCAAAGGCAATGACCATGTCATGATTGTGTTCGATATCAAAAATAATAACTCTCTACTCTTCGTTCTTTTTGCGCCAATTCTAAGCCTTGCGGTGCAACCCGTCCTTGTTTCCATTTTTAGATAGATTGCTTGCTTGGTTTTACCGCTCGTTTTCATCTTTTGTTCCATTACAAGAACAATCAAATTCCTTCATATAAAGTTCTCCACTATTATCATGGAAATATGCTTGTTTCCTTTTCTAACATCGAAACCTTTAGTACACCCATATTCACAATATAATAAATATGCATCCTCAAGATTTTTTATCTTTTGACCAACCGCTAATCTACGCTCAAATTCTTCTACCATAGACTCATTATATACCTCAAGATGTTCAAAAATGATGATTCTCATTGTATAATGCTTTGGCCCACAATTAGCATTTTTTGGCTCCGAGTGGTGAATTTTCATCCATGTCCGCATTGATAGACATAATAAATAGAAGTATAAACATCAAGCCTTTATGTACATTATCGAAATAAAACAATAAGAAGCAAAAATCTATATAATCTTCTTTAGAATTAATTTTAACTCATTGTTTTCTTCAAGTTGTACTCGAAATTCAAAAAAAAAAACAAACAAATCAACCTATTCATGGTATAATCAATTCTCGATCAAAATAAACTAATAAGTAGAACAAATATCACAAGATTTGTTCCTCATATTCCAAAACATAATCCTTTTAACAAGAATCACAATTCAAAATAAATTACTCCTCAAATTCCAAAAACATAATTCTATTAACAAGAATCACAATTCAAAATAAATTACTCCTCAAATTCCAAAAACGAATTCCATTAACAAGAATCACAGTTCAAAATAAATTTTAATATAATCCAAAATTTGAGAACAGAACATCACAAAAAAAAAAATCAATTTGCATCTACCTAAAACCCCAATAAATAAAAACCCAATATGTTTACCTGTTTCAATACTTGTAATCATGATATTGCAAGGGAGATAAAATGGAGATCAACAATGGACAGAGAAAATATAGTCTGCAGTTGATGAGTTGCCGCTCAAATTCTTGAGTCGTGAAGGTACGTGGTTTTGGTGGATGGAGAGAGAAAATTAGATTTGGATCAATCTAATTAAGGATTACTATTAGCAGACTAAATTAAAATTTAACCCTGGTTAAGTTAATAAATTAAAAAAGAGAAAAACTAAATTAAAAAAGGAAAAAATAAAAAATAAAAAAGTGGACACTTGTCGCATGGGGATATGGCTGGTGGATTACTCCTGGTGGAGCATCAAGGAAACCTAAAAGGCTTTAAAAATTATGCATTTGAGCTCTTCAACTAATATTTGTATATTCATGTATTTTGACTATCTTTAATACATGTATATTTTATATTTGAGCTTATCTCATTTCTTGATAATCATATATAATTGTATTTAAGTTGATTAAATCCAATCAAAAAATATTTATTTTAATTGAAAAAAGTATCTCAAAATATGTATCCAAATATTATATATATATATATTATATCCATACACAATATTATAGTAATATATATTCATGTAAGAACAAATAAAATATTGATTTAATATGAAATTATATTCATAATAATGTGTATAGAAAATTATTTCTTATATTTATTAATATACTTTTCATGTTAATAGATTTTTGAATATTTATCAATGTATTATGATATTCAACTTTTAAAGTTGTACATTTTGACTATTAGATTTGAAGTTGTTTGTTTAATATTTTTTGATATATGTACATATATAAAAATAGAATAGTTTTTATATTTACAATGTTTCATTTTTCCCTAAAATTATGTTGCTAAATATGAAACAAGATTTTTGTTTAATTCCTTTAATAATTCTAACAATTGTTTAACTTTTAAACCCTAAAAAATATTGAATTTGAAATGTCTTTATTTGTTGATTATATTGAAAAACAAATATATATATTAATATTTGGCATTAGGAAATTGTATTTTTTTCAAATTGTTACTTTCTTATAGATAAACATGTTAAATAAATAGATACAATTCACATTCACACAAATTATTATCAACCAAATTTATTGTCCTTAAAGAGGGTTTTTAATATAATAATTTATTTTTATATCGTTTAACTGTATGATTTATAATCAAATTAATTAAAATTTTATTTTAATTATTTATTGAAATTCTGAAAAATTTGGCAATCACTAAAGATTACTTTTGTACAAATACATTTGTCCATTGCCCATCCTGAATAATACCAAATATGAGAACTCGAATAGAACATAATAAATAGAAAATCCAAATAGTACAATACAAATCTCCATAACTAAATTTAAAAAAAAATTAAAAGTTGACTTAATAACATCAATAAATAAAATACATGGTAAAATCGGCAAAAATAAAAAATATCTCAAAAAAAAAATAAATCTAATAAAAATAGTAATATTGTCAAAACTATGGTTTGTTGACTACTATTTTATTAATTATTGTACTTAGTTCTCATATTATCTTATACACATACGTTAACTTTTCATTTATTTTAACAATGAGTTTTTGCAAAAATCTTTGTCGCCAATTTACACATACAAACAACTTTGAAAAATAAATTTTCATCCGAATTTATTACTATAACCTTGAAAAAAAGTCGACAACAATTTCACACTTATTAAAAATCAAGACATGGCTAAAACGAAATATGCGATATAGGTGCGCCTGTGCAATTCTATGAAAAATCAGTTTTTCAAGATGGAACACAAATACACAATCTTGAATGTATTATTTATAATTATGAAGTATGATACTTTTTTTTACTTCATCAATGAAAAATATTAAATAATATTTCATGTATATTGTTTGATAATATATCAAAGTTATTATATGGCAGGATATATAATTTGTATTAGAAAAATGCACACGTCACAAGACAAAAATAGAGGTCTCACAAATCTACCCGTGCATCGCACTAAAACGCTAGTAATAATAATAACAATAACTATATACATAATTATCTTTTATAAAATCTCTGTTTATCATTAAAATAAAATGAATAATAACAAAAATTAAATAAAATAAATTTAAAATATATATCGAGAACATTCTTCTACGTAACATTTGTTAATGAAAGAAAAATGGGATGGGTTATATTATTGCAAACTCCAAATTGTCAAAACATGGGGATAAAACTTGGTGTTGGTAGCCATCTATAGATGTTCCTTCATGGGACAAATATATGAAGGCATTATTATTAGAAATTTCAAACTAGTTGAATTGTGTGAGAAATAGGGGAATTATTAGCTATAACCCTCGAAAATTTGTTTGTGTTTAAAATTTCATATAAAAATCTCATCTCAACTAAAAATATATTGTTAAACTATATATATACTTTATACAAATATAAACCAACTATAATTTATTTAAACAAACGAATAAAATAATTAATACAATGTAGTAGTAGTAGTAGTAGTAATAATAATAATAATAATAATAATAATAATAATAATAATAATAATATATATTACATTTAGTGGAACTCGAGTTTATATAAACGGATTTTGAGCTTTGATAAAACAAAATATATGACTTGACCATTGAATGAGTTTGGACTACATCGGATTGATGCGACTAAACAATATTATCGTAACATAACAAAAGAAAAAAATATTAATTATAGTATTAGTAATAATAACATAAAAGATGATAAATATATCAAATCATAAATTGGGTATTACAATTATGATGAATAATATGTACTTGATAAGAAAGAAAAAGTGAAGACGCCGAAGAACTGAGGGGAGCGAAAGTTGTAAGTTATAATCATAAGTTTGAGTGTTTGACCACGGATTTTTTTAATAAATGTTAATATTTTCTTGCATTATACGTTTTAATATTTTTAAGATTTACGTTATTAATCTACCGAACTCATATGTACACATCATTTTTCAAAGAGAGAACAGTTTATTTGAGGAAATTCCGCCACATACTCTCATTTTTGGGACTGCTTACGCTCCTTTCCTTATTTACTCTCCCGGTTGATTTTTTTGACTTTTTTTTACGCTAATGTTTATTTCTTTGTTGTTATTTTTATGTTTTTATCGATTTTTTTTGTTCATATATTTATTTATATATTATTTCTGTTGTTTCGATATTGTTTATATTTATTTCTTGGTTGTTTCTAAGTTGTTTCGTTGTTGTTTCAATGTTTCAATACAACTTTCACTTATTTTTTACGCTCTCTTTTGTTCACGTGTTTTTTTATATATTGTTTTTACGTGTTATTTTCTATAGCCTTTTTTATGTTGTTATGATATTTCTTTGTTTTTTCCATGTAGTTTTCAATGTTTTAATGCAATTTTTACCTTATTTTAAACTTTTTTTATTGATGTGGTTTTTACTATATTGTTTCCGTTGTTTATAGTGTTTTTAATGTTGTTATGATGTTTTATTTATTGTTTCCATGCTCCATTATATGTTTCAATGTATTCTTATTTACCTATTTTTAAGTTTTTTTGTTTATGCGTTAGGAACTTGAATCCGATCCAAATTTTCACCGTATAAAATATGCATAACAAAAGCACGTGCGTGGCTGCTTAATGAAGAAAATTCTTCTGTTGATTTTTAGCTTAATAGTACTAAGTAACCCGTCGAATTTTCGTAGTCCGGCTGTTGTCAAGTATCTTTGCTAGATTAGATATTTTTTGGGAGAAAAATTAGGACTTTTGAAGAAGGGTAATTCGCTCAGTCAATTATTGATTTCTTACAAAAAGAAAAAGGAAATAGTAGAACTTGGACCTGGGAGGAAATTACAAAACCATAACAACGAAAACTGTCCTTGACTGGTAGACCAAGTCTACTGCAGAAGTCATAAATTTTATTCAGAAAAATTCCTTTTATTGACTGCTTTGATTAATTTATATATATATATATAGAGAGAGAGATGGATCAATGGACACCCTCCTTATTTGAGAGGGTGGAGATTTATTCAGAGGCGTAGATAGGGGGCGACCCTTAAGACACCCCAAATTTTTTTTTTCCTGTTTTTTCAAATGGAAAAAAAAATTAAAAAAATTTATATGTATTTTTTAAAGAGAAAAATAATTGAGCTAGGGAAAATGAGGGAAAAAAATTTGAAAGGGTAGGGGTAGCCCGGTTTCATACTACCTGGATTTATTATAGTCATTGGATTGATATTTTGTATGGCTCAAATTAATCCCTTTATTTTAGGCAAGTAGTTAATGCATGATTTTTAGGGGGTCAAATAGGTAATTTATATTATTTTTGGATTTTTAATTAGGGGCAAATATGTCTTTTATTTGAGTGTAGAAGGTAAGTTTTAATTTTTCTTTTTCGGTTCCCGAGTTTAAGGGGCTTCAAATCCTACCAAATCAAACCCAATAAACCCCAAAAACGCCGACTCCTTTAAACATTTTTTCTCACTTTCAAACACTCCATCTTCTCACCGTCTCACACTCCATCTTCTCACCGCCGCAGCGTATAAACCTTCACGCACGGCCACCACCGTCCGTTGCGCCAAAATCGCCGAGCCACCGCCATCCTCCACCGCGAGACCCGCCATGAAGAAGACCATCACGACCTTGAAGAGGACTCCGGTGACATAGCCCCGCAAAAAACAGATCCGCCATCCTACCATCTTCCTCTCCATCGTCGACTTCGCGACGGTCCGATATTGCCTTGCTCGAATTTTATTTTTTTATTAATTTACGGACCTGGGCAATTAAGACGATGGCAATGGTGTAACACCTAAGGCGGTGGGTTATCATGGCGGCAATTAAGTTTCATCGCACATTTTGTTTAATTTCTTGGTATGTAATTTTAACCCAAATCTTGAAAATATTTTTAGAAGTAGTTTGTGTAGTTTCTAGGGTTTTTATCTTTTGATTGTTGGAGATTTATTGTTATAGGGTTTAGTTATCTTCGATTTTTCTGGAGATTTCGATTTCTAGTAATTTCATGGTTGGGTTTGTATTTTCGACTTTCGACTTTGACTTTTCTGGATATTATTCTACTGTATTTTTAGGTGAGTTTTAGTGGTTATTTAATACAATTTTGATGTTTTATCATAAAGACATTTTTTGTGTATGTCTTCAACATAGTTTAACTTCAATTGTAGTTGTATAATACAATTTTAATGTATTTGTCATCAAATGTTTGTGTAGTGTTAGAATAATTTTACTTTGTATTATGATGATATTTTCTTTGGCTTAATTACAAAGTTGCTAATTTGTGAAGATGGCTAGAGGACAACAAAAAAAGGCAACTTAATATTGGTGGTACGAGTAGTGGGGCGGGAAACAAATGCTCGAGACTAAGAAAAGGAGAAGGGGCAAATGTCGTGTTGTCAAGAATTTGTGAATGATGTATAATTAGTGCGCTTTTCACAGATATAGTATTAGAATATTGTATAATTAGTGCGCTTTTCATGCATAGTATTACAATGATGTATAATTAGTGCGCTTTTAATGTGAAATTAGTATTAGAATGTTGTATAATTAGTGCGCTTTTTTCACAAGCGTGCATAGTATTCCAAATAACACTCGTTTATTCACTTTAACATTACTTTGTGTGGTTAAGAGCGTTGTATTGTATAAATGTCGAAATTTCACCGTATTATATTTTTATTTAATCGCGGTATTGAAGTGCATTTATTTTATACAAAAAAATAAGAACGTGTTTAATCATTCCAAATATTTTAGATGATATACAAGATACATACTAAGTCGAAAACAACGTGTTTAATCCTTCCAAATAATACTCGTTTATTCACTTTAATATTATCTTTGTGCGGTTAGGGCATGTTCACCGTATAAAAATCAAAATTTCACCGTAATATATATTTTTTTTCTTTGTGTATTGAATTGCATCCTACAATTTAGGAAACGCTTGACTACATGGGTTCGAAATTTTCGGATTATCCGCCTTTTTTGGGGCTCTATCGGGTTTGATTTGGTAAGATTTTGTTGCCATTATTTTGTGTTTATCACTTCAAACGCTTGACTTGGTGGTTGGTTATTTTCTTAATTTGTCTATTATGCCCTTACTACTTATAATTAATAATTATTAATATAAATACCAGCCATTAAATCTGACCCTTAATTGCAATATTTCAATGGCTTGATAAATCTCCACCACTGCCTCATATAGGGGTGTCTCATTTGAACCTTCCCCTATATATATATTTATACATACATATAGGTATTGGTTCAAATGAGACCAATATCCTGGAGTGAGACCGTAGGGATTCATCCGTGCGTTTATTTTTTGTTTTGAAGGGCTTAGATTAATCTAATATTTAAGGTAATTTTAATCATAAAAACATTTAAAAGGACAAAAATGTAATTATACTTATTTTTTTGGTTATATAATTAAGGGAAGTATTCTGAATCCCTTAATTTCCGGCACTCATGCATTAATGGATGATCTTTTGATATATCCAAGATTTATTGGGAATCAGATTTTTTCTTAAATCCTCTTTCACACGTCTCTTCTTTTCTCACGCCTTTTCCATTACCCATATTATTTCTTTTCATAGTCAACACAAAGCATAGGAAGAGGCTATTGTTGCAAGCAAAATTCTACTGCAAGTCTATCGAAAATTTGGAGATTGCGAAGCAAAGGCTAAGTTCTTATTCCGTAATCATTTTTTTTTACAGAATCGATTTTCGCTATATAATTTTTGGCATGCATTCTTGTTACATTTGTTTTCGATTTTTTTGCAATTTTATTTGCATGGAGAATTTTTTTTCACATCTAGAATAATTAACTGCAATTTTTTATATTTCATAATCTATGGTTCGTTTTAACTCGAGATAATTTTGGAATTTTATTGTTCAAGTTCATGAGCAACTGTGTGGTAGCCATTGTTGAAACTGCTTTTTTGGGTTTTTTATTGTATAGTTAAATTTTGTTGTTTTGATGTGTGGATAGTTTATTTTTTCGACATCCTTAGCAATGTTTCGATGCATATGTTTTGAGAAATCTCGATTATTATATACAATATTGTTGGTGAATGCAAGTTTTTTTTGGAATTTTTTGAGTAGATTAGTTTTCTAAATTTTTTTTATTTTCGTTGTATATGTTTAATAATTTTGTTGCATATTTTATAACTTTTCGTTGCATATGTAATTTTGTTGGGTGAATGCAAGATATGTAATTTTGTTGCATATTTAGCACTTTTTCGTTGCATATTTAATGCCATACAATCGATTTTGAGTATGTAATGAAACAAAGGCGACTTTGTTTCATTTTTTGGCAATGTTCTAGATATTCGATTGTTGTTTAATTGTTAATATATTTGATGTATAGATTTCAGTTTTTTATTGCATTTGATAGCAATTTTTGTGCATATTTTTCATGATATATCACCATGCATTACAATTTTTACACGAGCGTTTGTATTTGAATTATGCATTGATCTATTTTAATCTATGCAAACAAATTACACTTTTCATACATCAATTTAATATGCATCTATCAATTAGTATATATGTATCTTTTTTACCATTTTATTTATTAGTCTCGATGACTCATAGATACATTATAATTAAAATATTTATACAATATAATTCAATTATTTATGCATAATGTTTTTCCAGGGGTATAAAGATAATCGAGGTTGTGAACGATGGCTAAGTTTCAAACAAAATAGGAGATTTCGCAGAGGGGATGATGGAGGCAATGGAGAGGGTAATTCTGTACCAAAAAGGCGAAGGATGGGAAATCAAGCCAAGAAGGCTTGGAAGCTCAACGTTAATAAGATTGATTGCGGCATATTTACAATGAGGCACATGGAAACATATGAAGGTGGAGGCGTGAGAGGGTGGAGCAGCTGGTCTCCAAAAGGGTAATGATTCCAGGATTACAACCGAGGACAAAGTATTGCCATGCGATTGTTGTTGACCAGCTTTAATGAGCACAAAGAGAGAAACCTGGTTGAAGCGAGGAGGTTTTTGACCTGAAGAAATTTATTTAGTCTAGTTATTAATGAAACTATTTATGGTGGATATGGTATCTTTTGTTCAAGACATGTTTTATGGTTGGTTTTGATTTTTGGAATTTTGGATTTTTGTCTAGTGCTTGGCGACTTTTTTGGAGACAAACGAGTTCTTCGATATCTTTATGATTTTATATAAGGGCTGGTCTTGGTTATTGCTCATTTTTGCAAAATTATATTCATGTTCGAATAGCATACCAAAGTTGCGTGTGGTTTTTTTAAGATATCAAATGAATATTGTTTGATTTTTTTGTTGCATACGTTGTGATTTAGTTTTGCATACATTGTGATTTATTTTTGCATATTGTTTTATAAGGTAACATTTTTTCATGTTTATATCGCATATGCACACTATTTTTAATGGTTTTTTTAATTGGTTATATTAGAGTTACCCAATTTATTCTCGAACGAAAAATTAGAATATTACATAATCCTTTTATTTCAAAATTATTATTTGATTTTTAATGTATACTTAGACAATTTACATTGCACGTTCTATAATATAATGCCTATGGACGATGTTTTAATTTGATCAAAAATGCATCATACAATTAGAAGACAAAATATACATGGATTGCGTGAGGATTATTTTTTTATGTTTATATTGCATAGATAGACCACTTATTTTGCTCCGGAAATTAGCACAGTACGTAATCCTCTCTGTTCAATTTTATGATTTGGTTTTTCATGTATACTTAGATAATTTACATTGCACATTCTGTTTATAATATAATGCATATGCACGATGTTTTTAATTTGATAAAAAATTACATCTTATAATTAGAAGACAAAATATACATGGATAGCGTGAGGATTGTTTTTTATGTTTATATTGCATAGTTAGACAACTTATTTTGCTCCGAAAAATTAGCACAATACATAATCATATCTTTTCAATTTTATGATAAAATTTTTAATGTATACTTAGAAAATTTACATTGCAAATTCTGTTATAAAATAATGCATATGCACGACGGATTAATTTGATAAAATATTACATCATATAATTATAAGACAAAATATACATTAATAA
Organism: Rehmannia glutinosa; assembly: GCA_016081115.2. Lineage (NCBI taxonomy): Eukaryota > Viridiplantae > Streptophyta > Magnoliopsida > Lamiales > Orobanchaceae > Rehmannia > Rehmannia glutinosa. Next base: position 41,291,128 of record CM071927.1, read on the forward strand.
CACTAGATTTATGCACGTAACAAACCTTTATATATTCAAATATAACGCGGAAAATAGAAAGTAGTCTTCAAAAATTCAAGCATTATACTTATATTAATGTCTACAATGTATCAGTGCGCTTTGGACAAGTTCTGTTGTTATGTGGGGCGACTTCTCCACACGTACAAATATGCAACGTGCGTTGCATCCAACCCTATTGGAAACTCTCTTGTGGGGCGCCGTGTTCATGTTGTTTGTATCATCATCATTTAATGTGATTGGTTTTGGGATCCTTGAATTCTTAAAACCTTCCCGGTTGCATAATATATATTGCACACAAATAACATCATCTCTAAATTTGCTTGTCGTGCTTCTTCGGATATCGAACCCACATATCGAGCCATATTCCATGTAAAAATAGACACCAACCTCTAACGTAGAAAACTCCATACCAACACGCGAATTTTGTCTTGCTCTACCTCCGGAATCCAGTATTTTGTTGACCTGAGATATTTCAAGCTTCTCTTTTGGGTTGTTAGTTGTGCCTATTGACATAAAATTAACAAAAATATACACCAAAACAAGATAAAAAATGTAACAAAATATGACATAACTGTAATATTAATTAAAATACCAACATAGTCCAATTTTTGGGTTCATATATTTTGCATTCATGCATCATTACCTTCAAGCAAAAAATTCAACATATTATACGTATTCATGCATCAATATATAGTTATATATGCATAAATTCAATAACGTTGGGACCAAGAAAAATCGTAAATGCCCTAAGTAATAATAAGTTTGCAAGCTAATATTTATGATTTATTTATGCAAATTTTCGAACAGTACCATATGCACAATAATACAGCTATATATGCATCAAGATAATGCTAAAAATGCAACATTTATGAGCATCATAAATGCCTAAAAATGTTGAACAAAAATTTCTCGGGGACAGGTATACGTATTTGTATGCTTTGAATCATTTTTATAATTAACTATGCAATAATAATTATAATAATTATAATAATTATATATGCAATATACTACACGTATCAATACATCATTATCCCATTAAATATGCAATTTTAATTATAACACCAAAATAGTCAAATGTGTGGGTTCATATATTTTGCATTCGCATAACATTACCTTCAAGAAAAATATGCAACATATTATCCGTATACATGCATCAATATATAGTTACATATGCATAAATTTAATGTCGTTTGGAACAACAAAAAAAAATTCACACACCCCGTAATACAAATTTATTTAGGCAAATTTTATGAACATTATCATATGCACCATAATACACCTATATATACATCCGTGATAATGCTAAAAATGCAACATTACGAATATCATAAATACATAAAAATGTCGTACCAAAATATTGAACTGGTATACGAATTTGCATGTTTCAAGCATTTTATGATTGATTATGCAACGATTTTAAAACGTATATTGAAAGTATTAAGAATATACTCACCTAATCATCTTCTTCAGCGTAGTTTTCATCCGTAAAATAATCCATGCTTGATTTCTTTGATAACAGATGCGTGTTGAAGAAGTGGTTTCTCTTTATCTCAAGTGCTTTTCTTCTTCTATAAAATGGACGATCCTACGTTTATTTTTTGGTAATGATTAGTGTTTTTGGTGGGGATTATCATTGATTCCTCCTCCTAAATTATAGGTAATAGATATGGTAAGTTAGAATCATGCATATGTTGTTAGTTGACCTCAATTTTTGTGATTTACCATCATTATACCTCAACCGAAATTAATGCTTGAGAATGCTTCTATATTTAATATTTTCATATCATTCATTCATTGTTAAATTGCAACGGTCTCAGATGAGTCCCTACGGTCTCACCCCAATATATGGTCTCATTAAGAACCATCCCCTATATATGTATATATATATAGGGATGCGATCTTGTGTGGCGCCTCTTATTGTGTGGCAGTTTGAATTGATTCCATCCATCCACACCTTTTATTCAATGGTCCAGATTGCTATTAAAAATAACTGATTTATCAATTAATTAATAGGTGGAAATTAAAGGGCATAATAGTAACTAGCAAAATGCCATAAATCACGCCCATAATATTAAGGGATTGATTAATATCACGCTTTCCATAATCAAATTGTGCACCATTTTAATAGCCGAATCAGACACCATTTAATAAATCGATCGCACACCATTTTATATCGAACAATGCATCATTGTATAAATAATTGTACATCATCTAAAGGACTATAAAGACAAAATGATGTAACTATCTTCCCATTTAATAACTTAACCGTGCACTATTTTATATTTAATGAAACAAGATCATTGTATAACTAATTGTACATCATCTAAAACCATATCAAAAACTTAAGACCGCCTAACTGGTCCGACTGCTCGACTTTGATCTCGACCCGTGACCCGGATCCACGACCCAATGGCATTTTTGTGATTTCCGCCGCTAATGGCATTTTTGTAATTTCCGCCTAGCCTAGTGGCATTTTTGTATTTGAACATGGCTTTTCAATATTCAAATGGGCATTTGATACATCAAACTTTCCCCTCTTTATCGAACCATCCATTACTTGCATGTGACTTCTCAATTCTCGACTTCTCATTTCTCGTACATTGCAAAAAAACTCTATACGTAACTCTTTCGAATCGAAAGTTTTGGTGTGTTGGTGCGTGAAGTTTCAAGATCTTGTAGCATTTTCGCTCGAGTTTGATAGAAGACCACCGCTCATTCGCGTTTCAAGTTCATGTTTATTTCAAAACAACAGAGATCGCTTGTATTCATCCAAATAAGGTAATGTTTGCTTCATGCTATGGTTTTTAAGATTCCCCGAACTTTGAAAACGGTAGTTTTGTCGAGTTTTAATGTCTAGGGTTTATAGTTTTGTGGTGATTTGTTTGATATTTTCAATTCAAACCCTATTTTCTCGGTTTTTGGTAGTTTTTTTGTTATTTATGTTGTTTATGTGTTTTTGTTTACTTCAATGATATTGTTATCAACATTTAATTTATACAAACATTTTCTCGTGTTTCCTAATCTTTTTTAAATGTATTAGTAGTTAGTTCATATAGTATTAGTTGTTATCATGTAAAGTATTAGCAATGATATCTCTATTTTTAGCCTCGTTTTTTATGTTGGTGGTTTTTGTATTTTCTATTACTTGTTACTCTCAATTGTATTAGTTGTTACACTGAAAAGTATTAGTCAAAAATCATACGTCCTTCTCTTGTAGATGTTTTTGTGATGTCGTTTATTTCTGCTTTTCTTTTTACATGTATTAGTAGTTAGTTTGAATAGTATTAGTGTAAATTATTTAAAGTGTTAGTAATGATTTCTCCGTTTTTAAGTTGGTGGTGTTTGGCATTTTGTATTACTACTTACTCTCAATGATTTTTGGTGTCAATATTTTAGCCCTATTTTTATGTTGGTGATTTTTTGTATTTTGTATTACTTGTTACTCTCAATTGTATTAGTTGTTACATCGAAAGTATTAGTCCAAAACCATAGGTCCCGCTTCTTTGCGTATGTTTTTGTCCGCTATTCTCGTTGTTTCTTTTAAATGTATTAGTAGTTAGTTTGAATAGTATTAGTGTGTATTATGTAAAATGTTAGTAATTATTAGTCCAAAACCATAAGTATTACTTGTTTCTCTGTTTTGGGTGGTGTCTGGTATTTTGTATTACTACTTACTCAATAGTATTAGTTGTTACACTCGAAAAGTATTAGTCCAATAGTGTTTTTTATCCTCGTAAATTATTAGTTATTGATTTCTCGTGGTGCTTATGTTGTTGGTGTGTGCAAGAATAAAATGGTGCGTGTTAAGAACCCGCAAAGAGATCAAAAAGGATGATATCCCTCCATTGGCTTTGGTTCCATACGAGGCCAACTTTGGGATTGTCAATCAAAGACAAAAAAATCCATTTTCAAATAGAAAGAACGAGCCATCATAGTATTTTTTAACTCCTCCGAAAGGAAGGGTGGCAATTTGATCATTTACCCACCTCAAGGGAGGAATATATTCCACCAAAGAAGCAGCAAGAAGAGAAAAATGTTGCAAAAAAAAAAAAGAGCTAAAATCTACTATACTTTTTCAATAGCTTTTAGTTCAGAATGTAAAGTATAAGCACTAACTTTTTTTTTTATTTTACATTTTTTGCAGTGATTTTGTCACACAATGTAGACCACGAGGTCCGTGTGAAGTGGTATCCAATCTTACCGTTGCTCAAAAGAGAGATGTTGAAGCCATTGGTTTCGGAGGACTATTGAAGATGGTCAAGGTGAATGCAATCCCTACAAAAATGCCGAGGTGGTTAATTATCAACTTCAATGGTACAAACCAACTTTCTTAGATTGATCAAAATAGAAGTTTTGTGGTGACGACGAAGGATATTTAGGATCAAGCTTTCTTCCTCGCAAGCAACGGGTTGTGGACGTTTTAAGAAATAATGAGAGTTTAGCTCTAATGACTCGATTGGAATGCTAGGTACAAGTTTAAGGCGTGGTTAGTTTGAAGTTTTTTAGGTCTCATGTATGGAGAGTATGGTGGATGGCGGTGATGACTTTAAGCATTTTTTTGGTTTTATTTTCATTGTCTTCATTCTTAACACCAAGTGCCAACAAGAACATGGACTTTGGTGTTTTACGCTCAGCTTGTTGAGGTGGAAAAAATAAACCGCTGGATTGGTGCACACATGTTCGAATAGCCGTGGTTGCCGTGAACAAATATAAATCGTGGAATGTTAAGAATGTCAACGTGCATTTTTTGGTTCCGCAGATCTTGTATTTTCACCGGTTGAAATGCAAGGTCATGCGAACCCACAACCCTACCATTGATACAACATTAGAACACAGAGAAATCAAGAACAAGGTTGCGTAAGAAATTGCAAATGAATTCAGATATGGAGAGTTTCGACGTACACATATCCCGTGTCTCGTAGGAAATGGCAAGGTGGTGTGAAGAAAACTCGTGGCAGGGAAATATTGGTGAGGAAGAAGAGTGAGTGAAAGATGGGCAGGTGATTTTAAAGAAAGGTGAGACAAAGGAGAGAAAGAAACCCGAGAAGGATGATGATAGTGAGGATGGTGAGTTGATCGAATTGATCAAGTACAAAAGGCCAAAAGGAGAGATGGTGGATGAGGAGATCCACAGATTGGCGAAGGATGTAAGATAAATGTTGTTATATGTATTATTATTTACCGCAAAGTATTAGTAGTTTTCTAATGATTTTTGCTGTTTTGTTTTGCAGAAATGAGTGAGTTATTCATGTTGGCCGAGGAGGGACATGAATGTCATATTTCATGCGCACATGGAAAGGGTCAAGAAGCCGCAGCACAATTCACTAAAAAGAGACTTCATTGTCTCCACCGCTGAAGTTTTCGAGACTCAACAATTTTTTTCATGTGCAAAGTCTGCATGAATATGTTGATGAGGTTGTCAAGAAATTTGAAAGAATGAAGAGATTCATTGACCCTTCCATGCCCCACTTTGAGATTCTCGACCCTAAGAGGGTGTTATACCTAGGGTGAATAAAGATACCCCCTGGGCCGCGCATGATGATGTAATACTTGAGGAGGAGGAAGAGGTGGAGGATGAGAAGGAAGAGGTGGAGGATGATGAGGATGATAAGGAAGATTTGGAGGACGACAAGGAAGATTTGAGGATGAAAAGGAGAAATTCCCCGAATCAAGATGCCATTGATGATTGTGTTGCATACCTTGAGAAGGATGATGAAGAGGAGAAGAATGAGAAGGATTTAGTAGAGTTGTTGAATTAGGTATTAGTTGTTGCACCGTAATGTATTAGTTTTTACACTATAATGTATTAGTTATTATTCTATTAGGTATTAGTTGTTGACCGTCGTATTGTATTAGTTTTATACTCATTAGGTATTAGTTGTTGCACCGAATGAATTAGTCAATTGCACTATAATGTATTAGTTGTGATAATCGAAGGTATTAGTTGTTGCACCGAAATTTATTGTTGTTACACTATAATGTATTAGTTGTTATCCTATTACGTATTAGTTGTTGCACTATAACGTATTAGCCGTTACACTATAATGTATTAGTTGTTATACATCGTTAGGTATTAGTTGTTGCACCGTAATGTATTAGTTGTTACACTATAATGTATTAGTTGTGATAATCGGAAGGTATTAGTTAATTGATACTAATAGTTTGCCATTGTTTTGTGGAAACAAAATGAATGGTGGCCCATCCGTGAGAAGAAAGCTTTCAGTGTTCATTCATGAAAAACACAAAAGCAAAGAGTTTTACCGATGTTGTGTTGTCAAGGAAGCAAAAGGATGTGGTTTGACTATTGTTTCTTCAATCACAAAGAAACAAAGAGTAAGTAATGTTGCAACCGCCGCTTTGATTATGTTATTTGAATAATATTTTTTTCATTATTAACTCGATGTGTTATTTTTCCAAATGAGATGAACCAATTTTTGCACATTCTCGTGTTTCTTACGTGTCGCTGAAACAAATATTGCTTATATTGATCCTTTTTTGTATGTTTTTTTATGCCTTTCTTTTTTGTGTTTTTTTTTGTAGCACAATGTACGGCGTGCTTTAAGGCATCATTTTGCTCTATAATTCTATTGAATCCATTGAATTTGTGAGAGCGTGAAGTAAACAAGTAAGATTTTATTGAACCTGAGTCAATTTTATTAGTTTCCCGCTGATATGTTTTGTTAACATAATGTATTTATGATGTACATGTTCAAGATTGTTGGGCGTTTGTGTTTTTAGAGGATGATGGTTGGTACAGGAATTGGTATATGGCGGATTTTTTAAATTTTACGAAATTTTTTTGAATATTTTAGGCAAGTATTACTAGTTACGTGTAAATGTATTATGATGTGATGTAAAAAGTATTAGCATTGCTTTTTGTTAGCCGTAGATGGTTGGTACATGGGATTATTAGAAGTACAACTAATGAATTAGTATTAAAAGTTGAAATTATTATTATTGAAACGTGAAATTATATGTATGTTTTTTCATGTGTTTGTCTTGAAAAAAAAATTCTCAATAGATGTATTAGTTGTTGAAAAGAAAAGTATTAGATATGAAACATAAAAGTATTAACATAAACGAGTAATGTTTTTATGCAGACTACTTGTTGAGGGCTTTTTACAAGCAGTTGCAAGTATTATAGGTTCAGGTATGTTTTTACAATGCATTAAGTTACTTAAATGAATAAACAATCCTAGAACAAGTATTATAGGGTTCAGGAATGTTTTTAGAATACATTATGTTTCAATAATAAATAATCCTAGAACCATAAAACATGGGATATGTTAAAAAGTATCACACACAAATAAGAAATGTATCAAGAGATATGTTACAATGTATTAGTCCCCGTACAAGTATTATAGGTTCAATAATAAATAATCCTAGAACAATAAACATGAGATATGTTAAAAAGTATCACACACAAATAAAAAATGTATCAAGAGATACGTTATAAAGTATTAGTCCCCTCGTACAATTATTATAGGTTCAATAATAAATAATCCTAGAACAATAAAACATGAGTTATGTTAAAAAGTATCACACACAAATAATAAATGTATCAAGAGATACGTTACAATGTATTAGTCCTTGTATAAGAAAAATGGCACAACCAACAATGTTTTTATAGAACATGAGATACGAAAAATATATCGAAATAAGAATGTATCAAGAGATACATTGGAAAGTATTAGAAGATAAGTTACAATGTATTACCAGAGAAGTGAAATTGTAAACAATAATCGTAATTAAGTACAAATAATCAACCATTCTAAAACAATAGATTAGGAGTTTTCAATTCGAACTCCCTTGATGTGTTTGTGTTTGATGTGTCAAGACTCTTCTTTTTCTTGTTTTTTTTTCAAAATGCCCTTTCGCTTTTTGTTTTCCTCGCCTTTGTAACTTAACGAGTAGGATGATACTAGTAGAAGAACTAGAAATCTCAGCCACCGCAGAATTCATTGTAGCAAAATGTATCAATTCATCAATTGTTATAGAATCCCGCTTATAACCATCTTCAAGGATTCTTCTTGCTTCCTCATTTTCTTGGCATTTCAATACTATATTATAATACTTGCGCGTCATTTCATGACGCCAAGGAATGCAATCCTTAGGCCTGTTACTTTTCCAATTCCTCTATCTAATCTATCCCATAAGTCCCTTTTTGCAAACTTTGTCCACCTTCTTTTGATATAACAATTTTGTATTTCAACACCGAATTCACATGAAGGACCCGTAAATTAATGACAACACAAGAAACCACATTCCTCAAATCTCTTGCAAGAACAACTTATCAATTTAGTTGCAAAGACAAAATATCACCGTATGTGAAGCAACTCCATCATCATTCAAACAAAGATAAAACATAATGTCGCTCTTAAAATGTAACATTGTACAAGAAGTGGAAATTGACTTAAAATTCATCTTCAAAATCTTTAAAAAATGTCAATGTGTATACCTCGAAGCATGCTTCAATAGTCCATTCAATGGCAATACAAATGTAGGAGCCGCCCCTGAACACTGAAATTCATCCTTTGCTTCATTGCTCCTCCAACGTTTAATTGTTTCCTTGAAAATCACATAAAAGTCAGTTAAACTGGTTGTTTTCTTTGCATTAAATCCAATGGCATAGTTTGTACTTTCACTTCACCAGACAACAATATTCCAAAGAAGAAGTCTTTGTTAAATGTTGTACACCATTTCTCTCTTAAATCAAATAACATCTTAAACCATGGATGGTTTTCTAACACATTCCTTGTAATCATTTTATCCCAACAAATCCGAATTCAACGTCCTGGGCCAGTGCACCCGATAAACACTTGGTCGCCTTTCAACTTCCCGAACCGGCTTACAACATTTTGGTAGAGGTGCCATAAGCATAACCTATGCCGTGTTCCCGGAAAACCTACAAAAAACATATTATAAGTATTATATATAACAATCAATGTATTAGTATTAAGAAAGAAAAGTATTACATATAAAATGTAAAAGTATATTTTTGAATATAAATCAAGTGCAAAGGTAATTTTAAAACAGAGCGCAAGATTCAAGATTACACACGACATTGAAAAGTATTACACACGATATTGTAAATGTATTACCATTAACAAAGAAAAGTATTACACATTAACCGATGTGCAAATTGTATAAATATTTTACCTTTTCAATTGATTTTCTAATTGCTAGATCTTGATCTCGTGAAGATTGATATAGGGAATTGACCTTCCATTGATTTCTTAAAAACTTCAAAAATCCAATTGAATGAATCAGTTTTTTCATCCGCTATGAAACCACAACCAAACATCATGTTCTTCCAATGATTATTAATCCCAAAAAAGGGGCACAAATGAAATTATACCGATTTGTTCGAAATGTTGTATCAAATACAACATCACCGTATATCTTGTAATCCTCCTTCATCATTGTATCCTCCAAAACAGATTACACAATCTTCACATATCATCTAATTTAAATCAAAAAGAAGTCATGATCTTCAAAGATCTTGTTGGTACAACATGTCAATCGCTTTGTGCATCGCCCGCCTCAATTGCATTTATTTTGAAACGATTCACAAAATTCAAGTGGTCTTTCATTGTATAACCAATGCAATTTTCATCCCCTCGCATCTTGCGCCATGTATCTAAAAGATTCAATGGCTCTCATTCCACAAGAAATCATCTCCCAATAGCATTAGCCTTTTCAAGGTAATCACCCTTTTCGCGATGCAAATGACTCCACTCTTTTCTAGTGAGTTCGTGGTTGTGCAACATACTATGGTCAACAATTTCATAAACACCATCACTTTTAATTTTGTCCTCACGATTCCCTACACCTTTGTTCGTATTATAAATTTTTTCTTTTTTCTCAATGGTGTTTCTAGATCTTGTAGATCCTCACAGAACATACAAAATATTTTTCCGTCACAATACCAACATCATTGCATCTCGTAGTTGTTTCACGAATAATTAATCCAAGTTGCACGAGCATGATTGCGATACAAAGTTGTATATATTTCTTCAACACTATTCCTCTTCATACCAATAAGACAACTAGTCAAGTCTTCTCGTTATATTTAACAGAAGAAAATAATCAACATGAAGGAATGTATGAAAATTATGACACTTTTCTTTTTATTAAACACAATACTTTTTGCATGTATTCTGCTATATCGACTTTTACCTTCAACAGACTTCTATTGGAATGATGTTGTCCCCCCTCGCCCGTGGTCATTATTCCCTTCTTCATGATCATCACCGAATATGTTAGTGTTATTACACTTAAAAGTAACATAAGTTAGGAACAACTAAGAAATCAAATACATAATATGATGCATCTAAAAGCCTCGATACATTTATTTGATACATCTAATACATTATAATACAATGTGTAATACTTATCCACAAATTTAAGTCATTTAATAATAAAACAGACTTACTCAAGTCGAAAGTCCGATACATTTATTTGATACATCTAATACATTGAATGCAACGTGTAATACTTATCCACAAATTTAAGCCATTTAATAATAAAAACAATAACTTGTCTCCACCTCCATTATCGCACCTTCTTAAGCTTTTTGTCCAATGTAGATTTAACTACTAAGTAGGAATGTAGACACAAACTAATACCTATTAGGCTCGACGCGAACACATAGATTGAGGGTTGTGCAAACGAAGGTGAAGGTCGACGGAGGTGGTGGTGTCAATTTACGTAGATGCGGAAGGGAGAAATATCACGTAGTGTAGGTGCGCACTCGGAGGATGCGCCGTGATGTGGTGTTTTTTACGCCTCGTCTTAATTATTATCTTTCACCGCCGTTGTGGTTGTTTTAATGGGGATTGTGTCTCACTCTGGTTGTGGTTGGAGGAGGAAGAAGAAGAAGTCGGGAAATTAGGCTCCAATCACAAGATGTCCGAACGGGCTTTTTTTCTATTTTTTTCGCCGCAGATCCGGGTCACGAGATGGATAAGATAGTTTGACCCGTCCTAACGGATCTAGATCCATTAGACATCCTAACAGAGACTAGATCAAAGATAAAAATGGTGTAACCACATTCCCATAATGACGCCCTACAATCACGGATGAGATAAAGATCACGTTTCCATAATCGGGATTATGCACCATTTTAATAGTTGAACTGGCACCATTTAATAACCGATTGTGCACCATTTTATCTCTAACAATGCGTCATTTTATAACTAATTGTATATCATTGTGAGTAAACCACAATTGAATGAGAAACGGAACAATCGTAAAATTAAATCCCATAAAAATCGTCGGATTGAATGGTGTACAATTAGTTATACAATAATACAATCGTTAGATATAAAATGGTGTACAATCGCTTATTAAATGGTGTACAGCCAACTATTAAAATGATGCACTGGAATTATAGAAACGTGATATTAATCAATCCCTTGATTGTAGAGCGTGATTTATGACATTTTCCTAATTACTATTACGCCTTCCACCTATTAATTAATTGATAAATAAGTTATTTTTAATAGCAATCTTGACCATTGAATAAAAGGTGTGGATGAATCGATTAATCCACACCGCCACCTGCAGTTCCCTACCACATTTGATCCTAACCCTATATATATATATATATATATATGATACATGTAAAATATACGTGTATTTAGGAGCTTAAAATGATATATATTTGATACATTTGCATATATATATATTTAATGTGTTTTTACTTGGTTTCCTTAGAAGGGCATGATATTGCGTATTCTTGTAACGCTTACAGAAAATGGAGCATAAATCAAGAAATATCGCTTGAAAGGCCTTGATAAGATTGATGAATGCAAAGAGAAGATAAAAAAGACGGAAAAATCGGACAAAAACACATCACACTACTGACTGTGTGGGACCACACGACCGTGTGACCTACCCGTGTGAAAGATGACATGTCCGTGTGCGCTGGGAAGAAATAGGGGAAAAACATGCCACACAAATTGACCATGTAAGAGCCACATGGGCGTGTGAAGTTGTCATGTGAAAGCCATACGATCGTGTAAGCTACACGGCCGGCCGTGGACGACCGCTTCGGATTTTTTGTGTCATTTTCTCACTCAAACTCTACAAGTATCCAACCATCTATAAAAGGGATGCAAGGCTTGCACGAAAATTCATCCATCAATACACAATACAACACACCAAATTACACAGAATACAAGATTCAAGGTCTTCTCGAGAGAGGAGGGCTAGGTCGCAAGAACACTTTACAAGCCTTTCGCATCTACAAGAGCACAAGAGCTTCGAAGGCTTGGAAGGAGAATCCATCCCGACACGAAGGGATTTTCTTTCTTAGTCTAGATCTCTTTGTCTATGCTTAAACGATGTCATAATGTTGATTTAAAGTTTGTCTATGAATTTGTTATCAATGTTTGGCTAATCTTTCGATCTTAGGGCATAATCAAAACGTGAATTCATGTTAAATCTCGATTAATTATTTTCTTAATTTATTCATGTGTTCTAATTTATTAATTCGAGTGCTTATTTATAATTTTCGATTATTTGGCCAATAATTTGCATGTGGGGAGTAAATAGGGTAATATTTTGGGAGACTACTTCTTTTGTGGGGAGTATTTAAATTCAAAGATCTTTTGGGAGTTAATAATTGTTGTGATGGATCGAGAGATCTCACTTATTATTAATCTACTGCTTTATGCGCCACCCGGAGGGAGAATATACTATTTTAGGAATTGAAACCATAGAATTGCATGAATTGGTTATTGAAACTTTAATTAGATTTAATATTGAAGAAATATGTTGAGATTATGTGCCTAAGGTTGAACTAAGTCAACAATTTCTAGCCAAATACTTTCCCCTAGTAAAATGTCGCAATTGAAATATGAAATCGCCCGGTTTAGGCAGCTAGATTCGATTGAGCCACTATATGAACTACATGGGATAGATTCCCGGGAATTGCTAAGGAAGTGCCCTTAACATGGATATCCCGACTACCAACAAGTCCGATTTTCTATAATGGTTTGAGTGGCAACACGAGAACAATTATATATCTTTTGATCCGGGGATGCACTTTGCAAGGAAAATATCCGAGGAGACACTAGAATTGTTAGATGAGATGGCGAACAATAGTTACCAATGGCCATCTGAGAGATCCAAGTATAGACGTATCGCAAAAATTCAGGATGAGGATAAGATTACCATACTCACAGAATAAATATCCATGCTAAGTATGAAATCGGATGAGATGCAGACAAGTAGCTTCAAGAGAGGCAACATTGTTGTGGAAGAAGCAAATTTTGTGGGACATCAAGGCTACAACAACTACGTAAATACTCGACACAATCTTACTATAATCTGGGGCTGCCAAAGGAACAAAAACCATCTCTAGAAGAGATGTTAGCTTCATTCATCGGAGAAACTCGAGCTCGACTAAACCGGGATAAAGCCAAGATAGACAGAATTGAGGATCAGGTAACTTAATTAAATACTAACATGAATGATAGATTAAAAGCTTTAGAGAAATAGGTGGGGCGATTGTTACATCAATACACGACCGGACACGAAAGGCAAGCTCCCTGAAAGATATGAGGATGGATCCGGAGAACGATTGCAATCCATTCGCCTCGAGGAGTGGAACAAGTTATGAAAGGTCCAAAGATGCCAATTGATCAAGAAATAGAAGAATCGAGGAGCGAGGACACAATAGTGGAAGTTGCACCACCACTAGTGGAAAAGAAAAGGTAAACTCGCCCCAACAATTGCAAGAACCGAGGTACCTATCCCTTTCCCCAAAGGTTTCGAGAAAATAAAATCGGATGATCAATTTATTAAATTTCTCGAAATTTCAAGAAAATTCAAATCAATATACCTTTGCGGATGCTTTAGACAAATGCCAAATTATGCTAAATTTCTTAAAAATATCACGGCAAAGACAAAAAAATCTTTAATATAAATGTGTGAAATTGGTAGAGGAGTATAGTGCAATTATTCAAACGGTTACCTCAAAATCTTAAGGATCTCAAATTACGATTCCTTGTGTAATAGGGGGTACAACCTTTAATAAATCACCATGCGACTTAAGTGTGAGCATTAATTTGATGTTGTTATCAATATTTCGGAAACTAGGATTAGGCAAAGTAAAGCCTACTTATAATTACCCTACAATTAGCATATCGCTCGGAACATATTCGAAAGGGTGATTGAAGACATTTTAGTAAATGTGGACAAATTCATCTTTCCAAAGATTTTATTGTGTTGGAGATGGAAGAGGACCGAGAGGTTCCATTAATTCTAGAAGACCATTCTTGCCACAAATCGCATTAATCAACGTGCAAAAAGGTAAACTAACATTGCGAGTAAATGATGAACACATATTATTTTCGATTTACAAAGTTATGCAATTTCATGAAAAACGCCGAACATTACAACATGATTGATGTACTAACCCCATGCATGGAAGCCGAGTTTGAACAGGTTGTGATGAAAGACGCGTTGAATGGTGCTTAAGTCACTCACTAGAGTTACAAGGTATGTGTTTAATATTACTAACAATGAGGTTATCGATTTTGTGCTTGCCTTAGAGTCCGTGGAGGAGAAAATACTCAAAACGGTGTCTGGACATCTCACACGGGTGTGTGGAGCAACACGGACAGTCGTGCAAGATATGCCTTTAGACGCACACGCCCGTGTAGAAAACACGCCCCGCCTGCAAAAGATGCTATTTCAAAAGAACTTGATCACACGGCCAGGCGACCTCACACAATCGGGACCATGCGACAGAGGACGACTCACCACACATCCGTGTGACTCACACGCCTTGGGATCGTGCGATCAACCTCAAGTCCAAAATCCACACGCCATGTGGTGTCACACAACCCGACTGCAACATATGTTTTCCCCTCGAAATTTCGAAGGACGATCTCCCGGCTCCCGAACTTAAACCTCTTCCTGATCATCTTAAATATGCATTCTTGGGCGACAACGAAACCTATCCTTAATAGTTTCTTCTTCCCTCACAAAATCAATTAGAAAAACTATTGCATGTTTTAAAGGAACATAAAAATGCTATTGGATGGTCTATTTCTGATTTAAAAGGTATAAGTCCTTCATTTGCATGCATAAGATAAGAATGAAAGATGATTGTAAACCTTCAGTGCAACACCAACGAGACTTAACCCAATTATGCAAGAGGTCGAAAGAGAAAGATTTAAATGGTTAGACAATAGAATAATATTTGCTATATCCGACAACAATTGGGTAAAACTCATGTACAAGTGGTACCAAAAAAGGAAGGGATGGTAATAGTAAAAGTGAAACCGATGAAATCTTAGCTACTAGAGTTGTTATAGCTTGGCGTATGTGCATTGACTATATCGAAAGTTAAAAGTGCAAAAGAACTCGAAAGATCACTTTTCCTCTCCTTTATGGATCAAATGTTAGATCGCTTTGTAGGTTATGAGTATTATTGCTTCCTGGATGGGTACTCGGGGTATAATCAGATTGTGATTGCTCCAGGAGGACCAAGAAAAGACAGGACTTACATGTCCTTATGGTGTGTTTACATTTCATAGATTATTGCTTGGGGCTATGTAATGCACTCCAACATTTCAAAGATGTATGATGGCGATATTCCATGGAATGATTGAAAACATAATGGAAGTCTTCATGGATGACTTCTCAGTTTTTGGTAGTTCGCTTTGTCATTGCTTGCATAATCTAACCATTGTTTTGCAAAGGTGCAAGGAGACAAACTTAGTACTAAATCGGGAAAAATGCCACTTCATGGTAAGAGATGGCATTGTACTCAGACCATCGAGTTTCTTCTATGTGTTTAGAAGTTGGCTTTGAGCAAAGGTAGTAGCAATTGAGAAGCTTCCACCTCCAAAGAATGAGAAAGCAATAAGGAGCTTTTTGGGACATACGGGTTTTATAGACGCTTTATTCGAGATTTTTCAAAAATAACTAAACCCCTATCATATTTACTTGAAAAAGATGTACCATTTGCTTTCACCCCTAATCGTCATAGGCCTTTGAAACACTAAAAAGGGTCAGGGTGACCGCACCAATTTTGATCACACCGGATTGGAGTCAACCATTTGAGATAATGTATGATCTGCGACTATGCAAGAGGGGCCGGCACCGGGGACAAAAATGCGAAAAGCCATTTCATGTTATTTATTATGCAAGTCAAAAATTGATCCGACACAACAAAATTACACCACAACTAAAAAGAATTACTAGCAAGTGGTGTTTGCAATCGACAAATTCGGGCATACTTGATTGGGACAAAGATAATAGTCCATACGGACCACATCATGTCAAATACCTATTCGCAAGAAAGACGCGAAGCCAAAGCTCATTCGATGGATACTTTTTACATACAAGAGTTTGATATCAAAATTCGATCGAAAAAGAATTTGAGAATGTGGTAGCCGATCATCTCTCACGACTTGAGCAAACGGCTAATAAAAACACAAAAGCACAACAATCAAAGAAACATTCCTGCATTTAATTAATTCTCGATGGCAAACAACCATCCCCGATATCTTGGTATTGTAAATTATTTAGTAAGCGGGGTTTTACCACCGATATCGCATATCATGCTTTAAGAAATTTCTTCATGATGTGAGATATTTTTGTGGGACAAACCTCTATTATTTAAAAGATGTGCGGTCGGTTATTAGGAGATGTGTACCTCAAGAAGAATGGGCAAACATTCTGGAGCAATGCCATTCATCACCATGTAGGGACCACTTTGGACCAACACACTTTAGCTACTTAGGTGTTACGATCAGATTTTTGGCCTTCTATTTTCAAAGATTGCTATAAGTTTGTTTTGCCTTTGACGATAGGTGTCAACGTGATAAAACATTTCAAGAAGACATGAGATGCCATTAACTAATATCATGGAGGTGGAATTGTTTGATGTTTGGGGTATAGATTTCGTGGGACCTTTTCCCATTGCAAATGGGTACATGTATATCATCCAGCAGTAGACTATGTATCCAAAACGGGTGGAAAGCAATCCCTACAAAGACAAATGATGCCAGGGGTTGTGCTAATTTTTTTTACAAAAGAACATCTTCACAAGGTTTGGCACTCCACGAGCCCTTATTAGTGATGGAGTATCTCACTTTTAAAATAAACTGTTTAACAACATGATGGTAAAATATGGAGTGAGACATAAAAGAGTCCGCTATCATCTCAATCAAACGGGCAAGCGAAATTTCAAATAGGGAGATTAAGCGGATATTAGAAAAATCGCTTAGCATAAATCGAAAAGATTGGGCTTTAAAGCTCGATGATGCTTTATGGGCTTATCATACGACATACAAAACACCTCCGATATGTCGTATAGATTAGTTTTTGGGAAGTCATGCCACCTTCCCAAATTGGAATTAGAACATAAGGCATTTTGGGCGAAAGAAGCTTAACTTGATATGACAAAGATGAGTGAGAAAAGAAAATTGCAAATAAAGCGAATTAGAAAAATTTCGCCAAGATGCATACGAGAATGCCCAAATTTATAAAGATGGCACAAAAAATGGCATGATAAAAGAATTTTAAGAAGAGAGTTTTTACCCGGGCAAGTGGTCTTGCTATATATTCGAGATTACGATTTAGGTAAGCTAAAATCAATATGGTCAAGTCCGTTTGTCATCAAAAAGGTACTATCACCAGGAGGAGATATTGAATTACTAGCATAGGATGGCCGAGCTTTTTTCATAGTGAATGGCAAAGAATAAAACATTAATGTGCACAAGAAATGTAAAATGAAATTTCGACCATTGACTTAATCGACACATAAAGACAATCAAGAGAGTCCCGTGAAGACATAAAACTTAGCGCTTGTTAGGAGGCAACCTATACATCATCCATATAAGTACTTATTACGTATTCCTCTTTCTTTTGATAATTTCCTCATATGTTCTTGGACAAAGCATATTTTAAGTTTTGGGGTTGTCAAGAATGCATAATTTAATACTATTGCATTTTTGCATTGCATTAGGATTGCATGTGGAGCATAAAATTTTGCATATATATATAAAAAACATATTCGATTATTCTTATTTTTTATTTTTATTTGATTTTTAACTTACGTTTATCGCTTTAGACGCTTTAATTGCTTTTGTATGATTTTCAATCGAGATTTCGAAAGTGCCCAAAGCTTAGTATGATTTTACTATGAGCATTCGATATGTGATTACATATTTTTGTGAATAATGCGATGAATTGTTGAGAGATGTTATTTATTTGTTTGGCATTAGTTGAGAAATTGAGTATTTAAGCATTTGCGAAAAATAAGCTGTGAGCTTTTGTGCCTTAACTACTTTATCTTATGCAACTTATTTTTTCTTGAGTGTGCCATTCATGATTGATAGAACTCTAGAACTTGCTCAAAGTATCTTCATTAAAGCCATGTGTGTGTGCAATATTTGAAAATGATTTAAGGATCGTCTTTGTTTTAGCTACTTAAATAAAAAAGCCTACCTATGAACTTATGATTCCCTTTGTCGGCCCAATTTTGAGCCAAAACTTTTTATTGTTTCCACATTGATTTTTAAAAATCTGGACATGATTTTGTCCTCAAATTTCTTGGGCTTATAGAGAATGAACAAGTTTGGGGGAGAAATGTTGAAAATTTATGAAAAAGAGATGGAAGCGGAAAAAGAAAGAGTGATGAGCAATATCTAGGTGAATGAAGAAAGAATGAAGCTCGAAAAAATAAAAACAAATCTTAAAATATATCGAGAAAATCGAGCAAAATAAAGAAAAATTAAAAATTGTGAAACAAATGAGAGCTTGAGGCTAAATAAAAAAACAAGCCAAAAGGCCTAGAATGAAAAAGAGAAATAAGGGTGGAGTTGAGTGAAAAGAAAATATTTTGGAAAAAATGAGTATTATGTTGAAATTGGGTTGGTGAATTGCAAGTGCGCGCTTAAGTTCTAATTTCTCAAGTCAAGTCGCTTAGTCCAAATTTTCTACTACCTTACCAAAGAGCCTACATTACAACCAAATGAAAAGTCCTTTTTGATTCTTAGATTGTCACACAAAAGTAGTTGAGATGTTAGACGATTTGCAAGTTCTACAGGTGGGTTCTACTTTCACTTTGAATTGAATTTGAAAACATTACCATACACTTTGAGAGATGAGTGATTCACTATCTACTTGTAGTCGCGATGTCAAGTACCCCAGAGAGAGTTTAATTATGTGGAGCTTACATGAAAAATGACTTCTTGATAAGGAATTGCATGGTTTACTTAAATACGGAGTCGAATGAGATTAAATGTTTATAGTATTCTTGTGTTCTTTTGTACCCCTTGATATTATTTTCTTAATTTGCTCGAGACGATCATGCTTTAAGTTTGAGGGATTTTGATACGTGTAAAATATCTCGTGCATTTAGGGGCTTAAAATGATATTTATTTGATACATTTGCATGTATATTTAGTGTATTTTTACTTGGTGTCCTTAGAAGGGCATGATCTGCGTATTCTTGTAATTTGTTTTACAAGAAAGCGGAGCTTAATCAAGAAATATCAGTTATAAGGCCGGATAAGATTAACGATTGCAAAAAGATCGAAAAGACGAAGAAACCCGCAACAAAAAATATACGTCACACTACTGACCGTGTGGGACCACATTGCCGTGTGACCTACCGGTGTGAAAGATGACATGTCCATGTGAAGTTGTGAAGAAACAGGGGACGAAAAGCAGCTCGCACCGGATAGTGTAAGAGCCACACTCAGCGGGCGTGTGAAGTGGTCATGTAAAGCCACACGGCCGTGTGAAGCTACATGAATCGGGCCGTATGGCGACTTTTCTTGTTTCATTTTGTGTCCTTTTCCCATTCAAACTCTACAAGTGATCTCCCCAAGCATCTATAAAAGGGACCCCAGGCTTGCACGAAAATTCATCCATCAATAAACAATCAAAAACCAAACTACGAAACACAATATTATTCTTCCGAGAAATGAGGGCTAGGTCGCGAAGAACACCCTGAGGAGCACTTTTGCATCTCTACGAGAACTGCAAGAGCTTCAAGGCTTGGAAAGCGAGGCATCCATCCATTACGAAGGGGTTTTGTTTCTTAGTCTAGATCTCTCGTCCGTGTAAACGATATCAGCAATGTTGATTTCAAGTTTGTCTATGAATTTTTATCAATGTTTGGCTAATCTTTGAGATCTTAGGGTATAATCAAAACTGCGGAATTCATGTTAAATCTTGATTAATTATTTTCTTGATTATTCATGTGTTCTATTTTATGAATTCGAGTGCTTATTTATAATTGTAAATTATTTGGCCAATAATTTGCATGTCATACTTGTTAGTCCATAATCCGCAGAGGTAAGTTCTGTTAAGACAAAAATCAAATTCACACATAAACAGTGGGAGCAAGCCATGCAACTGAACGAAGTACAATG